>JAQMYJ010000012.1:32268392-32291903 GCA_030014305.1 Clarias laeviceps | reverse complement strand
CGTACAAGCATTTCACTGCATATCGTACTGTGTATGACTGTGTATGTGACAAATAAAATTTGAATTTGAATTTGAAAAGTTACTTCCTGTCATTTCATCAGCAGCCTCTCTCTCTTCTCCTCTTTTAAAAAAAAAGACAAAGAAAAAAAGCTTCTTGTGTAACTAAGAAACTGGAATGTGTCCTGAGGAATTTGGAAAACTATTACTGATGGGGGCCTCCTTCCAAAAACGCTCACTGAATAAGAAAAGGCTAAACAAAGCTTTTTAGGGATTATTTGAAACTAAATAAAGCTAACAGAAAAAAATGCCCGTAGTGTGTGAATGTGTGTGTGTGTGTGTGTGTGTTAGGTTTAGAAGGAGAATGTCCGAGTTTTTAAGTCTTAAGATGATTTAAAAGAAGAAGAATTATTGCTTGTTGTGTCCTTCATACTGTTACTGACAAGGCCCTGAACAACACACACTCACACACACACACACACACACACACACACACGCATGATTTCTAAAGATCTCTGTTTATTCTCAGCAAAGAGGTCATATTTGAGCGTTTCATAGACAGACAGATGATAGGAAATAAATTTTTTGGGTTAAACAATAACCAGCTGTTTGGATGTATATATTCGTCTGGCTATAGGACGTTACCATATAAGGAGTCGCAATAAGGGGGTTGAGGAACCTTCTCATCATATTATAATACCTTACAGCGTGTGAATGTTGACTGCAGGTCCCAACACAGTCGTAAAATGGGAATAAATGCAGTGGTAATCACCCCTGGACTCCACGGCCCCTAGCTGGACTACAGAGGTTCCTAGATAGATGGATGGAATAATAATAATAATAAGAAGAAGAAGAAATAAACTAAACTTAAATAATAATTAAAGAACTAACAAGAATACAAATAAACATAAAGCGAAACTAATAAAATACAAATTAAATCAGTTTTAAATCATGTGTGTGTGTGTGTGTGTGTGTGTGTGTGTGTGTGTGTGAGCGCATGCTGAGACTGTACTTTGTCATTATGTTTCCACTGGGTGATGTAATGTTGGGTGATGTACTGTCTCTCTATCTCTCTCTCTCTCTCTCTCTCTCTCTCCTTTTCAATTTGTCTAAAACCCCAATTCCAAAAAGTTGCGACACTATGCAAATTGGCAAACAAACCAAAAAGAATTCATCTGTACTATATTGAAAACTCTACAACAACTCATTGTTCGATGATTTGCCATGCAAATTTAATTGGTGGTTGAAATATGCACTCATTTCAAATCTTATGGTTGAAACATCCTCCTAAAAAATTGGGACAGTTGATTATTTACCCCTGTGTAGCATCACCATTTCTGTTAATAACACCCTTCAAGCATTTGGACACTGAAGACACCATTGGGTCAAATTTAGCTAGTGGAATTTTCCCCCATTCTCCCATTATGCAGGTCTTCAGCTGCATTGTTGTCCGGAGTGTTTGTTGGCACATTTTCCACTTTATAATGCATTATACATTCTCAATCGGAGAATGCAATGGAGTTGTCCTGCTAAAACAGACTGTGATGTCTCTGAAAAAGATGGTGTTTGGAAGGCAGCATATGTTGGACGTATATTTCAGCATTAATGGTTCGCTCACAGATATGCAGTTTACCCAGGCCACGTGCACTGGCACACAACTATACTTCGAATCGTCCTTTTCCGAGAACATGGTGGCTTTTGTTTCCAAAAGCTTATTTGAAATGCTGACTCATCGGGCCATAAAAGACGTTTCCGGTGCGCCACTGTCCATCTCAGATGAGACCAAGCCCAGGGAAGTTTTTCAATGCTCTTGGACAGTATTGATGTATGGTTTCCTTAAGCCGTAAAAGCACCAAAAAAGCATTTGTAAAAGCAGAAACATTATTGTTAATGGACGAAGGTTTATCAAAGTGTCCATGTCACGATATCCACTGCAGAAGAATGACGTTTTTTTAAAGAAAGTGGTATCTGAGTGATCGAAGCTCACACATGATCTGAGGTGGTTTTCCGCTCTGCCCTTCATGCAGTGAGATTTGATGGATTATCTTGAATTGTTGATGTTGATGATGTTCTGTACTAATGCTGGAGAACGTTATCCTGAAAGTATTAGAGGGAGAATTTGCTGGCCATCTGAAGGACCAGCTCTTTCTTTGGAAGTCCTTGTGTACTATGTTATTAGTCTTAAATTGTCCCTGTCCCAACTTTTTCAGGGGATGTTGCAGCCAACAGATTTGCAATAGTTTTGGAGTTGGGGTTGTATCTATATACCAAAATATACAGTACCTACTGTATAATAAATAAAATGGTGAACATTGGTCTCCACAGTCACCAGTTGGACTACAGAGGTACCTGGATGGATGGATGGATGGATGGATGGAAATATTCCTATATATAAGCATATTTTTGCTCATTTAACATATATTTTTTTAATGTTTTTATTTTTTTATTCAGTCCAGGTGCAGACAGCGTCCAAAGATAGTTCTTCACTGTATCCAAGCTTGATGTCTGATGGGGTCAGTGTCACACACACTGACACTACCATCCCTGAGGTACTCTCCAAAACCACAATCACATACTTCAACATAAAAAAAATTACTTTTAACTGTTTTTAAATACAACAATATACCTTTACAGGAATTAGAGATCTGAGGAGCTGACGAGTAAAAGAGTCATCCAGCTTCATTAATGGTTATAATTTGTATGTAAAATGTATATTTAGGTCATTATTACCAGTAAATAAATGCTAAGAATTATCCTGTATAGCTTTTCCCCTGGTTTAAACCTGATCAAAGAGATCTGGTTATGTCTTTGGTGTCGTTATACATTACAGTCAACAATATTGTCAATAGTGTTTTACTTTCTGGTTATAATATAGTACAGTATAGTACAGTATTTTGTACTGTAAGGTTTAAAACTCTTTTTATGCAACCATTAGCTAGTGAAACAGTTATCTATATGAATAAAAGAAAGGTTTTGTCTGTACATTGGTCAGAACTTGTTGTTTACGTTTCATATGTTTGAGGATTCAAAACCATTTTCTGTCTGTCTGTCTGTCTGTCCAGCCAGAATTTGTCACATCATCAAACAAAACTGGCTGGACAGCATTTAATGGAACTTTGGCAGTACTTAGACATCTGCAGAAAGATGTTTACTAGAAGTGAAGTTATGAGCATAAACTTCCGGATAAAAAAAATGGAAGTTTTGACAGCGTACTGCATATGCGTCAAACTGTGGGCGTGTCTTAAATCGGAAAAACTTTTGCAGGATCTTCCTGAAGTGTAACCTGCACCATAAGTGAAATCAAAATGTTGAGTAAAAGTGATGTTATAAACATTTACATGATTTAATAATCTACTTTAAAATAAGCAATTGATAAGGTACTTACTCAGTGTAAACAAACACCTGCACCAAAAAAGCTAAACTGAATATTTTAACTGGGATTAGTTTATATTTTTGCCACTGAAATAACAGCGCTAAAGTTATCTGTATTCGATCCGCGTTTTCGAGTTCTCATTTCTGATTCATTTCCGATTACCGAACATGGAGTGTATTTGGTGGACGAAGAAAGACGTACAACTTACAGCGTAAACAAGGCCTAAGATACTGAACTTTACAACCTGTTAATCCTTTATATATATTTCCGCTAATACTGTACATAATAATCGCATGTTCAAACCCTTAAAACATTTACAGTACATTCTTCTTGACATTAGCCTTCCAGTGCTTTACGTGCCTCATACAGTAATGTACAGACACACAAGGTTTCACAAAAGTTCAATTTTGGGAAGATTTTCCGGTCGGTTTTGATGATTGATGAGTCCTCAGTAAAGTGAAATAAATAAACACTAAAAAGCTTGGTTGTTCTCTCAGGACCCTCTGGCCGACACTGAGACGAGATACGAGCAGACGATGGAGAACAACACTCGCCTAGAGAGTACAGACTACGACCTGATGTCCAAAGTGACCACACTGCGAGAGCAGCTCTCTGTGGCCCAGACAAGGTGTGAGGAGCTAAAGAGGGTGAGTAAAAAAAAAAAACCTCTTGCATCAAGCAGACTGTTAAAAATCCATCCATGACCTGTGATGTTCCTGTTACGCCACAGGATAGAAGGTCTGTACGGTTGTGTTTTAGGAAAAGGAGCGAGAGCACGAGGCTCACCGGATCCTGGAGGCACAGTGCAAGGAGATGGAGGAGGCTCTACAAAAGCGTGATGAGTTACTGAAGGTACGTTTTACTGTAGAACATATAGACCAGGACTGTATGTGAGGACTAACACAATGGACACTAGACAAACGTAACCCCAGAACCCGGGTCTTAAATACAGCAGCCGTAACACAAAAAACAAATGACATGTTCAAGAGCAGTGGGTGATGGGATCTGTAGTTCAGTGCCTCCATGGCGCTTTACTAACATCTAAGCTTTAATGTAAATTGAGAAGCATGGTGCGACAGACTGCTTTCAGTCTATAACATTGTCAATCTTTAAACTATGTTTCAATGTGACAATAAAAGGTGAAATTAAGCACCCAAGTCCAAAACACGTCTCTCTCTTTGGCTGTTTCTCAGGAGAAGGAGCACGAGGAGGAGGCTCACCATGTCCTGGCATCACTGTTCCAGGAGATGAGAGAAAATTTCCAACGCTTCGAGCACGTAGTGGAGGTAAGAGCTTTCACTAAGTCATGACCGCTGTAGTACACTGTGTGTCAGTCGTCAATCGGAAAAGTAAACATGGTACTTTTAAGAATATTTCTCCATCTGATGGAGCTCAGGACTAACGTGTTAATTAGGCGGAGTAGGTTCGGAAGGTCCCAGGTTCAAACCCCACAACCACCAAGTTGCCATTATTGAGTAAGGCCCTTAACCATCAATTGCTTAGATGTATGGTTTAAACATGGTTAAAAAAAGTAAGTTGCTCTCCAAAATATCCAAAAGTGTTACTCTAAGGAAGGTGAAAGTTTCTCAAAGAGAATCATTACTGATGCCGAGGCATGGATTCATCACTATGAGTCTGAGAGGAACTGGCAGAGTGGGGTCGCCACAGCAGACTATCCAGTCTGCACAACAACTTGGCACAGGTTTTAGGCCGGATGCCCTTCCTGACGCAACCCTCCCATTTATCCGGGCTTGGGACCGGCACTGCATCCATTGGCTGGGGGGTTTGGGCACTGGCTGGGAATCAAACCCTGGCCTTCCGCATGGCTACCACTGAGCCACCACCACTGTCCATTAGAGCACGGAACGGAAACATCCTCAATCACCGACCGAGAAAAGGTACAAAAGTCAGCCATCAGTTGAAAAATTCATCACTGCTTACAGTTTTCTGGGATTCTCGAGGGTCAGAAGTATTGGAACGCTATCAGGAAAAAGGTTTAACAATCAACAGTGCTCGTTACAGTGAGACGCTTATTAAAGAGCCGAAGCCTAAACTATGGGTTAAACGCAGAGGACTGCTATATGTACTTGTCTTTTTAAAAACTCACATTGAATTATGGCAGTCGCATAATTCAGTCGTACCATTGTTGATGCCATCATGTGACCCTCAGAAGAGAAGCATGTATTTTTCATGTAACACTTTTTCGGGCCCCTCTGTATATATGTATAGGTCATTCTGGCTCAAAGTGAGGAAAACTCCAAGGAAGTGATGGAGTGCTGTGCTCAGGAGAATAAAGGAAGGTCTGAGCTGATGTCCAAGATGAACCAACTAGACAATTCAGTACATGAGATGAGCAACAAGCTTTTGGACGTGCACAATAAGCATATCAAGACAACTCAGGTAAGTGAGGACAACGCTGTATTAACCGGTTTCTTTAGAAATATTCTGAAAACCTGTTATTGCAGCACTGCATGTTGAGTCACACTAAAGGCTCAAAACGTCTTTGAAAATGTTTTTGTTGTATAGGACATGATGAACAACATGCTCAATGAGAAGATTTTAAATCAGAAAAACGCATCACTTAGGGTAAGCTTTATTTTTTCTTCATGAAACCTGTTCTGACAAGTGATTTATCAAGTTCTCAAATGTCTAACTGTGGGTATAGAAGAAAATAATACGAACATTTTTTTGAAACATCCAGGCTTCTATGGCTGAACTTGGGAGGGAGTACCAGGGACTGCTGGGGAGCAACGCTGGTCTGGTGGCTGATAAGAATGACCTGAGAGCTGAAGTGCAAAGACTGCAAGCCTTATTGCAGGATAAAGAGAAAGAGCTCTCTGAGTCTATGGAAAGATGTGATGAGATGATGAGGGTAAGTGAAAACTCTCAACATATAGCAGTTCCTTTAGTTCCACCACAGACTTTTTGTGTACTTTACCGAAATGAAAATGTTCCATGTTTTTTGGAGGAAAACATTATTTTAGGATGTAAAAATAATGTTTTCCTTTTGAATATGCTTATGAAATATTAAAGGTCTCTCTGGCTGAAGCTGAGAGGAAATACCAGGAAGCCATGGAGTCCAATGCTCAGCTGGAGAAAGAGAAGTCTGAGCTGATGTCCAGGGTGGCCCAACTAGAAGTTTCAGTGAAGGAGTTTAAGACCGAGTTCTTGGAGGTGCGCAGTGAGCGTGTCGAGACAACATAGGTAACTGCCTTAAAAAGTTCCTTTGGAAATATTGTAAAAACTCTAATGCTGCATATTAAGTTATGACAAAGGTTATACAGTGGTACCTCGGCATACGAACGACCCGCCTTAAGAATTTTCGCCTTAAGAGCAGAAATTTTGCAAGAAATTTACCGAGCCGAAACGAACACTGGCCAAGTTGCGCGTACGTCCGGGAGCCGTTCAAAACTTGTTTGCATCAGCTTTGCAAGGTTTTTTATTTTTTTGTGCAAGATTTAGTCAAGACAGCACCATGGGTCCCAAGAATGTTGGAAACGACGGTAACAAGAAGAAAACGGAGCCGCTTTTTTTTGTTTATTTGTTTTTAAAGCTGCCAGTGCCAAATGGAATCATAAATTAGAGTTAAGTAAGGTTTAATGTCGATTTATTTCATAGTTTACTTAACTTACATGTCTTTTCTAAATGTTTAGCAAAAATATATACAAAAATATGATTATATTGTTGGAAATTGGTAATATTGTTAATATTGTTTGAGTGGCTGGACCGGAGTATTTGCATTTACATTGTGTTGTTTAATACTAAATTTCGTCTTAGGAACTTGCCTCCGGAATGGATGAAATTCGTATGCTGAGGTACCGCTGGGTATGTATTTAAACAAAGAAAAAATAACTAATTTCTGATTCAATGTGATGCAGAACATGCTCAAGAAAAAAAAATTCAAGTTTGAGGAAACTGATGTGAGGGCTGAAGTGAACAGACTTACAGTCTTATTACTAATTGTATGATCTGGAGAAAGAGCTCTCTGAGACCACTGGAAGGTGAGATGAGAATAACAAGGGTAAGTGTAAAGTCCTTACATGTAGTAGTTCCTTTCTATGCATCCATCTAGGAACCACTGTATTTATTCCCATTTCACGACGGTGGTGGGACCTCCGGTCAACATTCATATGCTGTGGACAATTTAGTTAAAAGCCTTTCTCAAGGGCCTAATAATGGCAACCTCCCGGTTGGAGCTGGGGCTTGAACACCTGACCTTCCCAACAGTAAGTCAGTGCTTTTTGATTTCAATTTTGCTGTAGTGAATTTAGTGTTACAGTGTGGCGGCACAGGATGATGTATTAGTGTCAGTAGGAGTTTCATGTTGCGTCTTAGGTAGGCTTAGAAAAAATAGTGAGGTGGTAACTGTATCGAATGGGAGTCTGCTTTACTGCAGAACAAAACACCAAGACCTTAAAAAGACCCAGCGTGTTACTCAAATTCCTTTTTTATTCTTTGTATTGTTTTCATTTGTCCATAATAATTTAAATTGTCTGATTTTAAAGTCAGACTTTTTGCCTGATGTTTCCAATTTTGTCATTGACAAAATTCAAGTACTCACTACTTTAAATGTTTTTGATGTGCGTGTTTCTATGGCGCTCCTATTCCTAGTTAATTTCGCTGCAGTATTAAATAAGAATCTATGATTATTTTTGTTATCTTCTGTAAGAGTGGCGAGATACAGTAATCTAGCAGCTCTAGCACAGGACAGGCTCAAACGGTTAATGCTGTGGGCTACTGGGTTACTGATCAGAAGGTCAGGGGTTCAAGCCCCAACACTGCCAAGTTGTCACTGTTGAGGCCTTAACCCTATCTGCTCCAGTGGTGCTGCATCCTTGCTCTGACCCCAGCTTCCTAACTGGGATATGTGGGAAATCATTTCACTCTGCTGTAAGGTACATGTGACAAATATGTGATGCCATTTAAGTTTTAAGATTTTTTTTTGAGTGGATTCCGTTTTTAAGCTGCGTATAATCATCAGAAGGTGGCAGTAATGCAACATAGTGGCTGATAAACATCCGCTGATAAACACCATGATGACAAAGTAATTTATTGTTTATTACCTTGAAATAAAATTGTGTTATACTTGTCAATAAACTATTAGTTTTGTAGTCTATTTGGAGATTGTTACAGTGATCCTGGCACGAGATTAGGGTTCAACATAATAGTTTATCTGCAAAAAAGCAAATTTAAACGTGATCATATTTGACATTGTAATTTAGGAATTAGATCGTATGACTGTTTGAATTGAAATTGAATTGAAAGAAATGCTGAAATCGTACAGCTTTAATCCACAGCTTTAAACACATTTGTGCTGTTAATGAAATAAAAGCAAATCTGGTGGCGTTCAGATATCAGAATTCCCTGTGACCCATAGAAACATCTATTCTCCAAATTAAAAACTCTGTAACAGACTGTCTTGATTGACAAATAAGTTATGAGGGTGAAGTGTTTATAAAGATGATAAACTGGTTATCTGTGTTATTTTCGGGGAAGTTCATTAATTAATTAAACATTAAATTCATTAATTAAACATTATGAAATAAAGTAATAACTTAGACGTGCATCCTGTTCTTGGTTTGAGTAAAACTTCATTTCCATTGTAATTAACTCAGACTGCGAAAAAAAGATGTCAAAGCTGCGCTCCTGGAGGGCTGTGATTGGTCGAATGGTGAGGTCGCACGAAAGACGTTTTTCACATGCACGGTCCATGATACACTCAAGACTTTTAAACATTCAAAAAATTTGTACACAGTTGTACATCTGTGAATTGTGTTTAGCATTTGTGAAACATATATTCTATAATATATATATATATATATATTTTTTTTTTATTATTTTTTATTTTTTTATTTTGTGCATGTGAGTTGTTTTTTTTGTGAATATACTGTATATTTTTTCCGTGCACGTGAATTGGGGTTTCACACGTGCATTGGGATACGCATGTGTGCATCGTGTGAATTATTAATGAGACTGATTTGCTTCCATAGACATCGGCGCGGCTGGCGTTTTCCGCACGCTTTTAGACGTGATGTGTGAACGGCCTGTTAGGGCATCATGTAACTGTTACATAGACTTCCTTTTGAATATTATGTTCGAGAACCCTTGTTACAAAGCATTTGGAGCCTCTTGGATGTGTGAGCCTCTTGGACGTACACATGAAAAATGGCACATAAAATGCTTTTTGGGACTGTAAAGTTATTAAATGGCGGCACAGTGGCGTAGTGGTTAGTACTGTCAACTTGCACCTCCAGGGTCCGGGTTCGATTCCCGTCTGGGGTTTCGTATGGGGTTTACATGTTCTGCTTGCTGGGTTTCCTCCAGGTACTTTAGGCTAATTGATGTTCCAAAATTGCTTTGCAGTGTGTGAATGTTGACTGGAAGTGAAAATGTGAATAAATACAATCCCCACCATTGGCCTCCATGGTCCCTAGTCGGACTCCAGAGGTTCCTAGATAAAATTAAATAAATGAATTACATTTATATTCCGGAAACTACATGACTTTTTGGCATGGCACAGTATTTCTGAAGATTAATTTATGCAAATTGTGTAAAAAGAACTTAATCTTTTAAACTGCTGTCCTATATGAACTCTACTTCATCTTTTCCTTGCAGAATCCTTTCTTGTTCCAGCCTCGGTTCTGCCTCAGATATTATAATGAGCCCTCATCATGTCACTTTGTACACTTTTTCAAAAGGTGTGTGGAGATTTACACCAAAAAAAGATGGAGGGATTTGTCTTGTTATGCATGTTGTTATTACCAAATAAATATTTTAATTATTGTTTAATTATTGTTATTTATGAAAATTATTTCAGGTAAAATACATCTTTAGTTCATTTCCAGTTCCGCAAACCACTTATTGTTACAAAGCTCTGAAACTGGAGACTTCTTCCATAAATGGACTCCTTCCATATGATATATATCATACCATAAAACAAACATCCTCGTCCATGCAGATTGCTCACCATTTGTATTGTACTATATACCTGTACAGGTGGATGAAAATTCACTAGGCATTAACCAGGCAAGAAACCTTACTTTCATTCAGGATGCACATATTGTATATTTGGTCACGTAGCATATACAAAGTTCACAAAAAATAGGGGACTGGAGTCTAAGACGTTTCCATACCCGAGTCTCCAATAACCAACACATCAAGCAAAAAAGCTTTCATTGTGTGTGCGAGCAGATAAAGGAAAACATTTAAAATCAGACAAATTTTATATCAGAACTTTTTGGCTTGGAATTGAAGCACTTGCATAAGAAATAAAAATGTAAATGAGGATAAATAATAATGGGGACATTTGCGTTTGATCCCACAGATACAGACAGACGCATACACACAGACAAAAGCTGAAAAATAAAATATTTATTTCTGAATACAAAATCAAACTTTGTGTCAGATGGCTGTTTCCTCTCTTTCGCATCGTTAGACTTTAAATATTAAATGTACAATTTTTATGGCCCACTTCAACACAGGTATTTCCTACAATGACATGATTCATTTACATCATGGTTTGAAAGCATATGGTGTGTATAATGAATGCACATGTTAACACTTAGCATCAATTAGTCACCACACATGGCTGCTCGTGGTGTAGAACATGATTGGTGTAAACCGGATTCCTAAACTGTAATTGTGCCTCATTGAAAAGATGGAATGAACTGGAATGAACAGTTTACACACATGTTCTGTTGATCCAAAAAGGTGAAAATGAAGATGTGGTATGTGTATACAAGGGCCACCCATGGCTTCCGACTGTGTCACATGTCCTGTGTCACATGACCAACTGACTGTTGGCAACATGTTTGATTTGGACATGGCTCATGCACGAGTCCCTTCTTTCACATTCTCTCATGCATAGATCATTGTGGCAGGACTTCAATAGAAGGCATCTAGTGGACTGACGATATTTATGGACATTACCATGTGCCTATGACAAGGTAGAAGTTGACAATCCAACTGTATTTTTTCTGCAGTGCTGGTTTTAGACCACAAACCAAGTCAATGGAATCTGTTCATGCTCTCCAGACTCACTGGACCAACATGTTTATGGGCATACACTCCTCGTCTCATAGCAGCATTTCAGCCGGGGAAATATACAGTAGGAGCGATCATACAACTAATGAAAAGGGTGTTTTCCTATAAAAAGTTGATTCTCCCCAAGGAATTTTTTTGGGGTGTTACATCTGAAGCAATGACCAGTGACTGGGCAGGAGAAACCGAATTCGAAGAACATTTAAAACCCCTAAAACCCCTTTTCCACCAAAGTGAACCAGGTGCTAGTTTATGACTATTGCTAATGTCGATTTAGAAGCAAACCTCCTAGGAACTGGCTTTGTTTTTCCATAGGGTAGAGAGTCCACATCATTACTTCTCTCTATAGGTTTATGTAAGTTTCTATTTTCCCAGCAATATTAGCAGCAAAAAACATGCCAGTGGCGAGCACAACAATAGCAAACTTCAACATGGATTTGCGAGCAGTTCTCGCAAATGGGAGTTTCCTCTGGGTACTCTGGTTTCCTGCCACAGTCCAAAGACATGCAGATTAAGCTCACTGGCGTTCCCAAATTGACCATAGTGTGTGAATGAGCGTATAAGTGTGTGTGTGTCCTGCAATGATGGACTGGCACCCCGTCCAGAGTGTACTGTGCCTCGTGTTCTACTGTAAGTCTCGTTTGATAGGCTTCAGGCCCTCCACAAGACTGGATTAAGCAGAATAGACAATGAGTGATTTGAGCATTTGAGCTGCCCATTGCGTATTAAGTAATTATTTTTTTTAAAGATGGCGGTCACAAACCTTTAGTTGGTCGTGATAATCCCACCACCCGAGTCCCTTAGGAAAGCGGTTCTTTGTTCTGGCCCAACAAAATGTTGGTGCTGCCATGGAACCAGTTTTTCTGTACAAGGGCCGGTGCATCGGCTGTCTCTGAATTAAGTGCCTTGGAGGAAAAGCAGGGTAAGTAGTGCTGACTGGACTCATCCCAGCACCGTCCTCAGAGAGAGCCAGAGAGCTAAAAGCCCCGGGAGAAAGCTAACAGCGTAGAGCAGCTCCAAGCCAGGCTGCCTGTGGAGGTCGACGAAATGGCCTCTCTAGATAACGATCATGTCTTGTTTCATGCTATAGAAATGTGTAAAAGTTTAGTGCCCCCTCTTTTAATTCTGTTTTTTTTGTTATAACATCATAAAAACCATCTCATTATACTAAGTATTAGGCAAATACACCCTCGCATGAAAAACAATGTAACTTTTTCATGTTTAACAAAAATAAAGGCAAAAAATATGAAAAAAATAATAATAAATACTATTGCCCCTGTGAGTACCCCCTTACTCCTTGTTCTCAGGATTTAAGAGGGTAGGTTGCAGCCTGGTGCTGCTAATCATTTGCAGGTGTGCAGACCTCTATACGTTTCGGCAGCAAGGCAACTAGTGAAATCAATCACAACATGAAATGCTACCGAATAAATCACACCTCATTCATAATACTGTGAATACATAATGTACTAGGCATGTATATTTATGTATAGTTTCTGAAAGTTCTGACACATTTCATTCTGCTGTTTTTTGTGAACACATTAAGGATGTTATTTAACCAGTCTAAACACAAATTATTTTGTCATGGCTCTTAATTAGGGTGTGTAAATTCTTGATGCTTGTTGAATAAATTCAATGAGCTATTAGATGCCCAGTTTAGGAAAAAAAGAGGAAATGAAAGGAGAAATAGCCAAACGTTAAAAGGTATACAGAAATGTCATCACTATGGGTTTAATATTAAGTACGTATTAAAAAGGGCTGGAATATTATATATAACTTGTGTTTGTGAATCTGTGTTGCTAGCTTACATACGATTAAAATTTTTATATAAGAATTATAATTGTGTTATAATTGTCAGGTTATTATTTTGATTGTACCAAATGTCTGAATAAAACTGAAGCAACTTAAGGCAAATGATGCTTTTTTCCCCTTGTTTTTGGCAGGATGATAAAGGGGAGTTCGTCCAGGGCGCCATACATACTAGATCTGCCACTGTCCACATCCTCGCTGTGACACCAAAGTTTGGCATTAAGGTTGTTGTTTAAACCTATCAATTTATAAGAAAATGAAGTAGCCAGTGCACATCTATTCTTCCTGATAAAGGTTCGGCCATGAATTGTTTAAAAGGAGTAAAGTGTGACGATAACACGGGATGATGGATAGCGATCTCGATGTGATGCCTAAGCTTTGCAGGCACGCAACATAAAAAAATAAAATAAAATAAAAAAGTTTATTTATAAAAAGTTTAATATATGACATTCCTAGTTTGAACACTGGTTGTCTCCATCACAACGAGTTTCATTGTGTTCAGAATGAGAGAGTGGGTGTATGTTTGGTTTGTCAGGAATCAGTTGCTATAATGAAGGGTTACAGTTACTCGGAGACAATCCCTGTCCCGGTCCTCGCTGGAGCTGAACACGAACCGACGGTGAAAACATTACAAATACAAGTATTTTACAGACTCTGGCTTGTGACTGCTTACATTGTTTTTGCCAAAAAGTTTAGCCACAACTTATGTAAAGAATAAAGAAAAAGATTGTGATGAATTCTTTGTATTATTTACATTCAGGGGCTGTATGGTGGTAAAGCAAGTAGCGTTACTGCCTCACAGCTCCAGGACTCCGGGTTCGTTCCTGACCTTGGGTTCCTGTCAGGGTGGAGTTTCACACGTTCTCCCCGTGTCCTGATGGAAATTTTATCTTTCTTTTCTGTCTTTACCTTCATTTCCTCCAAGCACATTTTTTTTTTATGATGTGGCGAATAAACATCTCAGTGCAAAGGTGCAAGATTAAAAAGAATAAGCTGCTCGACTTCCCTAGACATTTTCAACAATTAAAAAAAATAAATAAAAATGCATTTAGAATAATGATGTTCGGGACCTTTTTTCTTTTCTTTCTTGCAAGGAGACCGATTATGAAAATTCACTTTCTGATCAGTTTTGATAAAGAAAAATGTTTGACACTGTTTGGCACACACCAAAACACGGAACAATGCTTAAAAATTAAGCATTTATTTGAGAATACAAAGACAAACATTGTGAAAGACATTTTACTACACATATTACTTTAAACCTGTTTCGCTTCTTTTCAAGTCTTATGCTTTTGACTTTAGATAATTTACTGTACATCTCTTACAGACCGCTTCCACACACTCCTTTCCTACAATGACATCAATTGTTGACATTACAGAAGAAGTGCAACAGCATGCCGTGTGTATAATGCATGCACACGTTAAGCGTCAACATCGATTAGCCGATACATGTGGCTGCTCGCCGTGTGGAACGTAAACACCGGAACCGGAAGCATGGAAAGAACAGGAATGAACAGTTTATGAAGTCGTTCTGTAAAAGGCTTTCCTTACTACAAAAAGTAGAAAAAGAGGATGTGTACTCGGTGTGTGCGCGCGCACACGTATGTATATGTGAATACAATGTGAGACTGGATTGTGTGAAAGGATACCTGATGCAGGAAGGATACAATGGTCCCATGACCTTTGACCCAGGCCACTCATGGCTTTGACTGCTTGTAAATGCTAAGTGGTGACAAATTCTCACATATAGTGTCACATGTTAGAAATACACATCCCTCTCTCTCTCTCCATCAAGCTTTGGTTAAATAGTATTAAGATTACGTTTTATTTACACTCGTTCTTGATGTTGGACATGGCAGTAACACTCCAGTGACACTCCATCTGCTTCATGCACAGCATCATGGGAAGACTTCAGAGCCAGCAGATTGTCCTGAGCAACCGGTAACAGGAGGATAAGCGCCAACTTATTCATCGTTATCTACAGAGAGATATAAAGACATTTAAGATATGAGGTTTCTGGTTTGAAGGAGAATTACATCACACTTTCTACAAAGCCTGCATTCATATACTTTTTTTTCTTTAAACTGAGAAAGAATGCATGATTTTGGATCTCATGAGTATTAACCACTCACAAAAAATTAAGTGAAGTCTGTTAGTCCCTGACTTACGAACAAGTTCTGTTCCAGGAGCACATTTGTAAGTCAGATTTGTTCTTGAGTCCGACAAAGTGATTCTTATACGCTTTTGACACAAATATATACAATGTAAAGCATACCAAGCCACTTGACTAAATCTCTTTGTTCTTTGACTCAAGAACAAATCTGACTTACGAACAAGTTCCGTTCCAGGAGCACGTTCGTAAGTCAGGGACTAACAGACTTCACATCGTTTTGGATCTCATGAGTATTAACCACTCTCAAAAAATGTTCTTAAGTCGGGGACTAACCGACTTCACTTCAAGTTCCGTTCCAGGAGCATGTTCATAAGTCAGATTTGCTCTCGAGTCCGACGAAGTGATTCTTATACGCCTTTGACAGAAATATATACAATGTAAAGCATACCAAATCACTTGACTAAATCTCTGTCCCCTTTCCCCACACTGCCATCATGTGGCCAAACACCATGACCAGGTCTAAGGAAATTAATCTCACATGTCAAATGTATTAGTGTTGTCTCTGCGCCTTTAAATCACGAGGGGAATCCTGGACGCCATTTTGTCTCATAGCTGTTTTCCACTATATCTGACGGTGAACTCTGTTTTGTTGAGGATTTTCCAAAATTAGGATTATTCACCATCCGATCAGCTTTAGAGGACAGCCATTTTCTATGATCGCGCTCCCGGACTGATTCATTGAAACCGGTGTGACCAACTTATGTCTCCCACACATACATTGTAACAGACTTTAGACATTTTACACATTCAACTTACTCACTGAGAATATTATGCGATTGTCAATATTGGTCTGGTGCACTGCAGTGTCTATTGTTTGTGCAATACACGTGAGCTACTTCTGTGATTTGTTCGCATCTACGATTGTTGTTTGTAGAACCATGGTCCATTCCTATCTGCAGAAATTCGTAACTCGGATTTTCACAAGTCGGAGACTACCTGTAGATTACTCAGGTTGGATTAAGAAGTAGAGAAGATCCAACCTTGTCCCGTAAATTAGGATTTTGTGCCCTGAAGTTCATTATTACAGAAGATAAATTCAACAGCTCTTAACATCTTCTGACTCTGTGTGAAAATTAACTACTCAAACAGCCCTGCTGCTGAGATCTGATGTTTGATGGAAATGTTAACTGAAGCTCTTGACCTGTACCTGTGTGACCTGATGCACTGCTGCCACATGTCTGGTTTATACAATAAAATGTATAAAACAGCAATAATGCATTGTTCCTATTAAAGTGACTGGGGATTTCGTTTATGAGTACAGTGTATTCACCTTCTTCATACGCTCCGTCTGCCATCACCAAGTGAAGTATTTTGGGATACAGGTGCTGGTGCTCAGGTCCCAGAATGCTTTGTACCACGTTGGGGCCCACAGCAATGCTCGAGTCCTCGTCTTCAATGATTGCCTGGAGAAACAAAACATGCAACTTTTAAACACGCAGGACAAACTTATGAATGCGTCTCAAACTTTGGCCATTTTAAGAGATCATAAACAAACCAATTCAGTTATAATAATAGATTAATGTGTACAGTGGTTTGCAAAACGTATTCAATGCCCCTGAACTTTTCCACATTTTGTCACCTTACAGCCACAAATGTGAATGTATTTTATGTGATAGACCAACACAAAGTGGCACATAATTGTGGAAAGATAAAAAATATAAAGATAAAAAAAATAATAATCTGAAAAAAGTGTAGCATTAATTTGTATTTAGCCCCCGAGTCAATACTTTGTAGAACCAACTTTCGCTGCAAATTACAGCTACATGTTTTTAGAGGGAAAGTCTCTACCAGCTTTGTACATCTAGAGAGTGAAATTTTTACCATTCTTTGCAAACTAGCTCAAGCTCAGTCAGACTGAATGGAGAGTCTTGCCACAGATTCTCAAATGGATTTAGGTCTGGACTTTGACTGGGCCATTCTAACACATGAATATACTTAGATCTAAACCATTCCACTGTAGCTCTGGCTGTATGTTTAGGGCTGCATGTTGTTCTGTTGAAAGATGAACCTCCGCACCAGTCTCAAGTCTTTTGTGGACTCTGACATTTTTATTTTTTTCTAAGATCGTCCTGTATTTGGCTCCATCCATCTTCCCATCAACTCTGACCAGCTTTCCTGTCCCTGCTGAAGAAAAGCAGCTCTACAAGATGATGCTGCCACCACCATGCACCGTGTTAGTTTTCCATAATCTAACATTTTGATTATGCCCAAAAGTTCAATTTTGATCTGATCAGACCAGAGCACAGTTTTCCATGTTTTCTTCTTCTTGACACTCAATAAAAGTTGTGTCGAGTGCACAACTAATAGTTGTCCAGTAGATTCTCCCTCCTGATGCAGTAGATCTGTGCAGCAACTCCAGTGTTACTATGAGCCTCTCTGATTAATGCTCTCCTTGCCTGGGCTGCAAGTTTAGGTGGACGGCCATGTCTTGGTAGGTTTGCAGTTGTTCCATTTTCGAATGTTGGACTAAACAGTGTTTTGTGAGATGGTCAAATTTTGGGATTTTTTCTTTAATAACCTCAACCTACTTTAAACTTCTCCTGACCTGTCTGGTGTGTTCCTTGGGCTTCATGATAATGTTTGTTCACTAATGTTCTCTAACAAACTCTGAGGGCTTTACAGAACAGCTGTATTTAAACTGATATTAAATCACACAGGTGGACTCTATTCTAATGAGGTGACTTCTGAAGGCAAACTGTTCTCACTGGGTTTTAGTTAGGGGTATCAGAGTAAAGTAAATGTACACTACACTTTTCTAATTTGTATTTGTGAAATTTATCATTTTCCTTCCACTTTGTGCCACTTTGTGTTGGTCTATCACATAAAATCCAGTCATGTTTGTTGTTGTAATGTGACAAAATATGAAGAAGTTCACGGGCAAGGCACTGCATCTTCACTACAAGAGGTTCACAGTGGGCGCTGACGGAAAAACGTCCCAGTGACCAAAAACTAAAATTCAGCTCACGACTCAAATGCCAAAACAGGAAACTGACTCCAGATTCCACATAAAGAGGAAAGCTGAAGTCTACACACTACTGACTGTTAAATTAACCCAATTTAGGATCATTAGCATGGGCGCACCTTGATCTTGTTGTAGGCTTGGATGAAGTGGTCAAACCCCATGGCCTGCTCCAGATTGAACCTCAGCTCTTCCAGACGACTGAATATACTCTCCTGCTGCTCTGAAACACTCGTCCCCTCTTCCTCACTGTCATCTGTCCACATGAATAATGAAAAGGGGGGGGGGGGTGAATCTTTCAATGTAGCTGGATCATGGACTCTGACTTGTGATAGTATTGATAAAGTTATAATAATTTATAATAATTATATATTATCACCTTCAGGTTGTGTATGCAATGACAAACCAGTTATAAACCATCAGTGAGTTTAAGCAGTACATCATTTGTGAATACATATAAGAGTTCGCACCCTCAGTCGATTGCAGATTTTTCCTTAGAGCCTAACTAATTGTTTGTGAAAACCCCGTCAATTTCGCGGAAACCGCAAAGAACCTCAGCAATTTTTTTTTTCCTGGCAATATGAAATTTTTCATGCGTTTTAACAATAAACTGTTAAGAACAATATAATTTACTAATTTTGTCACATAAATTCAGATAATTTTCCATATAAATTATACTGAATGAAGAAAGCGACCGCTGAAGAGAACATGGCTTGGGATGGTGAATTATTACTTCTGTATTTACCCCACAGTACCGATACCAAAGAAAACGCGCTTGCATGAATTACAGTAAATAAAGGGAGTAACATCTGTAATTTACGTTCTAGCACTGCGGGAGACACAGCAGTACAGTACAGTACAGTATACCAGTTTGTTTTTTAAGGGTAATGTATTAAGCAGAGTTTGAAATGAAATTAGAATGTTTTGGGGGCATATTTAATGTTTAACCTATAAAAATATGCATTTATAGGTTATTTTTTTAAAAACACATCCAAAATTCACAGTCGTTCACAAGTGGTGCTATAGGAATGTAACCCCTGCTCACCTCACCAAAATGCACCATGAACTATGTTGTTCTTTTGACAAAAATTCTTCCACTGAACCTGAGGATATGTTCTGTGTGTCGGTGGAACAAATTGATCAAAAGGCTCATCTGCATGCTACCACTGTACCTGACTGCCACTCCTCATTGAGGTTCCCCTCGCTGTTCTGCTCTTCATCTTCCTCTGCATCATGCCCATTACTGGACTCTTCTTCTGGACTCCTGTCTGGATGGTCTTCATCCTCCTCCAGAGCTACTCCGCTCTTCGAGGTGTCCTCCACCGGACTGCTCTTGCTCCGACCGATCGATTCAGCATGGTCGTCTTCATCGGGAGGACTTCTGTCAGACACACCATTCTCTTCATCATCATCATCATCATCATCCTCGTCATCACTTCGTTGCTGATGCAGCAGTCTCTCCATAGAGGCTCTGAGCTCTCGCAGATCTTCATCCTCATATGCACTGAGATGGGGGGGGAATATATACAAAACCAACTCATGCTAGAATCTATTAGTCAGTTTCTACTCATTGTATTGTGTATATTTCCTACTCTGTGTCAGACTCCTCATCCTCGATCTCCAGATGGTCGTCATGGGCCGAAGCACCGTTGGGTTCTGTAGAGCCGCTGAAGATTTTACCGAGATCAGGTAGAGAGCATGTCCTCAGCATCTAATGGCGGTACACGCAGTTTAGAGAATAGTGCAACACTGTCTGAAAATGCTGAACAAGACTAAGAGTTAAGGATTATTGTTGTTTAGCCCCGTGTGTGTTGCACATTACTCAGTTTGTGCTCCTAAAGCTCTGGGTGTGATGGAAGCAGCAGGTTTGTCTTCCTGAGGCATGGAAATTATATAATAGTGCAAGAATCAGCTAAACACTTTATATAAGAGCTGACCTTTATGTCAGAAATAAAGCTGTGTATTTAATTACTCGGACTAACATGTCGTCCTTCAAATCATCTTACGAATGCACATGACCACCCTAATTCACTCATTCTTTCAGGAAAACATTTTGCTAGCGTGAGAAATGGGAGAAGATGACAATCTAATTTGCTCTTTTTATGAAGACGGAGAAGTTTTCTGAAACAAACCACCTTAGAGTTGTTGGCATCAAAAAGGCCTGTGGAGAGGCCGATCAAAAGGGAGTCATCATGGCGGCGTAATGGTGAGGCGGAGCGAGAGCGGGAGGCCACCGAGGACGAGGTGTCTTCCACAGAGGACTGGGCGGACATGGTGGACGGTGCCATTGCACGCCGGTGAGCTGGACTACAGCTCAGCTTCACAAACGCAGCATCTCCAGGCACTAAATAGAGAGGTTTACCATTTATCTGAATCCTGACACCTACAGGAACTATTGTTCTCTACATAAAATTACTGAGTGTCAGACAGCAGGTAGACAAACCTGAAACCCCAACTTGTTTTTCATCCTCTGCATCTTGGGGCGCTTCATCATTCTGCTTCTCCGCCAGTGCCGCACTGTCCTCTTCTGGCCTAAAATCAGATGGATACGGAAAATATTTAAAATTCATATGTACATAGTACAAACTAAGTACAGGTAGTCCCTCGGTTCCAGGAGCATGTTCGTAAGTTGGATTTGTTCTTAAGTCCAACAAAGTGAGTCTTGTCACCTTTGACACAAATATACAACGTAGCGTATACCAGTCCACCTTACTAAATCTGTCTACTTTCCTCCAATGCCATCATGTGGCCAAAAACCATAACCGCATCTAAAGAAATTAATCTCACTTGAAATGTTTTCTCTGCACCTTTGAATCGAGAGGAGAATCCCGGATGCCATTTTGTCTCAGAACAGTCATTTTCTCTCATCGTACCATCGGACTGATTCATTAAAACCAGTGAGGCCGACTCATTTCTCCCTCACCCCCACACACACATACAATATAACGGACTTTAGACATTTTATACATTCACTTACACACCGGAAATATTGTATATAATTGTAAATATTGGTATCCGGTGTACTGCAGTGTCTATTATTTGTACAATACAGTGAGCTACTTCCATGTTTTGTTTGCATCTACAAAATGTCCGTAGAAGCGCGGTTCGTTCGTATCTGTGGAAATTCATAACTCAAATGTTCGCAAGTCTGGGACTACCTGCAGTCCCTAATTAGCTATGCCTACACAGTCCCCACATACACCTTCCCACCAAGTGTTTCGCTGACTGGCAGCTGATCATGAGGTTCAGCCCCTTAAAGAGGCAAATCGTTCATCAAATGGATGAAGGTGTACATCTGTGTAGGACAAAGATTTTAAATCGCATGTGCTAAATAAGTACATCTATAATGCAGGTACTTGATAAGATTATTGTAATTAGCCTTTCTGAAAATGTGGATCTCACCTTGGTTGGAGGACCTGCTGTTCCCAAGCATTGACCACTTCAGCTGGAGGTCTGGATTTTTGTAGAAGATCCTCCTCCAGAACCAAACACTCCACTTCATCAGTTTCTAGACAAAGAAGAATTTCAGATATATATTCATTTTTAAATTGTGTCATATCCATTACATTTAAAATTGCTTTAAAAAAAAAAAAAAAAATTAAATTAGCATAAAATGTTATTCATAAATAGTAAATATTTTTTCCAACATTTGTCTACAAAATATGAACTTCAATTGAATTGAGTGTTAAAGATCCTCACGCTCAGTCTTTTTTTCATCAGGGAGACTCTTTTCTGGTGAGCCTGGTTTTAGCTCTTGACTGCTCATCACCACGGTGTCTGACTGTTTCTTTGGACATTCTGGTACTTGGTCACGACCCTGACAAATGGCAAGAGTGTTCTGGTCTTGGTCCTGGTCAGTGGGAGAGTGCTGGTCCTGGTCAGTGGGAGAGTGCTGGTCCTGGTCAGTGGGAGAGTGCTGGTCCTGGTCCGGGTCAGTGAGAACTTGTTCCTGATCATGGTAAATGGCAAGTTCATTATCTTGGTTCTGCATGATAGTGTGTTGCTCTTCTTGGCTTTGGTCTGTGACAGCTTGGCTTGGCTGAGAGTCAGGCCCCAGTTTAACTCCATTAGGATCATCTGAAGGTCGTAATGTAGGCTGAAGGCTTTCTGTAGAGAGAGCATCATGTACAATTCTAAAATTTCAACTGTACAATATTATGACTCAAATACTCACCAGTGTGTGTGTGGTCACAAACACTGCTGTTATCCAGGCACTGGGTGAGTGGCTGTAGTTCGGCCTCCTCGAGAACTTTCAAAACTTCTGAAACGGGGGTCTGCCCCCATGCTTTTCTTAGCCCCGCCCCTTGCCAGGGCTCCACAGGGATGACCTCACCTGTTGTCTGTTCTGCATAATATAAATTAAATCAAATTATCAGTAATATAGAGGAACAATACAGAATCCAGCAATATGAATACAAAGCGCTGGCCAGCAAACTCAAACCCGAGAATTCTACTCCGTGCTCTGGGGTTTGTTGTTCAGAAACCTGGTGGCTACACAGCAGCTTTAAAAGCCCGACTCAGTTTTCATGTAACAATGCACAACACAGATGGGGTCATAAATTTGGGAACAAAAGTCAAGGTATTCCCCCCCCCCTGTACACCAACAGACTGAATTTGAATTGAAGTAGGGCTGAAACAATTCCTCGAGTAACACGAGTAATTCGATTACAAAAAATGATCGAGGCAAAATCTTCTGCCTCGAAGCTTCTTTTAATAAATTTTATAAGCCTGCGTTATGTTTTTGCGCAATTATTTGTTTGGCGTGACCCAGCGCGCTTCCGGATGCAAGCCGCCACTAAACACCGATGAAGAAGAAGCGCTTACATCATCCAAAAAAGTGGAAGAAGACGCAAACAGTTGGCTGTGTATTGATTTGAGAGCGCGTTCTATTGTGGACTGTAAAATGGAAGGGAGCGATAAAAATATCAGCGAGCCAAGAGAAGAAGAAACCAGAAAGAGAAAACGACAGAACTTTTCAGTAAAGGCTTATGTTTTGCCTGAGCTGTAAATTTGGAAACTTTTAGTTCTGAAAGTTAAGTTTCACAACTTAGTGTTATGTGTGTGTTATGCGCTAAAATCATGCGCTTGTTTCACCCAGATGAGGATGGGTTCCCTGTTGAGTCTGGTTCCTCTCAAGGTTTCTTCCTATTACCATCTCAGGGA
>JAQMYJ010000012.1:32247841-32258271 GCA_030014305.1 Clarias laeviceps | reverse complement strand
ACCATCCACGCTACATTGGGCTAATCGCTAAAGCTACGTCTTCTGGTCACCGAGGTTAGTACATCCTGACATATATATATTTAATCACGCCTAAGGAAATGAATCTCACACATTGAGACATCCCACGGTGTTGTCTCTGCAACTTTAATCGCGAGGGGGATCCCGGATGCCATTTTGTCTCAGAGCTGTTTTCAGCTGTGAATCCCGTTTTGGTGAGGATTTTCCTAAATTAGGATTATTCACCATCAGGACAGCCGTTTTGTCCATCATGCTTCCGAACTAATTCATTGAAACCGGAGAGGCCGACTCATTTCTCCACATACAAAATACCAGACTTTAGACATTTTATACATTCACTGATATTTCTACATTGACCCCGTAAATTAATTGAAACTATTTTTAAAACCCTGTCTATGTGCTCAGGCACAAAAAAAAAAATGAATAAATAAATAAAAGACGTAGAGTCTAACCTGTGGAGAGAGAAACTTCTGGATTCTGCGTGCGAGAAACGGCTTGTCCAGTATTGCACCAATGGAGGGTCTCTCCCGGGGGTTGCGTTTGAAAAGCAGGCCCAAGAGTACACGCAGATCCTGAGAGTAATGCACCGACACTGGGGGGTATGAACCTCGGATGATGTTCAGCACCAAATTCTTCATGTTCCCAGCTTCAAACTTGTACAGGAAAAGAGAGGGGGGGGGGGACATATATAAAAAAAAAAAAAAAAAAAAAGTAAAAACAAATGACAAAAACACATCAAATAAATTACCATGGCTTCAAACTTCATCAGCACAGCTTGAGATACTGTCAGAAGACTGCAGTATTAAAGAAAATCTTTTACAGCTAAAACAGCAGGAAAGACAAAAGGCTTCCCTAGAGCTCTTGCACATTAAATCGCTATATCTTTAATTACTGAATTCCTGTCACACAGGATATTTAAAGCATGCCTGTTTGATCAGGCAGGCTAAGCTATTTAAAGGTGAAGTGACGATTATACTTCAACATTCATCACGATAATAAGAGACAGACCTGAATTTTCCCCACACATACCTTCAACATTAGCACTGCCATGAACTAAATTTTATACTTACTGCATGCTTAAGTGTGCACATTTCATATAGGACACATCCCAAGGCCCAAATATCACTAGCAGACACAAGGATAGGAGAGAAGGAAAAAAAAAAACAGAACAATACAGGTTTTCTTGCATTAGGCACATTCAGCACGGACACACAGGTAAAGCACAGAATAACAAAGACAATTTCTGAAAAGAAACACCTTTTTGAGAGGAAGTACGAGTCTGATATACAGCTTAAGAGCTTGGATTCCATAATAATAATAATAATAATAATAATAATAATTATTATTATTATTATTATTAATGACACCTACAGTTGTAATAACACTATCTCCTTTAGTTTTTTTTTTGTCAGGGGACATGACTATAAAAGAGGTTTAAAGAAAATGTCACTATATTTATTTACAGTACAGTGGAACCTCGGATTACGAGTAACGCGGTTTACGAGTGTTCCGCAAAACAAGCAAAGATTTTTAAAATAAATTTTGACTTGGAAAACGAGCAAGTCTTGGTTTATGAGTACCGAGTATCATGTATCACGCATGCGCTTCTTGTTTTGACTCAGAGCGTCACGTGATCACAACTGAGCCAACGGTTTTTCTCTCTTGTGCCGGGGAATTGTAGGTAATCGTCTCCCCTGCTGGGTCTTAGTGCTTGCAGAGTTTCTGTGTAAGGCAGAGAGTGTGTGGTGTGTTTGTGTGGGAAGCCGTGAGGAGGAGGGGGTGGGAGGGGGGCTATAAAGGCGAGTGTGTGCGTGTGCGTGCGTGTGTAAATGTGATCAAGTGATGCTCGGCGTCAAAACAAGAAGCGCATGCGTGATACGCGATTCTTTTCAAAAGGTAAAGTGCAGGTTCATTTGTTATTTTTATTTGTTTGTTTGACTTTACAGCAGTGATTCACACGAGTGTGATTAGCGATGTTCCTTGCTAATTTTTCCGACAAAACAGACTCTTCGTTAATGTACACACACACACACACAAACGGAAACACTTATCTGTCTGGATTTATTTTTACTTTTTATCAAAGGTAAAGTGCAAGCTAATTTGTTTTATTTTTACTTTATAGTTTGTGTTAATTATTTTTATGTATTTATTTTTTGGGGCTGTAGAATGAATAAATTGAATTTCCATTATTTCTTATGGGAAAATTAAATTTGGTTTACGAGTGTTTTGGAAAACGAGCCCGCTTCCAGAATGAATTATGCTCGTAATCCAAGGTTCCACTGTACTATATTAATATATTTATATAGTAAATATAGTGACATTTCCATTAAAATATACATTTACTACATTTTCATTATATATAGTACTGTATGTAACAATAGGGATGCATTATTCACATTGATCAGATAATGCATCCTAGCCAAACAAAGCCAATTACAATGGGTACTTAAAGTACTCTAGATTTTAATATCTACTAGAAATGGGAAGAAACAAAATTGCTTTTTAAAAAAAAATTTAATAAAATAAAGCAATCGACATGTGCTAAGATGTTATGTGCAGACTTTCAATTTAACAAAAATATTGCATTTACTGTTTAGGAATCAAACACATACTACAAAAGTTCCTCCATTTCCACCAGTGCAAAAGTAATTGGCCAAAAAATCAATTATACATATTAGGACTGTTTAAAAAACACTTGAATGTAAACCATTTGCAGTTAATGACTACCTGAAGTCTGAAACCGATGGACATCACCAAAGCTGTCTCTCTTGAGGTGATCAGGTGGGTGACTAACTTAAACATTCAGATTCTTGCCTCAGACAGAAGATTTGCAGCATTCGTCTTACCTCCTCTAAAACAGCAGTCCCTAGCTGTGAATAATTTGGTACCAGGCCAAATTGGTATCGCAGAGTCTGCATTTTATTTTGAGAAAATGATCAGATCGTCTTCCATTCGTATGGATGATTGGGCAATCCTACAGTTTCAAACCTAATGATAGCCTCCTTCACTTCATCACTTCAACTGGACTACATATTAAGAGTTCCCATGCTAATTAAACAAGCTAATTTAGGCAGTTGTCCGATTTCTTTTGAGCTTGTTACTGAACAAAGGGCTGCGTCGTTAAACAAAGCTTAATTACGAACAGTTAATGCAATATTTTTGTTAAATCCCTTGAATTAAAGCGACACTTTCTCAAACCTTGACTGATAAATTTCAACTCCATTGTGGTTACACACAGAAGTGAGTATTTTATTTAGAATAAATAAATAAATAAATAAAAATAAAAAATAAAAGACTTTTGAACCTGACTGCATACACACACACACACACACACACACACACACACACACACACATCTTTCAATGTATACAGATGATATACAAGACACACTACCTTTTATTGTTGTATGGTTTATTTTCACAAATCTCAGGGGAAAGATAGTACGGTGTGCCGATGCAGGTCCTGGCCAACTCCACGGTACTGCACACAAAACATATCATAAGGATATTAAAGCGCATCTCATTCAGCCGACATCAAAAGTGATTGTCATAAGGTTCAAGGTTTGACATTTATTCACAGAAAATTTGTACAACGTAAGCTTCTGGAATAACTTTAAGTAAGATAACCGAGTACAAATTCCTAACCTACTTCAGATTCAACCCCTCTAACTGTAACACTGTCACTACGTTCCACTGTCTGTCAAACTTCTGGCATCACTGAGACTCGCCCCTATTGATGGAGATAGAAGCTTCCGGAATCACTGAACTTCTCACTATTGCAGAGGATGGAAGATTCTGGAATCGTTGAGAATCGTAAACCATTACAGGCTTTCCTGGGAGGTTTTAATATCACTTCATACACATTACCAAAATGCTACTCATGTCCATAGACCTAACTAGAATCTACTTTATTGTGAATCACATTGAGCCGCGATAGTGACGCATATCAAAAAGCATCCTACCTGTTTAAAACTCTGGCGATCCCAAAGTCTCCTAGCTGCACTGTACCATCTTTAGTCAGGAAAATATTCTTTAAAAAAAAAATAAATAAATAAATGTTTTTGACACAAAAAAAATTATGACTTAATCATTAGTTACTAGCTGTAATAGAATTTTAATCAGTACCTGTGACTTGATATCCCTGTGGAGGATCTTACGATCATGTACATGTTTAAGAGCCAGACATATCTGCACAAACCAGTCGAGTATCTGCAGGAGAAAAAAGAGATATGAAGGCTTATAAAATTACAGCCTAGAATGTGTGAAAGAGAGCATGTAAGTAAAGCACCGAAAAACATAAAATTATATTATATTATTGTAGCATTAGTTCCTGACCATCTGGTAATTCCTGACTATTTGACCCAGCTTTCCCTCAGCTGACAGTGTCGGTTTGGGTCTTCGTCCAGACCATGTTGAAGTGGCTAAACCTCCCTTTAACTTGTAATTATATACACATACACTGGTTTCAACCAAACTTGAAATGGCTCCATGTGACATTCCTGACTTGCATAAATCTACGATTCTCTTTCTCAGATCTGAACAGAGCTCCTTGAAATTCCCGATTGTACCATGTGTTGGTTAATCCTTCGAGTGCTGTCAAATAAACCTTTTTATTTTTTAATGTTGTTAAGCTGTAATCAATCAGACACGAACAGGAAATTAAGAGGCCTGGGCTTAGCAAATTAAAATGCATTTTGCAAGTTTTAGCACAAGTTTATTTCTTAACTTATGACTCTACATAACTCAAGATTTGTTTTTAATTCAGTGAACTAGTTTAGAATGTTGTAACCTGCAGGACATTTTCATCAAACTTACTTAAACATGATGTTTTTCCCTCATATTATTCATGCCACTCTATTTTTCAGTATATTGTTCCAGATTGCTGTTTTTCAAGCTATTTGCAATTAGTGACATTTTAATGTATTTCAACCTGCAAAAACCCTCCACATCCTCAGCACTCTGATTTTTTTTCCTACTTGATATAGTGATGAACTTCTAGTTTATATTGCCAAGATCTCAACCAAACCTTGTCATGTTTTTACTCAACTGATGGTCAATATTTGTAAAGCTTTAAAGCTTTCAAATCTGCTGATCATAAGTGTTATGGGTTAGAGATTTTCCACTGCATGTGTAGGGTATATCTACTGGCTTTTTTATCAGTAACCTATATGATTGTGTTGCTTTACATGCTTTACTTCTCCATTAACCTGTTCTTCAGGGAAAAGAAGGCCTTTTTGGTTATTGATCTTCTTGAAGAGGTCGCCTCCCTCGCAGTAGTCCATCACGATATACAAGCAACCATTCTCTGCAGACAAGGAAACATAAGAGAATTAACATTACACCAGTTGGTTACCTCTTTGACGCATCACAACCACCAAACAACAGCTCTCTGTTTTCTCTCTGGCTCTCTTTAAAGCAATTAGATCATGCAGAAACTCCCTGTAATTCAATTCCAAGACTTGTAGCTTCTTCACTTGAGCGTCCGCCTCTCAAGCCTGCCACAGTGTGCTCAAATGACTCCATTAAGCTTTGGCAGGATGTCTATCTTTTTTTTCAATTCCTGTGACATTTATGACATGTATAAGATGTTCCTGAACCAAGTAAATGATTTTCTACTTTCAGTCAAAACCAAATTTAACTCTAAGCAAACTATGAAACGGTGCCTGCTCAATAATATTCCACAAGTCGTCTCCTTCAGAGTTCCTGTTGGCTGATAACTAAAGAATTTTACCTTCAAACGACTCCTTGTACTGCACAATATTGGGATGGCTCATGTTAGCCAACACGGCCACTTCTTTGCGTGATTCCTGTCTCTCTTTATTAGACATCTGTGAAATGTGAATGAAAGCTATAAGTGTGTTGCATGAATGCTGATGTGTGTAAACTTTTATAATCCAACAAGAACTGTCAGAAGCTCACCCTGGAGATCCCGATCTCCTTGATGACATACTGGCGACTGTCCTCCCTAGACTTGACCAGAATGGCTTTCCCGAAAGAGCCCTCTCCGATCTTCTTCACCTTCACATATTTATCCATGTCTGGCCCGATTCGTCATGCTGTAGCCACCAAGATGACAAACATGAAATAAAACAAAACAAAGAATCACACATTTTCTTTGTCAGTAACATATGAGGTGTGATGTTTTCCCAAGAAGCCTTGACACCTGCGCATTTCACTTCAATATTTCGCAGTATTACTCAAGTGGAAATGCATCCATTTTGCCAAGCATTTAAATTTTAATAACATGTCAGAGGTAAAAAATTTTTTAAAGGTCCATGTTTGGAGAAGAGAAATAAATGGTCAATCTTTTGGGGTGGCCAAATTACAATCCCAGGGCCAGCCTACAGCTTCTATCAAATTTCTGTGAGACAAGTGGTCAATCAACCAAAAAAGTTGCAATAATTAATTTCACCTGAAGGTGGCGGCAGATCGCATTAACGACAGCAGCTACATTTTAAGACCCTTTACTCTCTGACTACCTGCAAATTAATTGCCTAAAGGATATTTAGTTACTGGCTACAAACCAAATGCAAATGAATGGTAATTAAGGAATTAAATATTTATAGACGTTATTTAAAAAATATATAGGAAATGCAAGAAATAGGGTAATGCAAAAAAAAAAAAAAAAAAAGATCCGAACTCAGGTTATATTAAAATTCCAGTTTGCTGCACTTAATCAGCGTGTTACCCCAAGTCACTGAACATGTTACATCAGTTCATTTGTAACAGCGGTATACGAGCAAAAATGGATGTCCCACTTGTGATCCGTTTTTTTTTTTTTTTTTTGGTGGTCTGAGGGTGTACCTGGTGCCGAAACAACCCACAGAAAAGGCATAAACAGAAGCGTTTGGATATTTGCGAACAAAATTTGGATCGATACTCTAAGGAAGGTTAAAGTGTCTTAAAGAGAATCGTTACTGGTGACAAGACTAGGATACAAACAGCAGAGTATGGAACGGAAACATCCTCAATCGCTGACTGAGACCATCAGCTGGAAAATTTATGCTTACAGTTTTCTGGGATTCTCAAAATCCAGTATTGGAATCTTAGGGTTAAATGCAGTATCGAAGGATGTTGTAATCTTGCATGACAATGCACATCTGCCCACACCGTCAACACTTCTTTTTGGAGGTGTTAAAGCATCCTCCCTATAATCCCGATCACGCTCCATCAGACTTTGACCTGTTTGGTCGGCCTACGAGGACAAAGATTCACTTCTAATGAACAAGTTAAGAGAGAGGCGCATTCATGGCTCACAGCTCAGAATAAAACTTTTTTTTCCTTCTTTTTATGAAGGAATACAAAAGCTTGGAGACAAATGAAAAAAAAAAAGGCAAATTTTTTTTTTAAATAAATTAAGTAAATTAAAATAAATTCAACAGCCAGCGTGCAGATAATTTATGACTTACAATCATATATAGTTTGTCTGATTATTTTTAACTCTAATAAATAAAACTAATTTCTAGTGTAATACATACACACAGGATAAAACATGACCAGTGGCACACCCTTAATCTGGTCACACTGACAAAAGTTTTAGCACCTCTGACAGTGTGTACTAGCAAACATTCTCAGGTTCCTGGACATTATTATTAAAGCTAGTTTTGGGCAGGCCTGTGGTATATATGCATGAGTGTGAACATTTAAAGAAGCACAATATATTAAACTTTTTTTTCAGCACTTTCCTAAATAAAATTTTTTAAATGTCTGTCTCAGTTGCTTAGGGTAATAGAACGCAGTTATATGAATATCCTTATTACATTTGAAACAGCTTAATGGTTGAGTCTGGTCAATTATGGTTTAACAGAAGCAGCAAAACTATCATGACACGTAAGATTATGTTCAAACTGTCAGAAGCTTTCAATTAGCTCAATTAGCATCGACTCCTTTTTTTGTCTAACTAGCTATCCATGTGCACTAAAAAGCGGCTTTTCATATAAGGAGAAAACATACATCTTATACATCTGCAACTCGCCTACTGCAAAATGTTATAATGTTTCTTAAAATATAAATATTATGTTACATTACCTCCTTTAGCTTGGACAAACTCCTGCTGCATCAAACCCCTCACTCTTACATCGTCTTAACATAACGCCTTCCAAAAACGCTGATATTTCATTGGTCGAGAGATCTAATCCTGCTCTGTGATTGGTTCATTTATATGTCCGTCAAACATAAATCGCGATGGGTTTGTGTGTCAACGCTTGGTACAAAGTGTCTCCTAGCAACCGTTACTGGTTATGGGATGATGCAGGAGGAAATAAACAGCACAGGATTTAACATTATAGAGTTATCTATTAATATACACTTACACATACACATGCATTTTTAATACTGTTATTAAGTTATATTATATTTCTTACTTGTACAAATAAGCTGCTAAGATAGTGGATAGTAGACGTTAAAGCATTAAGCCGCTAAGGAAACCCGTTTGGAAAGCTGACTTCCTGTTTGGAATTCTTATTTGTGTTTGGATGTACAACCTGTCAGTCATTTATAAACGTACTTCATTGGCCACTGTGGATCCTGGGGCGGAGATTTGTGAACAAGAGCGGAAATCGTTCAAATCATTCACATGTTAATCGAATACTATATGATTTTTTCTTCTAATTACAATAAAAAAATAAAATGCAAACAAGACATCTCACATTAAATAAATATGCTAAAAAAATAAGTTTAACGAATGAATTTTATTTTTCATAACACCAAAGTCAATTGTGTGGAATTCCATATCAAACATTTATTTAGAATAAATTAAGCATTAAAGTCAGTCTACAACACTGGTGTGTTTTTGTTTTTTTCCCTTCTTTTTTAAGCATTAGAATAAACTGCTTTCAGAAAACAAAACAGAGATTTTACCATTAGTTGTCATCTGCATTCTTCAATTTACCTAGCAATAGTCTCGTCGTCTCATTGTCTATACAGCTTTATCCTATATTCAGGGTCGCAGGGGCCTGGAGCCTTAGGGCACGAGGTGGGGTACACCCTGGACTGGGTGCCAATCCATTGCATGGCACACACATACACACACTATCGGCAATTTGGGAAGGATGATTAGACAAATCTAGCCAATTAGCATGTCTTTGGACTATGGGAGGAAACCGGAGTACCTGGAGGAAACCCACCAAGCACAGGGAGAACAGCCAAACTGCCCGCAGTGTGGCACCCTGTCCAGGTTGTACCCTGCCTCGTGCCCTAAGTCTCCTGGGATAGGCTCCAGGGCCCCCATGACCCTGTATACAGGATAAAGCGGTATACACATTAAATGAGCAAGCGAGTGAGTGAGGTGTTGTGTGAATTATAGTGTATAATATTATATAAGCAACACGTTCAATCTTTCTTTTTTTACTAAAAAAAAAAAAAAAGTGTATGGAAACAATGCATACAGCTAGTATGTGATGCATTTGAAATAACTTACAGATGTGGCTTTGGTTTCGATCATGACTAAATAAAGCACTGAACTAAATCAAACTGTTAGTATTTCTATAGTAACAGATCTTATACAGGCACATTCATTTTAAAACTTAAGCCTGTGCTATTTAATTTAATGAGCCCTCTGGATATATATCTTAACCATAAGTATTGAGAGGCCTGATTTTTTTTAAAGAAACATAATCAATGAAAAGATATTGTAATGTGGCCTGATAGACAAAGGAGCAGTTTTTTATTTGTAAGAACCAAAACAGAGTTTGTGAAAAAAAAAAAAAGTGGTACGAAGATAGGCAAAAGGCCAGGCAATCAACATATATTAAAACACAAACAAAGACAAAAATCATGAACAAAGTAGAGGTCAAAATCAGTAAAGTAACATTCAACAGGCTTTGTAAACTCAGGCAAGTGAATCTGTGTATTTACTATGCAGTGACGTGTGTGACATGGAGTCCTTATACACACATTTTGTATATTTTGTGTATCTTCAACTACTGCGACATAAAAACCTACTATAAATACACTGATGTTCTTCATTACTACCATCCCAGTGTATCATCAGTAACAGCCTGTGTGTGAGAAATTACAAGTCAGAAGGTTCCTCTTGGCTATGACTAAATTGAAAGGAAATGAATGTAATACTACTAAAGCTATCAGCAGGTGGCGCACAAGTAATACGTGTACATGTTAAATAAGTTGCTGTGCCAAGAGATTCTTTACAGAACCAGGATTCGGAAGGATGGCCTTTTTAATACTGAACAGAACCTGAAAGAAACCTGTAATACATGTCAGCAGAAATGATCTGGTTATCGATACACTTGCAGTGTGTTTGCCCTCCATCGGCTGACCTTTAGATACACAATATGGCGAAAAGTATTGGCCAAATCTGCAATGACATTGTATCCAAATATATACACTACCATTCAAAAGTTTTAGAACACTTGCAAATTTCTTTGTTTTTGTTTAGTGATTTATTTTCTACAT
>JAQMYJ010000012.1:32230244-32243694 GCA_030014305.1 Clarias laeviceps | reverse complement strand
TCTTTTCTTATTTTGTCTCTCATAGTTGAGGTATACCTATGATGAAAATTACAGGCATCTCTCATCTTTTTAAGTGGAAGAACCTGCACAGTTGGTGGCTGACTAAATACTTTTTTGCCTCACTGTATATATACATACAATATATATACTATACTGTATATATACTGTATATATATATACTGTATATATATATATACAATATATATAAATATATATATTGTATATATAGATACAGAGTCAGCCAAAAATAAAAAAACTTGTATAAATGTTTTAATACCAAACGTACAGTATTACTATACGATATATATTAATATATATGATAATACTATGGTAATAATATGATAATATTAATCATAGTATTTCTATTTTGCTGAAGTGAGTATGCATTTTTTTGGGTGACGCTGTATATACAGTACAGTATACAGTATAATGTATATATGTCTTAATATATATATGGTACTGATTATTTTGATTCATACATATTTTCTAACACATTTCATACTCATTTCCCTAATTTTCTTTTGACTCTGTACAGACCACTGTTAATTAATTTATTTTTTTTGTATACAGTATGATGTGACCACTCCATGGCCCTTATGTTAATAGGAAAATATATATATATATAAATTATAGAATTCAAAATTAGGTCTGGGGTGGCCATCCTACAGTAGGTGTCAGTGATTTGCTCCGCCCCTATAGGTCCATGCTTGGAATATCGTGTGTCCATTCCCTCTCTGATGTTCCACTCCCCTCTCTCTGTCTCTCTCTGTCTCTCTCTCAGTGACTCAGGGAGAGGGGAAGCGCTCAGGGCCGGACTGGCGGAATGCTCAGAGAGCTGAATCCTGCGCCGTGTGATCAGTGGACGGGGTGAGAGGGTGGAAGAGGAGGTGGAAATGGCTTCGAAAGACATCGCGGCTCTGTGTTTCCCCAGCCTGTCCAGAGACCTGACAGGTGAGGACAGCAAATAACAAATAAATAAATAAATAATAATAATAATAATAATAAATCGGCAAACAATCAGAAAACAATAGACCCGAGCATATGATCGCGGGCATTAGATTTATGATCATCCAGATGTTGCTCATCATCACGGTGCGATCAGACGCAGAGGATCAGATCAAACAGAAATAACGGACTCGCAGATTTGAACCGGATTTGAGATGTAATTCGTGGATGTGCGTGATTTTACTGTTTATAAGAGATGCGGTGTGATCCTATATATGTGTGTGTGTGTGTGTGTGTGTGTGTGCGCGCGCGCGTGCATGTGTGTGTGTGTGTTTTGGATGCAGGACTCTTGTTTATTTATGCCCAAGTGCAAAGAAAGGGCTATGGTTGTAAGGCGCGGCCAGGCTTCCCTATGTGTGTGTGTGTGTGTGTGTGTAGGGGATGCACGTATCCTCCCCGCGCGCGTTAATTCACTCTTGGCGCTTATTCACACGTGCGCTCTTGCTCCCTTCCTTCCTTCACGCGCGCGCGCCCGTGCTGCCGTTCCTTAATTACTCCTGCGCTAATTGACTGTCATAATTAACACCAGGACATCCCCTGTCTCTCACTCTTATCACTTCACTTCTGTCTGTATTATTGTCTCTGCATGTTATTGTATACATACTACTGTACTAGGGCAGTGGGTGTGTGTGTGTGTGTGTGTGTGTGCATGTCTTGGGTCTCACACTACTGTCTTTGCATGAGATCTTAAACCTAGGACATGTTTTCTCCTCTACCACGCTGACCATGCATACCGTACCCGACCTGCTAAACCTGTCAGTGTTTATCATCTTTCATCTCCTTCTGCAAAAAAAATAAGGGATGCTGAGGTTGATTTCTTCTCAGCCCAGGCTGTAAGTTCATGAAACCAGTCAATTATATGAGTCACAAATGATCTGCACTCAGATTATATTAAAACCTTGTCTTGGCCACACTGTCTTATCAGCGCTTTCCGTTGTGCAGGTGTGAACACGTTACATCAGTTCATTTGTAACTGCGGTGCGAGCAAAAATGGATGCCCCGCTTGGGATTTGCATGAAAGAAGAGCAGCATACAATTATGTTTTTTTTTTGTTTTCGTGGTCTGAGGGTGTATCTGGTGCCGAAACGGCTCACGGAAGAGCATAAAGACAAGCGTTTAGATATCTGCAATCAAAATTTGGATCGATACTCTAAGGAAGGTGAAAGTTTCCTAAAGAGAATCGTTACGAGACATGGATTCATCACTACGAGCCTGAGAGTAAACAGCATGTATGTATGGAACGAACACATCCTCAATCACCGACTGAGAAAAAGTTTAAAAGTCAACCATCAGCTGGAAAATTCATCCATGGTTACAGTTTTCTGGGATTCTCAAGATCCAGTATTGGAACATCATCAGGAAAAAGGTTCAACAATCAGCAGTGCTCGTTACAGTGAGACGATTATAGAAGAGCTGAAGCCGAAACTATCCTAGCTATCCGAGGGCGCTGAGATCTTGTATGGCGATGCACGTTCGCACACTTCTGTCGATAGTCAACCAAAACTTTGTTTTGAGGTGTAATAGCATTCTTCATGTAGTTCTGATTTGTTCCTGTTTGGTTCCCTAAAAGCAGCCCTACTAGGACGAAGACTCACTTCTGATGAAGAAGTGAAGACAGCGGTGCATTTGTGGCTCGCAGCTCAGTGCAAAACATTTTTTAATGAGGGAATACTGAAGCTTGTTAACATATGGACAAAATGTATTGAAAAACAAGATGTCAAAAAAAAATGAAAAAATGAATTAAAATAAATTCTACAGCCAGAGTGCAGATAATTTGTGACTCAAGATATGCCAGGTTGTGTTCAATCAATGAGAAGATTTTTTTTTTAACCTAATCTTGATTCATTTGATAAGACAGCTAAGATGAAGGATCTCACATGTTTTCTTAGACACATGAAGTTGCCATGTTTAAAAAAAAAACACACTATCAGCCTCCTTTTGCATCCATGATCTCACAAAACATCCATTATTGTCTAGTGACTGTATGATTAATTAGGGAGGAGTGATACATAATTCATCCTTTCCACCAGGACATCACGGTCAATTCTGCGCTCTTGGCTCTCGGCCATGAGTGGCTGTGATGTCGTCAGGACAAGAAATTTGCAACTTGCCTGCAAGATGGATTCTGTACTCAAACTATCTTTTTTCCCCCAATGATGCATTTGAAAAAAAAAACCCCAAAAAAACAAACGTTGATCGTCCATGTATGTTCTGCTTCCTCTCAACGTTGATATTACTTGTAAAAAATATGTACAGTAGTTGTCCTATGCTGCCATCAGTCCCAGGCATGAAGGTTTCCGCGTCTGTGGATTGCTGATGTGTATCCGCTCGATGTGCTTGGATGACTGTGTGTATTTATATTGGTCAGATTGCCAGATGGAGAGAGCACACAGTAATGGGTTTTGTTGTTTTTTCTTTTCTTTCTTTTTTTTTTAACAGACAGCATCAGGAAGTTTGTCGACAAGACTGCGATCAAGTTCGCTCGTGGTGTCAAGCTTGAAACCAAAAATGGCAAATCAGAAGACAGGATTCTGGTGAGTGCCTGAAACATCTTTTTACTCCTGGATGGCAATTGTTTAACTGAAGAATCTCTCATGTCTGTCTGAAACGAATGCTTTGTTGGTGCAGGTGTAAATACAGCAGTGAGACTGGATGTGAGCAGAGCTGCTGTACAAAATAGCAGGTTTTTGTGATTCAAAGAAAAATCTCACAATGCCCTGGTTGCATAAATGCACACCTGCCTTAACTAATACTTCCTTGAAGCACTTTTTTCCCCCCTGCTTGTAACACACTACTTAGCCAAGAGTGTACCAACTTAGCACATCCTAGACTGGCGATTTTATTCTGATCTCTCTTACAGAAATGCTCCGAATATATTAAATTCCCACAGGAGCGCCTGCATGCCCTCTTCTAGGGGGTTTTGATAGGATCAGATCTGGACTCGTTCCAAAACATTGATCTTCTTCTTTTAAAGCCTCGCCTTTGTTGTCTTGGATTTGTGCTTGCAGTCATTATCATAGTGGAAGGTGAAATTTTTCTTCATCCTCAGCTGTCTGACAGTCGCCTGGAGGTTTTGTGCCAAATGAGAGCGATGCACGATTCTTTATTCTCTATCTTTATTATAGCTCCAATTCCAGCTTAAGAGATGCAGTACCGTAGCTCGATGCCGCCGCCAGCATGCTTCACCGTGGTTATGGCGCTCCTCGGATGATAGTCTGTCTGTTTTTTGTGCCAAACATATATTTTTTTAGGGCAATGTCCAATTAGTGAGCGGTACTTCTAAGATATTTCTGCCGTTGTAGGTCTCTCAGCAGCCTCGTTGATAAGATTTTATTCTCATCCTTTAGTCCAAAAAGCGTTCTGTTCTTGGTAATGTCACCGTGGTGCCTCGTTTTGCCCACTTTACTACACAGTTCCATGGCACTTACAATGTTGTGGATGTATTTTGTTTGTGTTCTTTTCTTTTTTACGACCACCATTCCATTTCTAAAGTAACATTTAACGTTTTTCCACACAATTATTATGCTGTAGAACGATATGGGAGAATTGGTTTCCCAGTAGATTGTCAGTTAAATATAAATAAATAACAGACATACGTATGTTCTCACTGCTCTTACTGAAGTCTGATATTCACCCAAACTACGTGTGTGCATCACACACATCTGCACAATATAATTGTGCATATCACATGGTCATTTCCCCCAAATTTAATTCTATAGTTCTGCCTTTGAGACTTGGTTTAATCTGGTGACTCCTAGTCAGGTTAAAGGAAAAACCTAAAGAGAGCGATGGAGCAGAGCTTTAGTTTTTTAGTCTGTCCAGCTTTTTATCCCAACGTTTCACTAGTGCTTGGATACCATCAAGGTTGAACGTTTTCAAAGTACAACGGAGCCATGATCGGACTTCCTGGCCTCCCAGGAACTCCTTTAATGGCCCAAACAAGTGGAACTGGCTTGGAGCGAGGTGAGGACTGTACGGGGGACGTGGTGATAACTCCCTGTAATGAGTTAGCAAGCGGTGTTGGTGAATGATCGCGTGTCCAGTTCTCATAGACAGATGCGTCTCTTCTTCAAGTTCTATGTTGATTTTTAAAGCATTCCACTCGCTGATTGACTGCAGTGGGCTCTGAGACGCCTCATTCACAGACATACGGCCTCCTTTAAAACCTTTGAACCATTCGAATGTTTTACTGCGGCTCAGTAAAGAGTCTCATCACTTTACTGTGCTTGAAGTTTCTGTAAATATCAATCGATCTCTCACCAGAAATCTGGCTCTCAGAAAGTCCCGGTTTGACTTGAACGCCTCTTGAAGGTGCAAGTACCTACACTAGTGCTCATTAACGAGGTGCAACGAGTCATGTGACCTGATTCCACACGATGCAGCGGCTGATGGGAATTAAAGTCGCACGCTGAGTTACGGTGCAATTGTTACATCGCTACGCAGGAATTCGCATTAACATGACCTTGAACAGCGCTGGGAAAGAAGTTCTTGCTATCCGCGAAACCTGACCGCTATCTCTTAATGGATATTCGAGAATTTTTTTCAGGTTTAAAAAAAAAAAAAAAACGCCTATTGAAATTTCCCAGCCGGAGTTATGCCTTCATTAGAACTCAAGATGGCTTTTTTTTTTTTTTTTGATCCATGAAACATGGCACCATGTGAGGTGGTGTGAAATTGCTCTGATAATTAGATCTCTGTCTCTCTTTCTCTCTCTCTCAATTTCTCGACACATACATACACACTTACTCTCAGTTTCCTGCCCTAGCTGGGTGCCTAGTGTGTGTGGGTGTGTGTGCTGGGTTTCTCCCAGCCTGGTAAATGATTCATGGCAATGCAATAGTGTGTGTGTGTGTGTGTGTGTGTGTGTGTCCATCTGCCATTTGTTTTTTGATATGCAGGGCCTTTCATGACTCTTTCAGTCTTCTTACTCTCAGCTTAGACATACAAGTGGAATTCAGCATTGTGTGTGTGTGTGTGTGTGTGTGTGTGCACAATATGTGTGAGGAAATACAGATATTATGATAACTGTATAATCATATGACGTTGTCTGTGATCAGGTGTATGTCTGGGGATATGTGTTTACGCACACACACACACACACACACACACACACACATATATATATAATCCCCTGTTACCCACTGCAGTGCCGTGTCGCCCAAGTTTTGGCAGTGACATCAGTTTCTCCCGTCGTACCCCCTCCTCCTCCGCTTTCTCTACACCCCAAGTCACTGCAGATGCGGTGACACACATACAGCTGTGGCACGTGCTGATAAACTGCAGCGCACAATAATGTTACACAGACCCTTCAAACACTGTTGCTTCTCCTGATATAAAAAATGATAAGCGCTTGTAAAAGATTCCGATGTAAACTTGGGCTGAAGCTGAAGCATCTGTGATTCCCAATGAGAAGTAAACACTGTCGCTCAGTCGTCTGCCACGCTCACATCTGTGAAGGGAATTAAAGAGATGCAGAGAGAAGACGGAATCGAGTAGACGTAAAAATGGAATCCAGGATGCTACTGTATATTATGGTGTATAAACTTTAGCTACCGAGAAGTTTGCCATGAAGAAAACCTGAACCAGCTACAGCAGAACGTTACTTAAACCATATACTAATCATCAGGTAGTTAACCTCAATGAGGATTTATTTTCTTTGTCACTGTGAGTCCATGCTTTACTTTGGGGGATTTTAAAGTGGTGGGATTCCTCCAGGTACTCCAGTTTCCTCCCACAGTCCAAAGACATACAGATTCACCTGTAGTGTGAATGAGTGTGTGAACATTGACCGGAGATCCCACCATGGTCGTAAAAATAGGAATGAATGCAATGGTCACCATTGGCCTGCATGTTCCTGGATGGCTGGATGGATGGATGGATGGATGTATCCTTGTACATTAGCAGTACTGAAAAACATGCCCAACTTTTTAGTAACTGATATATGTTGTTCAACTCAACATAGTCTCGAATCCTCTTTGAAAATCCCTGACGGTCTCCCACTGCGCTACAGAATGTTCACAGAGATGACACCACGGACAAGAACAATACACACAGATGGATGAAGAAATTGAAAGAATGGGGAATCCAGCATTAAAGACAGACCGCACAGTGAGAGACCATCAACCGCACTAAAGGGGGTTTTCAAAGACGATTCAAGAGTGATGATGGAGACAGTGTTGAGTAATACCCAAAAAGTACAGAGGGAGAGTTACTCTACCAGCAGATGCAATATCAACCTGTAATGCCAGTTCATTAAAAAAAACCAAAAAAAAACAACACAAAACGGAAACCATGTCCACTTTTGCATTACTTTCACCTACAGAGTGTTTATTCATTTGGCAAACTTTTTCCTGTGTAAAGACGTTGGTTAAGTTCATATTTATCGTTTTCCATTAGAGAGAAACAGTAAGGGGACCAGTAGAGTCCGGGTCAGAGGAGGTTAAAAAAACTCTAATTATATGGTATTTTTCAAATAATAAAAAAAGGACATGTTTTAATTATTGTTACAGGAATTTGTGCATAATCCAATATTTAAAAAAATAAAACACATTCGAACTCTTTTCTCAGTCTTAAAGCTCCAGAGTACGTGCAGGGGTAAGATGTCGGACTGCTCATCAGGAGGTCCTCGGTTTGAGCCGCTGGACTGTCACTGTTGACCCTTGAGTGAGGTCCTTCACCCCCCACATGCTCAGATACAATATGGAATATCCACTGCCGGTGGCACCGTGGACTGATCCTATCCCCCCTAATGTGTGCACAAACCGTTAACTTGAACTACTGGACAGAACAATCTCTGAGACTTTGCTAGTTTTGGTGCTGACGGAAAAAAAAACGCTTTTTCAGTTCATTTTGAACTAACATGTGAACTATACAACTGCCCAGTGTTAAACAATAGAAATGGGTTTAAATTGCTCCATATTGTGCATACAGACTAAAGTATGGGTATTGACATAGTATACGAGGTGCATTCAGGTCAAACCGGGACTTGCGATGACATTTCTGGTGAATGAAGGTGTAAAACCAATTGACATTTACAGAAGACTTCAAGCTCAGTACAGTGATGAGACTCTTAGCCACAGTAAAACATTTCAATGGTGCAAATGTTTTAAAAGAAGGTTGTACGTCCAGCATGGCGATCCCGGCCAAGGTGGTTTGGAACATTTTGCAGTCGTTCCTGTGAACATTCAGCGAGTGCTCCTTGAAAATCTGCTGTACAGTCCTGACCTCGGTCCTAACCATCTCCACATGTGTTGGCCATTAAAGAAGTTCCTGTGAAGCAGCCAGTCTGATCATGGCGCGGGTGTCCTGAAAAAAAAAAAACCTCTCTACCTTGATGTTATCCAAGTGCCAGTAAGTGCATCAGTGTAGATAATTAACAGATAAATAAATGGAGTTTTTACTTTCATAACTGTTTTCTGTTATTCTGCACAATCAAAAGTCCCGGTTTGACTTGAAAGTCCACATAAATGAGTCTGGTAGTTAAAAACTCTACTATTTGATCCTTTTTTGTTTAGCAATATTAATGCACCTATATGATCTGTAGGGGAACAACAACCTGTTTCTAGAATCGAAGAAATCAAAAAGTACTTGACCATATAACAAATCAATCAATCAATCAATCAATCAATCAATCAATCAATCAAGCAATCTTGTACCTGAGCTCTGGACTCTAGCAAAGAAACTAAGAATAAAGACAGCCTGAGACATACGATTAAATCAAAAACTCATTATTCAGTTCAAAGATGGAGATCAAACCAATGCTAATTTGAACGTCGTGTCTGCATATGTTGGCCGCCCTTGGAGTTACTGATGCTTGGAGCTGTGCAAAAGTGCATTGCGGGTTCTGATCTCCTCTAATAGATGACTCTTCCCCCAAGTAATCTTCAGTTTCATCTATGGTTTCGACATTTCATGAGAGAGAGTGGCTGATTTTTTTTATATCTAAAAGAACTTCAAGATTTAAAGCTGCTTGAAGATTCATAAAGGTTGTCACGGGGCGGGGGTTGGGGGGCTGGCAGGGGGGGGGGATCCTCTGGGATATACAGGGTGTAATAGAAAAGTATACTCATTATGAAATATTTCAACATTTTATCAAGCTTCTTTTTTTTTAAAGAAAAATAGGGTGCATTTTTCAAAACTAGATTCCTGTCTTCAATAATTATGGCTTGGCTATTGCTGTATTTTGAGATCACGGTGCCAAGTTTCAATCCCGTTGATGCTGTGGTTCTCCATGACAGCGAGCCAAGGAGGCCAAATTGGTCATGTTTGCTACAGTAAGTGGGAGGGTTGTACCTTCTCTCCCTGTTAATCACTTTTTATTTAAAAAAGCAGAGTAATTAAAAAAAGGCTAGTGATTCAGCCAGCCAGTGTGTCATGCTACACTGAGGAATTGTGTGTGTGTGTGTGTTGGTTAGACAGTATTCTCAGCTTGCTGTTTATATAAGCCTGAGATACTTGATACTTCATCAAGTTAGAAAAAAAATAATAATAATTAAAAGAAAAAAACAGATGGTGATTTGGTAAGTAAGTAAGCAATAGGACAAAAAGGTCATTTAATTAAAAAAAAATCTGTTTTTTTTGTAGATAGAGTCCAACAGGGACTTTCGATTGTGCAGAATACAGTTAAAAAGTAACTTTATTTCTCTATATAATCCTCAGCTACACTAATGCACTTATTCAAGTGTTTCACTAGTGCTTGGATACCATTAAGGTACAGTAGAACATTTTCGCAGGAGGAACTCCCTGCTTCACGCTGGCCTCCCAGGAACTCCTTAGACATTTGGAAAAGGCTTGGAGCGAGGTTAGGACTGTACTAGGGATGTGGCAATCAGGGCTTCCACTCGCTGAATGTTCGTGGGCTCCGAGATCGTCATTGACGGACCTACGACCTTCTCTACACGTTTATTTAATTGTGGATAAGAGTCTCATCACCGCACTGTGCTTCAAGTCAACCTGTTTTTACGCCTTCAATTTCATCACAAGTCCCGCTATGACTTGAACATAATATTGTAGAATGTTGTATTCTAAGCCTATCCTAAGCCATCCTATCCCACTGCATAATGCTCTAAAATCAATGCACTAAAACAAGGGCTTTACAGTCTCTGTCACACATTTCATTGATTTATCCCTGGGTAATGAATGTCTCCCTACTGATTGCTTTGCAAGACAAATACAAAAAATGCTCTGTTTGTTAATAGTGGACGGTACATCGAGTGTTAAAAGAGCCAACATTAGCAGATTAACTCAAATGACTCATGGCTTATGATTCATATCTGATTCATTAGTAAAACAAACAGCCAGCCAGACCAGAACTTTAGATCTGTTTTGTTTTCATGCCATTTAATATTCACTGATACGGTTTGAATCATAAAATATAAAATATAAAAGATCTAAGATACTTTGCAAATATCCAGGCTTGTAAGAAAGAAAAAAAAACACACACATTTCGAAGCAGAATCAGTCAGACGCCAGACACAAAGTGGAAGGATCTGTCTTCCTAGTCGATCAAATTAGTACAGACAGGTTTCCTGTTGTGCGGCGCTCGTGAACAGATCTCGTAGGAGTGCTTGCAGCCTTCACTTTTGGATGTTGGAGGCTTTGATAACGATTCTTCTTGTAACAACATCAACGTCGATTTTACTAACAGTGGTTAGCACTGTTGTCTTGCACCTTCAGGGTCTGGGTTCGAGTCTCACCTCAGGGTCTGTGTGCATGGAGTTTGCATGTTCTCCCCGTACTTGATGGATTCCCTCAGTGTTTTCCTAGTTTCCTCCAGTTCAAAGACATCCAGTTTAGGCTAATTGGCGTTCCCAAATTGCCCGTAGTGTGTATGAATGTTGATTGGAGGTCCTACCATGGTCGTAAAAATGGGAATAAATACAATGGTCGCCATTGGCCTCCACAGTCACTAATTAGACTGCAGAGGTTCCTAGATGGTTGGACAGATGGAAAGAAGATAAATGTTCTACACTTATAGAATTTTCTTCCTTAGGGTGTTCAATTGAAGATTAATTGGTTAATTACTCACTCACTCATCTTCTATACCGCTTTATCCTATTCAGCTTTATGTATTCAGGGTCGCAGGGGGCCTGGAGCCTATACCAGGAGGCTTAGGGCACAAGGCAGGATATACCCCGGACAGGGTGCCAATCCATCGCAGGGCACACACACATACACTCACACACTATAGGAAGTTTGGGAACGCCTAATCTGCCTAATCTGCATGTCTTCAGAGTGCAGGAGGAAACCCACCAAAAACAGGGAGAACAAGCAAACTCCATGCACACAGAGACAGGAATCGAACCCTGACCCTTGAGGTGCAAGGTGACAGTGCTAACCACTACACCATTGGTTAATTAATTTAGCACAAACTATTAAGATGTGATTTACTGAACCTGAAAGACTTACTGCTGGAGCAAATAATACTACAAAAAGCTCAGAGATTAAATTTGTCTTAACTTTGAAAAGTTTCTTAAGTAGCTTAGTATCTCGGAGTAATGAAATTTCCTGCAATTATTCCCGCGTGTTACTGTAGTAAAAATGGGTTCTATATTAAATATTCACCACATTATTACACTCTCCGTGGTGGATGCGTAAAAAAAAATATAAATCGCCTTGTGGTTTAAACACTGTAATATAAAAGTAGAAAATGATAATTTCAAGAAAGTTTCTTATTACTTTACATTAATAAATGACTTTATTTTTCTTTCAGAGTTAGAGCTCTTATGAGCGGTTAGCATGTGCAAAAAAAAAAAAAAAAACCCAAAACGGAAATATTATTCTTTGTCTTCTTTGCATACTATGTAATAAATACAGTCGTCCAAATAAAATGTACGGTTTATAAGCTTGTACTCACAAATTCCTTCATTTTATTTAGAGCACTGTAATAAGAAGCATTTTTTTTTTAAAAAGAGGACCTGGAAGAATGAATATAGAAATTTTGAGACGGAGAGAAGAGACAAGCAGGAAGAAAAGCTTTTTTTCCATTTTGAAGCCACTGGGCAAAATGAGAGGTGATGCTGTAGAGCGACAGAGTAGAAAGACAGCAGGCTTCACACTCTGATTGTCAGACTGCGACAAACCTAGCGGGCATGACTGCAGCTTAGAGCTCAATAAACTGAGTTTATTGGAACAAGAACAGACAGTGCGAAATGGCAGGCAAAAGAGTAATTGTAAATGGAGCAACAACAAAAAAGGTCAAAACTGTACGGTAAATAAAGGAGTATGTAGTGTCAGGGGAATCAACCGCAATGAATCAAAGAGGCAGAGATCAAAAACCGTAAAAGACGAAAATCGACAGGCAGATGACGTCGGCTCGGAAATGTCCTGTAGGCATACGTGAGGCGAAGGGAATATTCGGCAAAGAAGCTGATGGAAAGGAGTAAATACAGCTGCTGTCTGTTTACATTCACAGTGCTTTCACTGATTTCTTTGAACTGATCTTTTTCTGAGGACGAATGCTTGTACAACATACACTATATAGACAAAAGTATTTGGCAAACCTGCAATGACATTGTATCCAAATTCAATATGGAGTTTTGCATCGATAACAACTTCTACACTCTTCTTAGAAGGCCGTCCACAAGATGTTGGAGGGTTTCTGTGGGAATTTGTGGCCATTCATTCTGTAGAGCATTTTATGGGGTCAGGCCCTGATGTTAGAGAGAAGGAACGGCTCGCAATTTCCGTTCCATTTCATCCCCAAGGGTTCTCGAGGGGGTTGAGGTCAGGGCTCTGTGCAAGTCCAAGTCGTTTTCTTTGAGTTAGAAGCATACAGTAGCATTGTCCAAGATGTCTTCATATGCTGAAGCATTTAGATTGCCCTTGAGTGGAGATAAATGGCCTGATTGGAACACCTACATCCAATAATTAACAGGTTTGGACAAATACTTTTGTCTAAATATTGTAGATCCATGTAGTATACTGTACAAACCCCAAGAATTGAAAACCCAAAATTATACATACACCCACTGAGATTACTGATTCACTGATTCATATTTTATTTTTTTAATTTTTATTTTTTTTGCTAGGCCTGTTAGTGATCTGTCAGAACAGATAGAGAGAGAGAGGGGGGGGGGGGAGGAATGCAATTGCAAGTTTGGTTAAATAAAGGTTCAGCAAAAATTATATACAATCCATTACATCAGGGAAGCACAAGGTCAGGCAAGGCACAATCATCATGCACAAACTAGCACTCAAGGTCAAGGTCAGGCAGACAAAAAGAACCAGAGAAGCATTAAAATGAGTCCTGTGGAAAAAGGCATAAGGCAGGTAAAGGAGTCTAAGAGTGTGAAGAAGACATTTCTGTGGCATAGTAATGGAGACTGGGCTGAAATACACTACTGTTCAAAAGTTTTAGAACACTTTCGAACTCCATGATCGTTCCTGATTTTTATTTCTTTCTACATTGTAAAGGAATGCTGAAGGCGTCCAAAAAATGCATTAA
>JAQMYJ010000012.1:32179257-32196637 GCA_030014305.1 Clarias laeviceps | reverse complement strand
TAGATTGATAGATAGATTGATAGATAGATTGATAGATAGATAGATAAAAATAAGCAGTAAATCAGAGAAAAAAAAACAGTGACATGATTGATGAAGGTAAAAATGGACGACCCTTTAATGCCACCTTTTCTGTCCATTCACTCCCCGTCCCCTTTGTCTTTTCTTCCCTCTCGCTGTCTCTCTTCAATTCCTCAGGGAGGTTAAACTGTCCGTGGTCTCATATCTCACCAACTCTATCGTGGATCAGATCTTACAGGAGCTCTACTCCACTCACAAAGCTCTGGTACGACGTCTCTGTCCCTGTTCTGTAAATCTGTAAAAAGTGCTTCTTTTAAAGCTACTGTATATAATTAGAGTCAGGGATTTTTTTTGTGTGTCATTAACGCATTATACTTAAACTATTAACCTTGCAGTTTAAAAAATGCAGTTTGAACATGCCATAACTGTGTGTGTGTGTGTGTGTGTTAGATGCAGCAGGTGTCCCAGATGAAACAGTGGGATGGCCTGTGTGATGGCGGCACAGGTCGAAGGTCACACAGACACAGAGACTCACTCGAGATCACTGATGAGGAGCTAGGCACGAGCATTGTGGGTTTGTGTGTATGTGTGCGTGTGTGTGTGTGTGTGTGTGTATATATGTGGCTGGATGTATGAAAAACTTTATTTTCATGCCAATATAAACTAATTTTGATAAATAAATGAATAAAGCTTGGTACCTACATTGATGTGGGCGGAGCCACACAAAAGGCAGGGCAGTGAGTTTTAGTGATGGGAAGTTTGAATCATTTTAGTGACTCGGTTCTGTGAATCTCATTCATCAAAATGAACGAATCTTTTTTTTTTTGGGTCATTTAGTTCATTTCGTCCTTTTGATCAGAAATAAAATAAAATGTTACATTTTCAATAAACAGACCCCCAACACGTCTACATACACACATTTTTTACTAAAGTTCCATTAATGAAAATATTACAATACAGCTAAGGACATATTATAATAAACAGAATGAGCAGCTCATCTCTCATATCTTCTGGTCCGAGTCGTTCGTTCTTTAGAATCTATTGCACTGCATAGCGTCTATGGGAGTCACATGAAAAAAAAACTAACAACTCAGACTAGAAGACTCATTGAAAAGACCCGTTCAATTCTGTTTCCTGTGTACTGCACTTTATAGTGTCTATAGGAGTCACGTGACAAAAGAAGGAACCATTCGTAACTACTCACTTCTGTTTCCTGTACTTAACCTACGGGGGTTTTGCGATGCTTTGCGCATGCGCGCCCAGTAGAAAATGAACGGATCACTCTCTCCGAGACGACTCGTTCTTCTGAGTCACGTTAAAGAATCGTTCAAAAGGAACGAATCGTTCATGAACGACCCATCACTAGTGAGTTTGACAACCTGTTGAAACTTGTATTTGTGTATATAAGTTTGTGTGCTATGAGTCTAAAAATATTTTCCATAGTGCGATATGTGTGTCTTTATGCTTTGTGCAGGACACCATTGCCATTAAGAAGCGCAGTTCCAGGACCAGAAGAATCCGACCTGTATCCACTAGACTGAGTGAGTGTGTATCTCTCTCTCTCTCTCTCTCTCTCTCTCTGTATCTGTTTCCATTTCTCTGCTCATCTACCAATTTCCTGTTTTTCCCTCAGGGGTTCCATTAGTAAGAGTACCCTTTTAGTCGCTCTCACTTCCCCCCTCTCTCTATTCTCCTCACTCTCACCCCATATTTCTCTCTCTCTCTCTCTCTCTCTCTCTTGCAGGTTTGTGTGACGACTCCAGCTCGTCTCCTCCCACCTCGGGCGCGCAACTCTCCTCACCCCTCTCTCGCTCGGCATCATGGGAGGGCTTGTCTGCACTCCCAACCCAGGGTGCACCTCTGCATCATGTGACCCGAGTCAGGCCGAGGCCACCTCGAAGGCACAGACGAGGCATCCTTTCGTCTGACTCGGTGAGAGCCCAAACACAAACATCTCTCCGATTGAGAATCAGTGCAGGATTGGAAAGTAATGAATTTCGTAATGTTTTTTGTGGCACTTTGTAATGAACCTCCTTCATGGGCTTAACTTCGTGTTTGATGTTTTAAAGCGGACTTAATAAGGATGGAAAAATAAAAAGCAGGGCCAGTTTCGCTTGCTGACTATTATGAAAAGGCTGATACGGGAGACTTTGTAAAAAAAACAAACACATTAAACACTTCCTAAGAGTGTCCTAAGATTCCTAAGATTTCCAACCAATAATGTTTTGTACTAGTGTATGTTGCTACTATAGAAATAATAGCATATTAAAATAAATTAATAGAAATCTTGTGAGAGGTGTTTAAAGAGGCGTGGGTGTACATAAATGCAAGTAAATTTTATTTAACATATTAGAATGTAATTATAAATGAGGCCGTGGCTATATATGGTGCTTGGCTGGATAGAACTTGGCTTGGGCACAGGGTTAGAGCTTGACACACTGGAACTTGGCGTGGGTGCTGGCTTGGTGGTAGGCGTGCTGGAGCTTGGCATGGGCTAGGGCTCAGGACAGAAGAGGCAGCTTCATGGGCCGTTGGCAAAAGCTTGCCTGGAACAGCTTGGGATGGTAAATCTGTTTTGTAGACTTTATATAAGAGCCAATAGGTGGAGCCAGTACACCGCTTCCAAAGTCAGCAGGTGGTGTCAGTATAATGATCCCAAAGCCAATCAGTGGAGCTACTGTAGCACAGGGTCCTGTGGCACCAGCATGACATTCTTAATGCTTGGAGTTGGAGTCAGGACAGCATTTTCAAAATGGGGCAGTAGTGGCAAACAGAACAACCTTAAACCTTGCATGGGATAGAACGGGGCATGACTAGGGCAGAGCAGGGCCTGACTCAGGAAAAGCAGGGAATGACTCAAGCAGAGGAAGGGATGACTTGTAAGAGCTGGGCAAAACAATGGAATGCTTGGATAAAACAGGGTACGCCTGAGTCAGAACGCTGCTAAAGTTGGGTCAAAACAGGGCTTATATAAGATAAAACTGTCCATGACTTTGCGGAAACAGACCAAGACAAAAAAACTGGTGACCCAACACAATATTAACCACATTAAAAGCAAGGCAAGGAAACAGAAAACACAAGGAGCTTATACATACTTACACTAATGATAAATTAAACAGGAACACCTGAAATGAGCAAAGAAGGACACTGTCAAAATAAGAGTCCTCCAAAACACACATTCAAGAAAACCACCAAGAAACCATGACACCTTGCAACTTAAGAGAATGAATCGTCATCTTCAGGCCAATCAGAATGTGAAATCCAGCCTCGCGCTATAACTTATCATTGCTAAGGTTAGCTTGAGGTCATATCTGGCATAGTTAATTAATATTTTATAAATGTCTTGTGATTAAATGTCATTTTCATTTATATGCAGCATGTCCCAGTAACTCAATTATCTGATTTATTACCGTAATGAGACCAACGTTTTTTTTTTTGTTTTTTATGAGTGCTAGTAGATCTACAGGATCAATAGCAGGAAAACTCCTCATCAAGATCGACAATTTATGTGTGTTGATTAATGGGTTTGCTCGTTCAAAATTAAAAAATTAAAAGCATATACAGTACTTTTGCTTTTCTGTCAGTTTTTTTAAGGAATTGGGTTCCATAAACTTCCAGGTTTGTTCACATTTATATTAATTTGATGTGAAAGTGTCAGAATTTATGAAATAACGAATTTACCAAAGAACATACAGTATGGTGGCAGGGTCGTCTTGCGCCTCCAGGGACCGTGTTCGATTCTCACCTCGGAGTCTGTGTGCATAGAGTTTGTGCTTGGTGGGTTTCCACCGGGTACTTGAGTTTCCTCCCACAGTCCAAAGACATGCAGAGTAAGCTAATTGGTGTTCCCAAATTGCCCCATAGTGTGCGAATACACATGTGAATGTTGACCAGAGGTTCTACTACGGTCAAAAAATGGGAATAAATACAATGGTAATCGCCTCCACGGCCCCTAGTTGGAATGCAGAGATTCCTCGATGGATGGATGGATGGATGGATGGATGGAAATACAGTATACATTATAAGCTTTGAATTCGCACACGCTCTAAACCTGCTGTTTATGCAAGTTTGCAACCGTTTCCTTTTTTTTTTTTTTCTAAGCGGTATCTCAGTGTGCTAGCTTTGTATTGGCGAACTGTCATTCCTACACGCATTGCTTTGACATCATCCAAATTTAAAAAGCTCTGAAATCTATGTTAAATCCCGCTTCGAATGGACAGAGGCAGAGGTTAAAGCCCTGTTTGAATAGAAAAACCATTATTTCAGCGCCTTCGAATGATCATCGCCTACACTCATCCATAATGAATATTCACGATATCCGTGTGAACTCAAGTATTCCTTTTTCAATATTTTATTAACTATAAAATGACTCAAGCGCAGGGTTGCGCAGACGTGGATATATTACTTGGTGAATAATGAACCGAAGCAGAAAGTAACCACACTGCGCAAAGGAATGCATTAATAAATGTTCGTAAGTCAAACATTCGACTCCCACTAATGCATCAAAATGTATTATTCATTCAATTTAGCATGGCCTGCAATTGATAATAGAAAGCATTCAGTACACTATTAGATAGGAAAAGAGCCTCCAGTTATAAATACAATGTTTGTGTGTTAGTGTGTGCGTGTGTGTGTGTGCAAGAGAGCAGTCTTTTATGCAGCATGTGTGCGATCATGAAACAAGTGCTTGCTTTTTTAAGGGGATTTTATGCAAGACTAGCCATCAATCATGATGACAACGTGGTCTACTTCTGACTGTTTTTTTTTCTCAACCTCCATTCAGCAAAATCAGTGTTTTGCACGAGTGATAAACGGCATTTCTGTTACAACTTGCCTGCTGAATTATTCTGTTCAGTTTTTTTTTTTTTAAAAAGGCGTTGGAATATGTATGCGCATTAATTAAAGACGATGGCTCTCACTAGAAATCGCCGTGTGTTGTAGTGTCCACTTGAATTCGCATCATGCATCGGTAGATGTATGATGTACATTCAAGTGGACAGGTGAGAGGTGTTCAAGTCAAACTGGGACTTTTGACTGTGCAGAACACCGCAAAGGACTAAAACATTCTTCTTGCACACTGCACTTTTTGGACATTGCTCACACCCAAGACACTTATGGACCATTTATGGACGTTATACATTTGAACATTCACGCACATTTGCACTCACCCTGATCATTTCTATTTATTTTCATTTTCGCACACTTTTGCACATTGCACATTTATGGTCAATACAGCTAACATTCGTGCATATTTTCACACTCCCCAGACATTTCTATTTAAATTCTAAATCAATTTCCACACCAGTTTCTATATTTTCCACATTTGTACAGCCATACTGTCTATATTTTGTACAGCTAAGATTTTTTAAATATTTTTTTATGTTTTATAATTTGTCTTCTATTTTTTTCTACAGCTAAGTATTTCTATATTTTATTCATATTCAATTCCATGATTTATTTCTTATTGATAATTTTGATTTTAAGGTCACAAGCGGTCGTATAAGCATTTCACTGCATATCATACAGTACTGTGTATGTAGACATGCCATAACTGTGACAAATGAAATTTGAATTTGAATAACAGAACACAGTTATGAGAGTAAAATCTCCTTTTACTTCTCTATACAGTAGAATCCTCTGCTACACTAATGCACTTATCCCAGTGTTTCAGTAGTGCTTGGACACCATTAAGGTCGAAAGGTCTCTCAGTATGTTGGAACCATGATTTGTCTACCCCATGATAGTGGAATTATTATAGAAAATTTGACTTTCGTGTGCTCTCATCGCAGCGGACCATCCGATCCGCACACAAGCTTGGCACAGGTTTTACGCCGGATGCCCTTCCTTGATACAGATAAATCACTGCTCTGCTTAAATCTGCAAGCCTGCTACAGGAGGTGGGAGGGACAAGAGACATTAGTCTCGTCTTTGTCAAAAATACGCCCGCCCAGTTTTCATTTCAAGGCGAGAAATTCTGGCAAAATACATGGGGATATTGAAAAATGAATAATGTATTAATGTGTTATAGTACATATTGTTTGACCTACTGAACATTAATCATGGGTTTAATGTTTAATGATGTTAAATCGACCAGTGACACACTGGACACTGTGGTGCTTCCGGAATTAATAGATAGATCTGATTTAGATATATATAAAAAAAACAATATTGAGGTGTCTGTAGACATGTGGTTATATTATAATAACTTCAAAAAAGACGAAAAGAAATGATCGAACAGTGCAATCAATACCTCTAAATGAGAGATGATATTTCTCCTTAAGAACTAAAAAATGGAGCAAAGACAAAATATACACAGAGTCAGGCAAAAAAATGTATACACCAAAAATAGTACGATTTTATATACACATATATATACACACACACACACACACACACACATATGTCTTGTATTAAGCAAAGACAGAATAAATGTCCTGGTAAAATTGATATATATATATATATATATATATATTAGTAGAGATGTAAGCAAATATCAATTTCACCAGGACATTTTTTAGTCTTTACTTAATACAAGACATGAAAAAGGGGTTTTATTTATTTATTTATGTATTTATTTATTACCTTTATACCTTTATTATTTATAAATTTAAAAAGCTTGCCAGATAGAGGGACTAAAAGCGTGCCAGTTGAAAAATAACTACAGTGTACGACATGAGGATTTAAGTTAATGTGACCGCTTACAGCTTATAGAAATTGAAATTCTTCGCAAGGGTTGCCAGGTTTCAGCAGAAATTCCCACTTCAGCTGCATCTCCATACAGTTTTTTTACTTGAATCTTGCCCAAAATGCTCTAACAACAAAATGAATAAAAAAAAAAATAATAATATTCTAAAACCTGTACCATCTATCACATGTGTTTCATCTTCCTCTAACAATATTAAAAGAAAATCTTCATCATTTGTGTTTTTAATTAACTGCTGTTTAAAGGATGCCCCTCTGACCCACAGCAGCACAGTTCTTTCATATTTCTTACATGAACATTTTATTTCAATAAAATAACTACAATTCAATAAAATAAAATAAAATTTCATTTTATTTTAAAAATTTCAAGAAAATCATTTTGTGACGATTTTCTTGAGTGTAAAAGCATAGCTTACAACTGCAGTTTCATGACTTTTTCTTTTAAAGTAATCATACAACTTAATCTTTGTATCTCTCTCTCTCTCTCTCTCTCTCTCTTTCTCTTTCTCTCTCTCTAGCACTGTACTGAAAATGGCTCTGTCACTCCGTTAGATGATGGACTGCCTGATTTTTACAGCAAGCGTGTTCTGCCCGACAGGTACCCCACACAGGCACACACTCACACCCACTTTACTTGCCAGACAGATGAGTCTCCGGAGGAATATCGTAGATGCTTTTACTGTAATTACATTTTTTCCCCCCGTTAAACACATTTCTAATGAATCTGCTCTAAATGTGCCCTCCTGTGCCGCCGCACACTGTTGCCTAGCAACCTGCCGGGCTCTTTGAGCATTTGACTTGTTGCCAGGCAACAGCTGCTTGGAATCATGGGGGTTTGTTTCCGTGGGCCAACGAGAGCGCACCATCTCGGATAAATAATGCAGCGCGTCTAAATATGATACATTTTTACTGTAAATATTACATTGTAGGATATTTAATTGGTATTTTACTAGATTTGGGTTTTGTAAGATTTTAAATTAAATGCCTAATTTTGAGAATTTTACATATTTTTTAAAGACAAAAATAGATGATGATGTTGGGATTCTGGGCTTCTAGTATTTTAATAACCAGATTCCTTTTGGTTGATGCCATCTTGTTAGATCATTCTTAGCTTTTGCACACATTTGTTGCACATTTAAAAATGTTTTGCGCTAAAGTTATAATGACTGCACGGTATATTTCTGTACTAATAATAATTATAATAATAATAATAATAATTCTGTAATAAATCCTGCGCCTTAGTTTCACGTTTCCTTGTCTCCTTGTTAGTTGTACTTCCTGGTTCTGACCTAAGAACAATAATCATTTACTATAATTACAGTCGTGAGTGACCATGATTGATCTCTTCCCTTATTATCTTCCCCTTCTTTGTAATTTGGTTTCTGTCTGGTTCTTGTCCTCAGTCAGTTATCCTCCCTTCACAAGGCCCACTCCCTCCGACGAAAGAAGAGGCGCAACATGCTGGCTATCTTCGGTTTCCGTAGGAACCGGAATTCCACGCTGTCCAATCAGGAATCGGATTCAGCGGGTGTAGTCTGTAGCGAGGATTGTCGGACCGTTGCCACGGCTCCCACCGGGTCGGTGAACACTTGAGCGGCTGTGAAGAGGGATAATTTGTGTCCTGTAAAAATCTAGATATTAAAAACAAATATATAAATAAACACAATTTTTCGGTACATTGTTTATATAATGGACAGAAGGTGATATTGGAAAGCACATGGGTATGTTTGAGAGATTTGGATAAATTTGAGATATTACCCCTGAGACATGGAGTGAAATGCCTGGTAAGAGATGTACAGTAACTCAAGTCTTTCACTCTACTTATATCCTTGCGTACGTAGGGGCTGTGATCTCACATAACTAGTCTTAAAAACTACCCTGTACGTTGTGCTCATCCTTACCAACACCAGTGACCAACTCGCAGAACCTTCCAGTTTATTTCCTTTCATTCTAGACCATCTTCATCAAGGCTCTACATGGGCTGATTTCGTTAACAATTAGTATTTGTATAAGGTACAATGCACAAAGTGACTAAAGAATTTATAAACTGGTTGTTTATTTAACAGCAGCCTCATTTCCCCTCTTGTCTGTTCCAACCACTCAGCATTTAGCATCACCAGTATACTAATCACCTGCCGGATCATCTGTCATCATCTGCACATGTTTCTCATGCCTTTAATTAGATGTTTATATGCTTGATTGATTCATACACGTGGACAAAAGTATTTGCCTAAACCTGCAATGACATTGTATCCAAATACATCTACTTCAATATAGTCCATCCCGCTTATGCAGCTATAACAGCTTTCACTCTTCTTGGAAGGCTGTCCACAAGATGTTGGAGTGTTTCTGTGGGAATTCGTTCCTATTCTTTCTGTAGAGTATTTCCGAGGTCAGACACTGATGTTGGACGAGAAGGCCTGGCTCGCAATCTCCGTTCCAGTTCATCCCAAAGGTGCTCAATGGGGTTGAGGTCAGGGCTTTGTGTTAGGGCCAGTCAAGTTCTTCCACACCAAACTCATCAAACCATGTCTTTATAGTGCTTGCTTTGTGCACTGGGGTCGTATACAGTCATGTTCGAATAGAAAAGGGTCTTAAATTTAAACTGTGGACACAACGTTGGAAGCAAAGCATTGTCCAAGATGTCTTGGTGTGCCGAAGCATTAAGGTTGCCCTTCACTGGGGATCAGGGCCTGATTGAAACACCTGAATTCAATAATTAACAGGTTTGGACGAATACTTTTGTCCGTATATTTTAAATCACACTGTGTGACTTAACAAACAAAGACATTCCTTGGAAACTGAACAGGTACAGGGACTGGACTGTGAATGAGAGTCAAAAGTTCTTCAGGAAGCCTGGAAAATTATTTCTCAAGATAAGCATATAAGAAATGTCTGGCTCTTTGGAAGCAAAATATGAAGGCTCAAGACTTATGTGCAGTACCGTAACAGTATATACCGCATATACTGTACATTAGACATGGCATATGATCAGAAGGGGATTTCATCACATATGCATGCAGTAATCTAAAACACACTTAGTTAATAATGAGTGTTAAAGTGAAGAAGTTTTCAGTCTAATGTAATGCACAAAAGATAACTCAATAAAGCTTGTAATAAAAACTAACATAATTTATAACTTTTCCTGCTCTTTTTTTCTGATCTTATCCAGGAACGCACTCGAGAATGTCTACACTCTTCTCCAGCCTCCCAGCATACCTTATAGAAGTAGCTGCGCGGGCGAAGCTGACGGGAATGTAGAGGAACCGAAAGTGGACGAGCCTAGAGTGGGAATGCTGGAGATACGCTCTGTCCAGGGAATGCCGCTCTCGACATTCAGGACAAACAAACACCCCTTTTATACTGGCAAAATGGTACGGTCCATGTCCACACCTAAGGGAGGGGGATTTCAGAATCGTGACGCTTCGATAGTTGAAGGTTGTTAAAAGAGTACGGGTGTTAAATAAGAAAAAAAATAACACTGTGATGTTAATTACCTCAGTGATTGCTGTGTCATTTTCTTACCATCTGTTAGTGAAATGAAATGCTAATCCTAATAGCACAATCCTAGCTTATTCCTGAGCAGCTTCCTGAGAGTTTTTATTGTGGCTCTCTGCCAGTCCTGATGTTTAAAATGAAAGTTTCGTAACTGTAGGAAAGTTCACATCATAGTATGATGTCAGGGATGTGCTAGGACATGATTTGTTTCATTACAAAAATATTCATCATGTCCTCTTTTTGTGATTACAGAAACCTGACATAGAGCCTGACCATGACACGCCCTCGGGCGCGGCTGAGCGGGAATTAGACAGGCAGACGTTACGACCAGGAGACAGACAGATGAGCTGGGAGATAGACAGGCAAAGGCAAATCGACCGCGAGCTTGAGTGGCAAAACCTTAGGAAATCCGAGAGCGAGACAGATGGACAAACTGTGAGACACACAAACAGAGAATTGGAAAGGCAAGCGTCAAGACAGACGGACAAAACCTCAGATAGGGAAACAGACAGGCAAACCCTGAGGAAGGCGGAAAAGGAGCTAGACAGACAAATGTCAAGACAGATAGATAAACCCGCTGAGAGAGAGGTAGACAGACACACTGTGAGACAGACCGACAGGGAGTTAGACAGGCAGACCCTGTGGAAGGCAGAGAGAGAGTTAGACAGACAAGCTTTGAGACAGATAGACCGAGAGCTAGACAGGCAAAGTCTATGGAGGGCGGACAGGCAAGCGGAGAGGGAGTTGGACAGACACACGTTGAGGCAGATCGACAGGCAGGCCGAGGCTCAACAGAAACAGTGGTTAGAGACGAGGAAAGGGGCGGACAGGAAGTGGGCGGAGTCAAAGCAGCAGACGGACGCACAGTGGACAGACCTAAGGCAGGTGGACAGGCAGTCCGAGAGGCAGTGGCTGGACAGACAAACACTCGGGCATCACAGGATGCCGTCCCCCATTTCTGAGAAGGAAATCTGCTTAGATGCAGATAAGCAAATTTACTGTGAAGCGTCTCTAATCACAGACGCACACTCCGATTCAGGCTCCTGGGAGCAGCCGATGGAAAGAAGCCCACCCTCGGATCCACAAATGGAGCACCGGATCGAGCCGTGTCCATCAGAGGAGAGATGTAGAGGGGTAGGCACCAGAGGGACATCAGTGGGACGTCTCATACTGTGCCCATCCAAACCAGAGCCTCCGCCGCAGAGCAGCAAGCCCAGTTTAGCCAAACTCAGACAGAGACCTCTACAGGAAAGCTCTGGTACTGCAACATCTCCTTAACATCTAAAATACTGTAGACATAACCCATGAAATAGTTAAAAAAAAATTTTTTTTACATTTCTGTTCTGTTTAAATGGGTTTTTAATATTTGTTTTAGGGACCGAGGATGAACTTGTAGAGAGCAATAATTTCCGAGTGGAAAGGAAGGACAAAGATGGAGGGATGGAACGAGTAAGAGAAATAGAGTCACACCATCCTCCAATCCCAGCAAAGGTACGAGGATGTCTGCATGCGTCTAGTGGCTGGAGTTTGGGCATCGGGTGGAAATTAAGCCTGGGCCTTCCATATGGCAGGCGAGAAACCTACCACTGAGCCACTAATACCCTACTAAGGATAGGAAAGAAAAAATACATAAGAAAAAAAAATCCTTAAAAAATATGTAGAAGAAAAAAATGTTAAAGATGTCTGTTGATTGCGAGATCTCGCAAAACCTTGAGTGGCTCATAAATCTTTGGTCTTTTAACTGGGCTTGGAAACAAGTTTAAATCCCGCATTCATCCTTTAGGTTTCTAACCAATGATAGACGAGACTGAATTTTTCTAACCCATCATAACGCAGAACCTCACACAAGCTGGCTAACAGCTTTGCAATTGTTCTTTTCTATTATTACAGCAATCATCATTATTGTTTAGAAATGACTTTACTATTCATAAATGTTTATACTGACACTTAGGCTTAATAATGAATAATATCGTGTTTAACTGGGCTGAAAACACAGTGATTTGAGTCTTGGCTTAATGCTCCAGGTTTCGACGCATTTTATACATCAGACTTCATTCTTCTGACCAATTAAGCACAGAAGGCGGGGCCTGCTAAGAGTTTTGCATTCATATTCTGTCTAAGACAAGAGCATAAACACTTGACACGTTGGGGTACAATGAGTGCGACAGTGGATTTGCAGGAGCTAGCGCACATTTTTGCAATCACAGCAGCCCAGAACACAATCACTCTCCATGGCAGGACGTGGTACCAAAAGCTTGCAGGAGGATCCAAATCACTTTGGCACAGCAGAACATTATGGGCTGTTTGCAGGGGATCATATATAGATGGATGGTTTGACTCTCTGAGCACATAGACTTAACTTTTCTCGACAGCATGGAAAGCCTTAATAGCAGCCTTATTACTTTCCATCACATGTTCAAAATTTTATGCCGAAGCCCATCCCAGCACTCACCCCAAAGGTAATGACAGCACATATACATTATAGCAAGACACCTTTGTGCTTATCTGCCCTTGCAGATGAAAAAGTGCCCAGACTAGTCTTACTTAAGGTAAACACTCTCAAGCACTTTGTGTGTTTTACAGTAGGTAAGACCATAAGAGAGTGGCAGGTTAGTATTTGTTCCAGGAAATCTGAACAAGGCTCAAGATGTGCCATCTTCTACAAGGGGTGTTCATGTCAAATTGGGATTTGCAATGAAATTGAAGATGAATGAGGGCTTGAAACCGAATGACATTTAAGGAAGATTTCATGATAAGGCTGTTTGAATGGTGCAAACGTTTTAAAGAAGGCTGTATATAGCTCGGAGCCCACTGCGGTCGTTACCATGAACGTTCAGCGAGTGGAACACCTGATCCTTGAAAGTGAATGAATAGCTTGTGACCAATTTACAGAAGAGACGCATCCGTCTGTGGGAACTGTACACACAATCATTCAAAAAAACACCACTTGACTGGAAGTTATCGCCACATCCTCCTACAGTCCTGACCTTGGTCAAGGCCAAGGATATCCCGGGAGGCCAGCGTTTCAGACGTGAAGCAGGCAGAACGATCATGGCTCTGGCGTACTGAGAAAACTTTCTCAAGCACTAGTGAAACACTGGGATAAGTGCATTAGTGTAGCAGGGGATTATATAGATATACGTTCATAACTATGTCCTGTTATTCTGTGCAATTAGAAAAAAGCCTGGCTTGACTCGTGGTATTATTAAATGCTGTTTCGTTGGTGATAGGCGATAAATGTACAGCATCAGGACCGATTCTTATCCTCGGTAGAGTATAGCATGAAAGAATTATTTGACCAAAGCATGTCCCTTCATAAGCTACCCATTAGGGGTCATGGTTGTCCTCTTGTGTTCTTGACTTCAATTACAATGGTTTGAAGTTGACAGTTTGAAGTTGGTTATCGCCAATAATAATAATAATAATACAGCCTACAATCAAGCATATTGTAGTTTTAAACATGGACATACCTATGCTATGCTATAAGGACACTAACCTATACTGTAGTTTTGGAAAGATTTGAGGTATAAGTGTCAAATGCAATGCGAACTGATTTTAAAGCCGTCCTGTGTTCTGTGCCGCCTCATAGCCGAAAACTGCCTCGTATGTGCTGTCACCCACCGAATCATCCAGTGATAGGAAGACCGTCCCGGCGACACCCCCAGCCTCCTCAAAACCCACCTTAGGACTGACCGAACGTTCCCATACTCAAGGTCTGCCTTGACTAGGACTGTTATGATGGTTAACCTTAATGATACAGTACTTGTACTTTAATCTTTATTGATGTTTGTGTTCGAGCACTTTGATAAATTTGATAAATGTATTTCTGACTGAAGCTTATTATATCAATTATATCACATCAGTGTAATGTTTATGACTGCATGAATCCAAGGTAATTCTTCATTCTTTGTGTCCCGTGTGTGCATGCGGAGCAGGTGAGGAGTGTGTGAGACCGCAGGCGCCGGTCAAACCGCAGAGGAACAGGAAAGCTCTGTCTTGCGACACAGGTACAGTATGTTGTCATATACAGTTAACACACACACACACACACACACACACTACTAGGTACAGTATGGTCCACATGGCTCATTATACAGTGGAGTATGTTCAAGAAATCTGTACACATGCCTATAGGAGACATTTACACCCGTGCCTCTATACACACTCATTTATATTGATTACTGTCATCATCATCGTCAACATTGTGAGGCTTTGTATATGAGAATTAATGCACAAACACTATGTACTGTATGTGTATGCACGTGTGGTGTGGTACAGTATGTGTGTGTTTTAAGTCAGATGTTATTGTATATCGGTGTGTAACATGTCCTGACCTTTGTCCTTGTGCCATGTTTGTTGCTACAGGCACTGACAGGGACAGCCCTAATAACCTGGAGAAGCCCCCAATCTCTCGCAACCCCCCTGTGAAAAAACCTAGAGCCCCCCAGAACAGAAACCAGTCCCTGGATCACCCTGGTACTGTGTGTGTGTGTACATATATATATGTGTGTGTGTGTGTGTGTGTGTGTGTGTGTGCAGTTTTATTCATAGTATATAGTCATAGAAAAAGACATTATTTATTATCGCAATATAAGGTCTTAGAAATGAGGATGGTTCCCTCTCGAATCTGGTTCCCCTCAAGGTAAGGATTCTTACAGTACAGTAGGTCGTCTCATGGAGTTCTTTCTTGCCACTCTCACCTCTAGCTTGCTCACTTGGGATACATTTATACGCTTAAAATTAAGATCTTTATAAGTCTGTAAAGCTGCTTTGGGACAACGTGTAACTGCAATCGAAAAATTGTCTGGAAGTGAATTGAGTCCAGAGGCAAGCGGTGAGTAATCAGGTGAGTTGGAGCGTGAAATAGAGTGTGTGGCTTGGGATGGGGGATACAAGTGCAGTATGTGTTGGCAGTGTTTATAGGTCACAGTGCATTCTGGGAACTGGAGTCCAACGCCCATGTTGTGTGTAGTCCTCTCTTAGTCTCAGTTATATCAAAACGTTACTGATTTATGCATCCGTTCAAGAATTAGTCCACTTGTAATTAACCAATATTCTTTATCAATACTCTCACTTTATTATAATTACAGAGAAGGGGTTAAATATAAAATGTACAGTACATAATCCAAAGGTTTAAGTGCATGCTGAAAACACATTGCTGTCACATAGTATTTGCAAAATTAGACTTGCTGCAATAAAAATATTCTACAAGTTCTAATTCCTTTCATCCTTTATATCCTTTTCTTCCATTTTTTTAATCATCCCTTTTTCTGTCCGTGTCTTTATAGATATTGTTGGAGGGTTGCCTGGTAACAACGAGCCCTTGTGACCACTTACCCACCGATGGCTGACCAGGAGGTTGTCATGACAACGGGGATGATGACCAAGATGACGACAGCCACGATGAGGATGAAGATGATTGTGACCAAACACTCATACAGTCACGAGAAAATCATTTCTAATTAATAAAATAGATAAATCGTTGAATTAATTCAATAATAAAAAGGTGTGATTGCACAAAGATTCTGAACTGTGAGAGCAACCCGAAAAAAAAAAAAGAAAAAAAAAAGATTGTAGAAAAGGCTGAGGATAGCATTTGTGTAAAGCGATATGCACTTCGGTTGACGTGAATGAATGTGTACTCGCAGGTTCTTGTTTGTTTGTTTGTTTGTTTGTTTGTTTGTTTTACATGCATCGCTATCTTAGTCATATTAAATGATGTCTCACATTTAAGAAAATAAAAATTTGAAAGATTTTTGGTAATTTTATGTTGACTAAAATGCTTGCAACTCAAATGTCAGTTTACGATTGCTATAGGGGGCCAAGCACCAAAAAATATTATTATTATTATTATTATTATAAAAAAAAAAAAACAGCTAAATAATAACAACAATAATGGATTTTATTTAATTTTTTTACAGCTGTGTTTACTTAAAATGGAAAAAAAAGTATATTTGTATTTGTTTCTTAAAAAAAACATAGATATTCTGTTGTTTGCACTCAGATTATGTCTATAACTGCTGTTAGCATTCTTTGCTATGGAAAATTTGATTTGTTGATATTTATGCCTATCTGCTTTCCTGAGCTGATGTCTAATATTTTTTGTACAAAATGAGGAAGTTATATATATAAATATGAATTAAAGACTTATTAAGTTGGAAATATCGTTGTTTCCGGCTAGCACTTAATGTGTATTTAACGCTTGAACAGATTATTAATGTATATTACATTATGAGCATTTGTGGTGGTTTATGTTACAGTTGCTGCAGGAAATCCTGGCCTCTCCACACCCTGTTGATCAAGATATTATACATTATTATTATACATAAGGTATTAAAATAACATATTCGCATATCTAGGGGCAAGGGTAGCTCGGTGATCAAGGCATTGGACTACTGATTGTTTACTGAAGGTTTAAACCTCAGCACCACCAAGTTGACACTGTTGGGCCCTTGAGCAAGGCCCTTAACCCTCAACTGCTCAGATCTACAGTATAATGAGATAAAAATCTAAGTCGCTCTGGATAAGGGCATCTACAAAATGCCATAAATGTAAAAACAAATTCATTCCAGGTCAAATACAGCACATCAGATCAGCCCCCTATTAGGACGCGACCTCACCTGTATGTTTAACATGGAACTCTGAGGTATTGAATTTGCCCATACACAGCACTGGACCTTTAAACTTTTCTGCTAATTTAGTGGCAAACCTACTGCAGTATCAGCCTGAGGCAAAAACAAAACATCTTTTGAATACACTGCGGTTTGTCTGTGCTCTGGATTACGTGGCTGACTCTAGAGGTCCTTTAAGATTTCTTTCCAAAGTAGGTGATTTCCTGTCATGAAGTGTTAATGGCAAATGGGAACTCGGACCCTCACAATCATAGTTCTTATAATCCATTTGGTGCATCAAGCACCTATACCCTCCGCCCACCTATACCCACTTGTCGGACTCCTTTTTTTTACACATACATACAGGAGTCCGACAAGTAATCTCTACAAGAGCGTTTTGGCTAGAAAATGGTAATTGTGTGACGTTACATTGTGGGTGTACAGATTTGAGAGAGCTTTGACAAGAACAAGGAGTTTCCGGTGAGTGTCCAGTGAATGTGAGGCCAGAACCAGGACTATTCTCTAATCTTGTGAGAAAACGAGGAGCACTT
>JAQMYJ010000012.1:32146806-32165742 GCA_030014305.1 Clarias laeviceps | reverse complement strand
TATACTGTATTGCTTTGTCAAACAGTAAACGTCATGAAATAACTACAATTTCCTGATTTTGTTTTATTTGCTTATACAAGTCTTTAATTTCTCCATATTGTCTATGCTTTATTAATAAAAATATATAACTTTATATACTGTATCATATATTCATGCTATTTTGTTGTGTGTAAATTATATACGCCTACACTATGATATTTTCGAGTATCTTCTGGAACACAATATACCGTACATGTGGCCCATCAATGCTTTATATGACGGTTTAATTTAGACATAAATCAGTTCATACCATTTACAGATTAAATCTGCTACCAGATAAACAAGATCGAACTCCATAATTATTAAAAATTTACTTTATTCAAGCTGGCGAGCTTTTAGTCAAACGAAATGTACACATTTGCACAAGTTACTGTAATAGAGCAAAGAGTCTGAAAATCTATTTCCCTCCCATGTTGCAGTTTAAGCTTTTCTCAAGTACATGTTTATTCACAGTATGTATGCTTATATAAATCAAAGAGAATATATTAAATGCCTTATGAAGTTCATTAAATATTTTTTTGTATATTGTAATGCAAGTTGTGTGTATGTGTGTGTGTGTGTGTGTGTGTGTGTGTGTGTAAGGGATTACCTTTGACTCTTTATAACTGCGTTAAGTCAGATTTAGTCACATTATAGTAACACACTGATTCCTCTACAAGACGTTATTAGGATCCTCAGATTAGGTGGCTTAAGCCCTGGACGGTCATTAAAAAGTGCTCAGTCTGCAACTTTGCACAACAGTAAAACATTCATTATTACCCAGCTATTCTCTCTCTCTCTCTCTCTCACTCATTTAATCCCTATTTTTTATCCTGCTACTGTTTATTAGCATGCAATTCTGTAATTTACAGTCAAACTGGCAAAGGAGTGACTGTTTATAGTAGCTGCTATAACGTAAGTGATAACAAGAGATGACATGCTACAAAGAAATGTATCTGTATAAAAAGCTATGATATTTTGTCCTAAATCAATAATACATGTTAGTGTTGTAGTATAAAAGGCATAAAACATGTTTCATGACACAGAGAACTCATTGTTAATAATCTTAATGTATCTGCATTATGATTTCGTTTCTTACTTCCAGTCAGATTTTTTTTTACATGCGTGTGCTGTTGGCCTTTCGGCTGCTCCCGACAAGGTGTCGCCACAGCGGAATATCCAGTCCGCACTACAACTTGGCACAGGTTTTACGCCAGATGCCCTTCCTGACGCAACCCTCCCGGGCTTGGGACCGGCACTGCATCCAGTAGCTGGGGTTTGGGCACTGGCTGGGAATCGAACCCGGGCCTTCCGCATGGCAGGCGAAACATCTACCACTGAGCCACCAGTGCCCTTTTACATGCATGTGTGTGTGTGTTGATCTTTAAAATTTAAAGATCATAGTAATGTCATATTGGTTGCATCTAACATGCTACTGTAGCATTGCTGTGCTAGTTGGTTTCCTAAACCTGTCAGTTTCACTAAATATCTCTCTCTCTCTCACACACACACACTCATAAGTGTATTAAAGCCACGAGGTGGCAGCAACCACACAACCACACAACCACACACGGCGGCCTGCTTGCTTAACTCTTATCTTCCCATGTGATTATCTGTCATCCCACATATGAACATTTCAGGACCACAACCACTGCAGTCAAAGTTACATCTATTTATGTCTGCTTACACACTGTTGCCATGACAACTCGCCACAGAAGGTGGGTACTAGCCAGGTTCTGAGAAGTGGAGTAAGGGAATGTGTGTAATGTGTAAAGCACATGCACACACATTATAGCCTACAGTATGTCCACATACACATTATAATAGAAAGATGAGAAATATTGAGAGAAACAGAGAGAGAGAGAGAGAGAGAGAGAGAGAGAGCATGGATGGATATGACAGGACAATTGTACAAACATGTGGGTTTGGGAGGAAGAACAGAAGTGGGGAGCACGACACAGAGAGAGAGAGAGAGAGAGAGAGAGGGACTGGGGGAGAGGGGGATTTACATCTGAGAGGAGGGGGCAATGACACAGTCAGTTACAAAGTGGCACATGCACGCTCACTCATCCACCCACCAACGCACACACACACACACACACACACGTACACACACACAAACACACATACATGGGGCATCAGTCAGTCCGTCAGATACTAATGAGGAATAAAACTACTCAAACGGATCCCTGTCCGCCTCTCTGTGTATGACCCACGGTAAGAAAAACAATATATATTAATCAATTTATTTATTTTTATTTATTTATTTTTCATCTCTCTGCTCTGTGTGAACTCCTGACCAACTTTGGTCACGCCAACTTAGGTGTCTTTTCCATTTCCCTCGATCCTCTCTTTGGGCCTAGTGACAGTTTATCCTCTGTCCCACGAGGCTGTTGACTTAATGAGCTCGATCTGGAATGATCTAGAACAAAGTGTACAAAAAGGATGCAGCGAAGGGTTTGAGAAGGTGGACAAGATACTGATGGAATGATGATTCTGATGTAATTTGACTCATGTAATATAACGAGATATAAGACGTACACATGATATTTTATTTGTAGCTTTGTTATGAAAATAGGAAAAGGTCAATGGTTGTTTTTTCGTATAAGGATCTGTTACATCACACTTTATGAATCTCAATATATTGAATTTCAGGATTAATATTTGCCTAAGTTTACTGATCATGTGATCAGGAGTAACAGCTTTTTAAGAACAATTTATAATTATAATGATATTGTACAGCAAAAACGAAATATGAAAAGAACATAACTAAGGCAATATTTGCTATTGTTTCGTCATACAAAACAGTATATTATAGTTTTATTTATTTATTTATTTATCTGACTTTATTATTGACTTTATTTATTATGTCAGAAAAGAACGTTTTTTTTGTTTTTTGTTTTTATGAGTAATGACCACTTTGCAACGGAAGTCCACAGAAGAACTGTGGGTGGTTCTGCAGGATGCTGAGTAAAACTTAGTAGCTAATTTACTTATAAAACTGCACAAATTAATGGGTCCTTAAAGCATTGTCATGCCACATGATTCATTTGTGTCATTAATTACTGTTTTGATTGCTCACATTTTATTTTATTTTTATTTTTGCAAGGCATCCTTGCTCTACAACACTTATTTGCATGTGTCCAAGACCTTTGCATTGTACTGTATACATTTCCTATACCGCATGGAAATGAAATCAATATGCAGAAATGTATTAATATTAATTCAAACTTCAAAACCACCACAATAGCTTATATCATCTTCATACTCTTTTTTTTTTTTTTTCTGTCTGAATTAAGATTATGGCAGGTACCAGGGATTAGATTAGGGATAAACCTTTCCTCCCAGTAATCTTTTATGATTTACTCCTTCTCTCATTGATAGTTACTCATATTCTTATCAGATTTAGGCATGTTTAGATTTATACTTATACAGTATAAACACAATACACAATACACAGTATCTTTAACATAAAAAGGTTTTAAAATAATAGGTTAAAATGATGTTAACCTGCAGAATATTTTATAGACTGACATCTATAAACCCTACTTTGTAGTCATTTCCAGTGAAACCATATATTTCCCTGGGCAAATAGTGTTAATTTGAAATGACCATTATTAACATATACCGAACAAATCCTGCACTAAGGTCAGAGCTTTGTTGGCGCTTACAAAGCCTATCTCTCTGGCATAAATGAGGCGCTAGCATGAATAGAGCGCCATGGACAGTGAGTCTATAGTGGACGAGCCATTACTGTCAAGCTGCTTTTGACCTCTCGACCCGAGGCTTAGAGGTGTTATCTTTACGTCAGTTCCTGCCATCACAATACAAAAGCCTTTAGAGAAAACTTTTCCAGTTGCAAGACAACACCTAGAGGTTGCGTACTGCTGAAAAGGAACAGAAAGGAAGCTGAGTTTCACCATCATCCTGGAGTTCCTGAAATAGCCCCACAGATGCTAGCTTAGTTTATTAGCATAGTCGGGTCTGGATACTGTTGACTGTTGACAGATAAATATTTAGTATTGTGGCTATAATGAACTTTAACATGATTGAATTTAAAGGTTATGTTAAATGTTACTACTAACTTAATTTTTATTTTATTTTGATGCTACGTATTTGTTTAACTAAAGCAACCCTTCATTTAGTACAGCTAGCTAGCTAGATAGGTAACAACTCAAGATTCTAAAGTTAACATTTGTTTTAAAAGAATGTATCTCTTTTATTTTGATAAACTGATTTTTTTTTATCTCATATCTTGACACCTCACAGCTCCAGAATCCCCAGTTCCCTTAGCAGAGTTTCTAAGGACTGGAACCCCATCTTGAGTGAATTCCTCCTTCTTACCAAATATTCTTGAGATAACTTCTGGATCCAATGTGATTCCAATGTGAATTAACACAGTGACTTAAAAATGAATGAATGATGCATGCTCACAGACCCACTCAATCACATTTTTAGCCTTGGAATATGTCTGTGCCATCAGAGAATAAAAACTCCATAGATGTGATAACCTGGTAGATCAGTTCATTTTGGTCATCAACTGACTTCATTTTATTGACACATAACATTGTGGAGCCTAGACCTAATCAACTGAAGCAACCCCAGATCATACACTACCTCTAGAGGCTTGTACAGTGGAGACTACGCATGATGGGTGCATTGCTTCATGCACTTCCCTTCTTACCCTGACGAACCCATCACTCTGGAATAGGGTCAGTCTGGACTCATAGGGCTACATGAAATTGCTCAAAATCCAATCTTTATGCTCCATAACAAGTTAAACCTTTTTTTTTTCTGATGAGTTTCATTAACAAGTGGTTAACTTATGGTCACACAGCTGTTTATTAGACCCCACACATTAAGTAGACCTGGAAGGTAGACAGGTAAGTAGACAGGTTTTTAATGTGTTTAAGGGTTCTTCGCTTTGGTAACTTAAAATCTCCTTAGTTGTTTTCTTTGCTTGATGCAGCCCAATAATTCGACCCCTTTGAAATTGCCAGGCAGTGTATAAGGGTACTTATTATATGTAGTCAACAATAGCACTGGATCATTTGATTGTTGTATTTTTTGGAAATGGCTATGTTACAAATCATCACATTATATGAAAATGTTTCCATGCTGAATATTTTGATATCCATTTCTGACAGGATGAGGAGGTAACACAAAAGGTCCTCTGCAAAAGGAAGCCCAATGCAAGACTCATATATGTGCACTCCTCCTGGTTTTGGCCAATCAGGGATATAAATAATAAGCATTGCTGTTGAGCTCAACCATTACTTGAATCTTAATGTCAAAGCGAAAGGAGTGACATCTAATACACCTGTTAAAACAAAAACTCTCTAGTTGTATTTAACAAGCGGCGGCTATGTCATCACCTTCCATCCCACTTCCCCCGTTGCCCCCCAGCCCCCTGGCCATGGAGTACCTAAATGATTTTGACTTGCTCAAGTTTGAGGCAAAGGCTGATTCTCCTCCCCCTCCACCATGCTCATATCCAGAAGCAGCCCAGCACCAGCAGGACTCCTCATCATCCCCCTATGTGGTTCGACCTGCTCCGGATTCCAGCCTCAGCTCCAGCCCTTACACCTCTCTACCTCCCTCGCCAACCCCCAGTGATGCTCATCCGCTTCCATCTGCCTCCTCTTCCTCCTCCTCTTCGATATCCATCCCTCTCTCTATCTCTGCCAGCTATGTCCCTGGATTAAGTTCCAACTCAGAAGGGAATCTGGACTGCAGCCCTGCACCTGGTGTCTCGGGCCATTGTCCAAACCCCACGTCTTTGGAGGATCTCTTTTGGCTTGCAGCAATCCAGCAGCAATTTGGAGGTGATGCTTCTCTCCTAGATGCCTTAGGAGGAACACCAGAGATAGGTGACAGAGACAGGGGTGTCGTTGGGGGATTTCTGGGGTGTGAAGATGCAGTGGAGGTGCTGCTCAACTCGGCTGCTGCTGCTGTAAGCTCACAGGTGCAGTTTGTGTATTTTTTTGTGCTAGATGGGAGCTTGTAGGTGCATGTGGGTGGATGGGCAATGGCTTTTGCATTTTTTTCCGAGGGCTGTTAAAGAGAGAGAGAGAGAGAGAGAGAAAGTATTTTTGAGAGGCACTGAGTGTTGAAATATAGAGATATTTCTTTGCATAAGTTTGTGTTTAAAATGTAAAATTAGGGCAGACCAAAATCTCTATGACAAAATCTCTTACACATTTTTCTCCATCCATCATGGCTTTCCTTTTTCAGTTCCCAGTTCTGTCTCAGAGCTCTGGAAGCAGTAATCTGGGAGACACTAGCAGTGAGAGTGGCGGTGATGTAAAGACATCAGAGCTGTGTCACCGTCCTCTCCTATTTGTTTCCTCTGGCCCTCCATCTCTCCACAATGGCAATCCGGCACAAGGCACGTACCATCAGCCCTCAAGCCCTTCATCCCGGCTTCTTCACCCACAGCATCATCATCACCATCACCATCACCCCCATCATCTCATTAACAGTCATCACTCTCACCATCATCATCAGCTCCATGCTAGCCAGGTAAAGATGAAAATGGGTAGAGTTTATTAAAGTGTTTTGAATTACCTGGTTGAATTATCTGGTTATATCACTTTTTTTGGGGGGAAAATAGATTAAAAAAAAATTAAGCATTTGAAGCAGGAGTTCCCAATCACAGTTCTGATATGCATGTGCCAAGGCACCCTGCAAAATTCCATGTGCCAAGGCAAAAGTATTTGACTTTTGAGACAGAATCAAGTTAGTTTATGTATGAAATGTGAACTTTGTCTGTCATTCTAATTTCTTTTCCACATTTCTAAAGACAACACTGCTTGCGCCCATGTTAAACTTTTTGGGACTTTTTATGGGGGAAAAAACTTAATTGGTGTCTTGAAGAGCGGTTAAAATAAACTGTAATGTAAGAGTAATATGACTTAATCAAGCAATAGGCAAGAAAATCTATATCTGTACCACCAGTGTTGACTGGAAAATGTGTAGCAGTGACTTTTAAATTACACTACAATGGGCTTAATTTAACATTCTTTCTACAATTCGAGAATAATTTAGGAGCTCTGTTAGTCCCGTGATGCACTAGCAATTTGCAAAATAATTATCTATATTTTTAGCTGCAGCTTGTTTAGGCGTCTTTCTTTTTAACAGTCAGTGCAATGTGGTCTAATGGAGTGTTTCTGGGAGTGTTTGTATTTGCACCTAGTTCAAAGTTGCTCTGACATGGGTAAGGGTGAATGTGGAACAGGTCTCTGAGATTATCATAATATCTGCTATTATTGTTTTGTAATCCTGATCACTGTCACTTGCACTCAGTCAGGCAGATTATAGATTACAAACACATGCATGTCTGTTTGCATGCTTGTGACGTGGCGAATGACATAAAGAATAAGCTCAAGCAACATACACGTGCACGCCTTATGGTATCATGGATCATACATATCATTAAACATATCATGACACTATTTACATGACTTTTCCGACATACAGTATGAATGTGAAAATTGATGTCCTCGCTTGTTTCTAATATTAAAGCCATAAGAAATGTTTAGGAGATACTAAAGCAAGAAGGCCATTTCGTATGTTTGAGGCATACGAGTTGGGCTGTGAGTGGACTGGACCACAGAGACCACTTAGTAGGCCTTAGGGGGGGCGCCTGTTCAGTGGTGCCAGCACAAGGTCTTCAAAGCTAGAATGTGGAGCACAAACACCGAAGTGAAGAAAAGGCTGAAGTACAAAGAAAGGAGGACCAAGCACCACGTCAATAAAGCTGAGGTCTGCTGCAGATATGGCATTCTTGAGACCTGGCAGGGGTGCCAGTATGACACCTAGACACTGAGCATCTAAGCTATGGTATAGGGCAAGCATGACTTTAGCAAAGTTGGGGTATAGTCTGGCATAGGTGTTAGCATGATGCTTTAGAAGCTAGGTGGTGGGTTGAGTACAACATCCATGAAGCCAAGTGGCAGAAGAACCAGACGCCTGGTAACAGCAGTTTATCTTCTGCATCAGAGGGCACTGCTGAGCTAGACTGAGATGGGACAGTGCCTGGTGAGAATGTACATGACTTAACTCTTGCAGTACAGGGCTGGGCCCAGACAGAGCAGGTTTAAGCTTGGGCAGAGCACTATAGAAGCAAGAACCTACTCAATTTTTTAATAATTCATGATAACGGTTCATTAAACAAAAGTAGTCGATAGGGTGCACCCGACAGACTGTATAAGAACAGGCCAAGCCCTCTTTAACATCACCCATCATTATTCTGAAGAGGGGTTTTAAAGCTCAACTGTAGGAGCTCTGGTCATCACCATCTTGGCAGGACATGACTCTACCTAAATTGAGATTAATCCATAAATGGGCAAATGTGAGGCATGAATGGGGCTCTTGGTTTGGAACATGCCTACTTTATCTCAGTTACAACAAGCCAGCTATGCTAGCGTTACTTTGCATTTGATGGAACACCATCATCCAATGACCTACATGTCGTCCCTTGTCAACATCTACTTCTCTTGTGCTAAGTTAAATTACATGATTCCAGTTAGCTGGTTAGTTAAAGTGATGTTTGACTGCTAGCAGTTTGATACCTGCAATGCTGCTGTTACTCAAATCATCCGCTCCGCTAATTATGCATCATTCTATGGCTTAACATGATTAATTTAAATAAGGAGTTCACTCCTGTACAGTTGTCATGAATAGGAAATCTAGATAGGAAGACCATTACTATTTTTGTACCAGGCCATAAGCATGTTTATTTCTGTTGTAAAGTTAGGAATTTTAACATGGGGGGTCAATGGATTTTGACTGTGGTTATTTGAGAAACTACATGTTTTGGCACTTTTGCATTGGACTCATTTTTCAGACCCGGAAGTTGCCACATGGTGTAGCCAGGGGCAAATCCTGGCAGGGAGTGATGAAAGAAAATAATTGAAAATGAGTAATTAAATTGTTAAGAAATGTAATTGCTGTGAAGTTACTGTGGAATAAAAAGATTAAAACCCTTTCGTTGGTGCTGTTAATGGAACCCAGTCACCTTCCATTTCACGTCAGGTCACATCTATCATGCATCCAAGAAAGGTAGACGCAAATGCATGTGAAATGTATTTATTTAAACACCGAAACAAATAACCAAATCAAACAGTATATCAATGGTGGAAGTCAAAGACAAGCAGAGATCAGCCATCTTCGATGGGCACAAACTGAGTTAGCCAGAGTTCACAATCAAATAACAAGCTAGGTCTTATACTAATGGCAATCAATGAATCATCACAAGGGTGTATATTTTGCAACTAGGACTAGTTCTCTATTCTCAAGGGTATAATATCTGACTTTTATTACTTCGGTGCCCTAGACTGTGTGTGCTGGGTGTTGTAGTCATTCAGAGCTGAGTTTCTAGGTTGAACTGCATACCAATTCTGGCACAGATCCGGCACCAACACCTGGTTGATTATCCTCCTACAACAGCACTCCAGGTTGAGTTTTATCTTGCTTATCTTGGTTTACAATTTTGCATTATGCTTCCTCTTATTTCCTCTCAGTCTGGGTTGGATGAGCGTTTTTCAGACGAGCAGCTCGTGAGTCTGTCTGTGCGTGAGTTGAACAGGCACCTGCGTGGCGTGAGTAAAGACGAGGTGGTGCGTCTGAAGCAAAAACGGCGCACGCTGAAGAACCGAGGCTATGCTCAATCCTGCCGGTACAAACGACTGCAGCACCGTCATGCACTTGAGTCTGAGAAACACATCCTCACACAGCAGGTACAAACATACACATGAACAAATGCTGTGTATTCACAATCTATGTATACTGCATATGTATGATAATGACAAAATCAATACAACCACGATGCGTCTGTATATTTTACACTATGCCATTAAAAGCTAGGACACGATGACTCTTCAGTGTTTGAGTACACGCTGGAGAAGCGCTCTCAGCCAAGGCCATGTGTAACCTATTCACTATCCAGTTCTAATTTATAAATGTACATACACAAAATGGGCCTCTTATAGTCTGCAGCTGCTTGCTGAATGTAATCGTGAATGCCAAGAGTTTTCCTCTTACATAAGCGTTTTTCACATGAACTCTCTCCATCCCTCGATTTCCCCCTCCCTCACTTGCTCCCTTTTTCGTCTTTGTACATCCCTGCCTCCCTCCATCTCTAATATAATCTCCCTTCTCTGCATCTCTCTCCCTTCCTCCACATTTCTCTCTCATTCCCTCCTTTATCCCCTCTCCTTTTCTGCCCCTATCCACCTCCCTTCTCTCATTCGACGCTCCTTCCTCTCCCCTATCTCACATGTCATATGTCTTGCTTACACGCTTTCTTCCTCTCGCTCGTTCGATTCCATTATATTGATTTCTCCATGATTTTCTCTCTTTTCAACCTACTTCCTCAAATCTTTCTTTCTTTGCCTTCCTTGCTTTTGCACTTTTCTCAGCTTCATCATTTATCATATCTATCCATCTTTCTTGGTCTCTCTCACTCCTTTTTTTTTTGTTCCCAAAATCTCAAAAACCTGTTTGTCTTCTTACATCTCTCGTTCCTTTTCTTTCTCTCCTCTCGATATATCTTTGTCACTCCTTCCTGTTCCACTCTCTCTCTCCCTCTCTCTCTCTCCCTCTCTCTCTCTCTTACTCTTTTATTCTCTCCCTTTCTGTCTAACTCTTCCTCTATCTTTCTTCATATTTTACTCACGCCCACTCTGAACATTACCCCTCTCTAGCTGGAGCAGCTGCAGTGTGAGCTGTCCCGTGTGTTGAGAGAGCGAGACGCCTACAAGGCTCGTTACGAGAAGCTTGTTAACTCCAGCGAGGCCCCGCCCACTCAGACCAACAACCCACCTTCTCCTCCCACAGACTATTTCCTCTAAAAGGAAAGCAAGACGCCAAACTGACAAACTGAAAGAAGAGAAACGGGCGACTTCACCTAAGCTATTAGAAAACACCGAGAGGCGAGAGGGAGACTAGAGAAAGTGCTCGACTCTGAAAAATAATCACTTCAGGGTTTCACCAGAGCCCTGGATAGTCACTTTGTAAGGACCTCACTTGCTGCTGCTGGACAACGGTTGTTGGTTTGATCACTGTGAAGTTCAAAGGAGCAGAAACGACTCTTCTTATTTTTTCATTTTTTTCGATTGTTTTCTCAAGTTTTTCATGCTCTAGAGTAAATCTAGGGAAATAAAACAAACCAAAAAAAAGAAATCTGTTCAGTAATCAAAGACATCCCACATTCTCCTCAGAACCAGAGCTGAGTGTCTGACTTAATGAGTTTTCTTGTGTGCCAGAGCTCTGAACTGACTAAATAAGGTCATATATAATCAGAACTTTCATTTAACAGTATAATTGCTGCGATATAACCAACACTGTGTCTGAAATCAATCCCTGTATGTGTAGGTTTTTTTTTTTTTCATTAGATTTACTGTGTGGACTGGTATTGTATAGCGCATACTGTACATGAAAACTGTTCCACATTACATAGCAACCTAAACCAACAAAAATAAAATGGTGCATTATTGAAAGCAGTTCTTCTCTATATTATTAAGTACGTAATTCACATCACATCCTGTTGGATTTAGTTATCATTAACCGTTTTTTGTTTTTTTTCCACCACACCTTTCGGCAAAGGGTGTTCAAGTCAAATCGGGACTTTTCTATGATGAAATTCCCTCATGAGTGAAGGCGTAAAACCGGTTAACCAGTTTGGTGGTGCAAATATTTTTGCCCGAGGTGGCTCAGAGCCCACTACAGTGGTTCCGGTGAACATGCAGTGAGCCAAACGCCTGACTCCTGATTTAAAATTGACGGATACCTTTATGCGAACTTGCGTGAAGTCCTAACCTCCACCTGTTTGGGCCGTTAAAGAAGTTCCTAGGAGACAACTTTGGTATATCAATGAATAAGCAAAGAGAATGGGATCGTGATGAATTAAAGGAAGAGATTTCTGATCAATCATCTTCATTCTGTAATTAAGCATTTCGATCTTGATCTGAGTGAACTGTTCCAGGATGTCTCCACCCCCATTTAGAAGATATGAAAGTTGAATGCTTTATTGACACCAGCTGGAGGGAATAAAGGTGTTCACTCCATAAAAGCAGAAAGGTTTTCACTCCACTTGCAAAAAAACCAAACCCACAGTTGTAAAGGGTGGTTATTTGATTTGTACTCAATTTATACTCTTGCCTTCCTGTCGGCTCAAATGAGTTTGGACATTCTTCTTGGAACAGTCTCAGTAATAAGGCATTTGTGCTGAGAGAACTTACACTAATTGGGTGTTTTTCTGTAGACTGTTGAACCCCTTGGTGTCATCACCCAGTTCATTCACTGAAGTCACATTTTCCTCATTGCTTGTGCTGCTGATTACATGATATTTATATGTTTATTATATTTTGTGTTATTTCACTTTTTGCAAAAATAGTTAATTGGTTTGTGTGCTTTGCTTCTTCGTGTTTTTTCCAACAGAAAACATTATATTTGTCACTAAATATCCAGGTAAAAAAAGAGGTTGTCATGTTGCAGACATATAAAGTAATAGACATAATGTAATCAAGAAACTGTTTTAATTGTATGAATTAAGTTTATGCAAGTGGATCAAGGGCTTTTAAGTGATTGTCAGAGAGTAAAAATAATACTGCGTTACAGAATGAACAATCCGGTACTGATTCCAGAGAACTTCAGAATACACAGAGCTGGACACTGTGGGTTACAGAGTTTTTATTTTTATTTTTTTATGATTGTGATATGCAGAGGCTTTTAATAAGACTTGGTAAATTAGTGCATCACCATAATTCTTTATGCATCTGTGGGGCTTTAATTCAGACTTTTTGAATCTTTTTTGAATTAGTACACCATACTGATTGCCCTAACTTATTCAATTACAGCCTTTGTTCTTTTTTTTTTAATTATTATTTATCTGATAAAAATTTTCTGCTTTTTTATTTCCTGAGTGTGTTTTATTTATTTCATAGTTTCAGTTCTATGATGTTGGTTGATGTTGTAGTGGTGAAATGAAAAGTATTTGCTATATTGATCATTACATTAATCTTTTACTTGCAATAAATATTGAGTTCAGAACATAATTTCTATTCGATCACTTTCTTAAATAAATTTTGAGTACATTTAACTTCCTGTGTATTTAATCATGCAAAATCATGCAGTTTAAAAATTTCCATCATACTATTTCCCTCTCTCTCTCTCTCTCTCTCTCTCTCTCTCTTTCTCTCTAACTAAGGCCAGGACAGGATGACCTCACTCTCAGCTCTCCCTCCATGCTGCCTCTCTCTCTATCTCTCTGTTCATTGGCGTAGGGATTAGGCAGATAATAGGCCTCAGTCAGCTCACTGCCGGAGTGCTTTGGACAGGGCAGGGGGCCTTTGTGGTCTGGACATGCGTAGTGTTACAGGAGCACACACACAGAGAACTAGAAGCCAAAACATATTCCAAATGTTCAACTGGAGTACACTATGTACGGCAGAGCTATTACATAAAATGAGTAAAAGTGAGAATAAATGGATAGATAGACATGGAGGCTCTGAGACAGGAACAGAATGTCTAGTAGTATTGTGCCAAAACCATAGTTATATACGGGTGCATCAAAAACGGAAAATGTGCACCACAATTTAGTATCTCAGAAAATGTATTATTACTCAATACCAATTAAAAATAAGATTTTTAACACAGAAATGTTGGACTACTGAAAAGTATGAATATGTACAGCACTCTACTTGGTCGGGGCTAATTACCTGGGCCATGAATTACCTGGGCTAAAGACAAAAAGGACTGGACTGTTGCTCAGTTGCCTTTTTAGATGAAAGTAAATGTTGCATTTCATTTGGAAATCAAGGTCTCTGCGTCTGGGGGAAGAGAGGAGAGGCACAGAATCCAAGTTGCTTGTAAAGTTTGCACAGTCACTGTCGGTTTGGGGAGCCCTGTAATCTGCTGGTGTTGGTCCACTGTGTTTTATCGGTTCCAAGGTCGGCGCAGCTGTCTACCGGGAAGTTTTAGGAAGCGCTTCATGCTTCCCTCTGCTGACCAGCTTTATGGAGATGCTGATTGCATTTTTCGCACCTGTTCACACTGCCAAAAGTACTAATACCTGGTTAAAGGACCATGGTATCCCTGTGCTTGATTGGCCAGCAAACTCACCCAACCTAAACCCCATAGAGAATCTGTGGGCTATTGTGAAGAGGAAGATGTGAGACACCAGACCCGACAATACTGTACAGAAGAGTGTCTCATTTAAACAGTTGCGTCGTAAAGCCTTCATAACAGCTGATTTTAAGGCTGGTAACTCTAAATGAACTTCTCTTCTTGTTCTTGCAAGTATTATTCAAGAACAGCGGACCTTCATGTCTTTAAATAACAACTGACTGTTGTTGTTGTTGTTGTTGATGTCGTCGTTACTTAACTACCTAATTCTATACAGTATGTATTATTTCATAGTTATGCAATCTCCAGTATTGCTCTAGAATGCAAAAGGAAAAAAATCCAATATGTTGGTTATATATTATATATAAACATGCATTATGTTATATATATATATATATATATATATATATATATATATAAAACATAATGCATTTTTGTCTGCAGTTGGTGCAACATGTGTTTGACTCTCGGCTGTGTGCATGCTGGATCCTCTCTGCTGCTTGTCATTAAGATCTGTATTCAGGTGCATTAAAGGAGGAAATGAATTTTCAGAATGAACAGAAATGAATATTGACTGTGTAATTCATTTGAACTTTTCATGCCAGTGCACATTAGTTGTGCTTTGCTGATCGTATGATGTTTAAAAAACATTGACACTTTCACATGGAGTAGCCAACACACATAGTGCTGTGTTTTAAGCCAGTTTCAACTATAGTTAGGCAAATAAAATGACTCACTGTTTACTACAGATTTGGAAAAAATAAATGACATGGCAATGAACCATTTCAGACTCAAAAGAATCAGATCTTATGGGTGAGCTGCGCTAAATGATCTGAGTCAGAGAGAAAAAAAAGCCTGAATTAACTTGTCTCCCATGTCTTTCCATTTCTATTACTGTATTTTATTTTTTTTACATGACAAATCACATGATTTCAGATAAATAAATAAACATTAAGCTGGTTTAAGAAGCCAGAGCTTTATGTATTTACTTTATTATATCATTGATATCAATTTAGCTTATTGCAGATCTGTTTCTGACACTTCATGTTGGAGACTTCTTTGGAAATAATCTAGTTGCCTAGTTGTAGTCAATTCCAGATTCAACAAATGATTGTGGACTCCTTGTATGTGTGCCAAATCAAACTGATTCTAATTATTTTAAAAATGCGCCACTGGATCACCTGTTTCCTTCACACAATGCGGTGCTGGAGCACACCATATTACTCACCACATGGCACATTTGCACTACTGCTCATATGCTGCACATCTCTTGTTTCGAGATTCAGGAGGACTAAACATGGACAATAACACTGCTGCTGACACACACTTCATTCCATACCTCATTTTCCACTCATACTGCTTCTGTCATACCTACTGTACATGCCGTATCTTACTATAATGCACATTCGGCACATTCGGCACATTCACATGCTGCACATCCTGTTTAACTTATACAATTTATATTTTTATATTGTAATTACTTTTCCTATTGCGACTTTGTAATGTGTATATATTTTTGCATTTTAAAATGTACATTTCTCTATCTATCTAAGGAAGCATAGTGGTTAGCACTGTCGCCTCGAACCTCCAGGGTCTGGGTTTGATTTTCTGTGTGTATGGAGTTTTGATGTTCTCCCTGTGCTTGGTGGGTTTCCTCTGGGTGCTCACAGTCCAATGACATGCAGATTAGACTAACTGGCGTTCCCAAATTGCCTGTAGTGTGTAAACAAGAGTGTGTCTGTTTACGTATGTGTGTGTGCCCTGTGATGATGGATTGGCACCCTGTCCAGGGCGTACCCCATCTCATTTCATGGAATAGGCTCCAGGCCCCCCACGACCCCCACGTATACAGGATGAATATCATCGTTATAGACGATGAGTGAGTGAGTCAACCCTAGCTTTTTTTTTTTTTAAGTTATAAACAGTGGTATAAGCATTTCACTGCATATATATGGTTGTGTATAAATTTGAATTTGAAATCATCATGTATCTGACTCCTGGGTTTGAAGTTGCTCTCTGCTGCCCCCTACTGAACGTGTCAGAAAAATGTCTAGAATGTATTTAAAAAAAAGAAAACAGTAACGGTAATTAAGGCAGACACACTTTTCATAACAGTGTAACAGGATTGTATTTAAAATATCATTTACTTTTCTGGTTAATGTTTAAAGATTCTACCAAAGATAAAGATAAACTAGACATTTTAGTTCAATGGGTTTTACAGTAAAAGAAGTAATATTTCTCCTTTACTGAGAGAGAGAGAGAGAGAGAGAGTGAGTGAGAGTGAGAGAGTGAGAGAGGTGATGCGGCGAGTCGTGAGCGCGGATCAGGTGGATCCAGAGCCAGGAGTGGGCGTGTGCGCGCCTGCGGGAGCGCGCGTGATTATAGGGCGGGAAGCGCGCGCGACGCGCTCCAAACTGAAGCGCAAGACGGAGAGAGAGAGAGACGCGCGCGCTCCGAGAGCATCCCTCTGATGGGTGTTTTGGAGATCCTGGGTCGAGGTAGGAGAGTTTTAACAACAGCTCATGGATTTGTAGACTTCTTTGGTTATTAAAAAAATAATAATAAAGAATAATAATATACAAAAAGAATAATAGTGAACATTTTATTGCATAAATTGTGGTGAATTAGAGGGAAGAGAGGTGAAGTTTTTGGGAAGGTGGCCACTATTATTTCTTAGAGGGAAAAAGAGAGAATTAATTTATTCATTAATTCATTAAAAGGTTAAATGCCAAAATGCCTAGATGTCTCTTCTTTCCAGTTATGAGGTCACACCTTGTGAGAATACTGTAAATCTTTTTTGTTTATTTTTAAAATTAATTTATTTAACCAGAACTGTCTCGCTGTCCTTGTAATTCTTTGTCCTAACCAACAACAGAAAAATCTTTTAAACACCTTTACAGGAATCCAGATGTAGGTTTAGATCTCAGCAAGAGTCAGGATGTGGCAAGAAAAAAAAATCTCCATGGATCCTCGTCTAGTGCGATTATAAACCTGGCTAACAGTAGTCAGTGTGTAGAAAGGATAGATGTTCTGTATCATGGGATGAGTACAGGACAGTGATTATGACTACAGGTCTGTAGTCTACATTGTGCATGTGAGATATGTTTATGGGCTCTCACAAGTCAAGATCACGTACAGTAACAGAAGGTGAGCCACAAACGCAGAAGCTCCACACGCATCAGGATGGATTAGATGAGTAGAGATGTGTCAGGATCACGTGTAACATACAGAGATGACATGATCCATGCTGCAGCTGTGTCCTGTGTTGAAGCTGATCTTTTGGACGTTGCATCTGAACCTTAAATGTCAGCCCAAGGGAAGGCCATTTTTTTTACTTGATTTCTAATATGATATTTTAATTTTGATCTAAATGATAGAGCTAACTTTGCCGTACTTTACTAAAATGCTGCACAACATTGGGATTATCACCCCAACCAGGGTGTACCCCATCTCGTGCCCTAAGTCACCTGGGATGGGCTCCAAGCCCCCGTGACCCTGTATACAGAATAAAGATCAACATGGACAAAAAAAATAAAAATAATAAAAAAATATTAAGATGCACCAATCATCACTTTATTTGTACTTGATACTAATCTGAAACTGAAATCCTCAAAGCACCAGATGTAATGCTGAGTTACAGTACTGTACATGTACATGCAATGTCACAGGAATGATGGCAACCTGTTCCCATGCAGCATCTCTGTTGTGCCACTTAACCATGAATAGTCTGAGGAAATCATCCATTATAGCACAGCATGAGCAGAGCTGTGGTGCCTGCTGTGTAGATGTTTTCTGACATTTAAAGGTGCAATAGTGACTTTTTCTTTTAAATAACCAGGAAGATATGTGGAGCACGATTAAAACCGAGCATGATTAAACTGCGGATTAAGGCATAGTTACATTGAAGTTCAACCAGATTTGTATATATTACTCTTTAAGCATGGTGCGCATTTCTGTACAAAGCTCCACCTCCAGAGTGGTGTATGATACTGTATGACAAAAGAAGAACCTTCTGAAACACCAGTGCATGTAAAATCTATTAGAAACGCCCCCAAAAATTCACGTTTCATCCCCTTAATAAATCACACCACACTGAAAAAGCGCCACCAGTTAGTATTTCAGCATTACTGAGGTTTTTCTCCAAAAGCACATGATGACGCGGAGCTGTTTCTGGCCTTTTTTTTTTTGTTTACTGAATTGACTTACATGGGGGTTTGCTCTATAAATGCAAACAAGCACATGTGCACACTTGTGCTGAGCCATATCTTTTATACTGTATCTACAAAGATTCCAAGTTACTTATAAAGTACTAGCACGTACAGATGACAAAATCCTGCTTTAGCTTTTTCAATAAGGATTATGCAACCATAAGGATTAACTGATATTGAAATCCATCATAAACTGTTTTCGTTAAAGATTTCTTGTGAAATATGTGTGTTAATGCTGCAGCTGAAATATGCCTAATTTTTCCTTACCAAAAAAGTCCATCTGTTACACATTTACTTTTAGTCTTGTAAATGTGCCATTTCAGAGTCTATGTAAATGAGACACTGCTGAGCCGCGCCCCTTTAGTGAAGAGCAGAACTGAGCAACAAGCCAGGGAAAGCATATCTTCTTATCTGAGGTCACATTAGGGGGAAAACTAACTGACTGGAAATGCATCTAATATGTATATATGCCAGTGGCGATTTCTTTAAGACTGCAAGGGAAGCTGAGCTTCCCCTATAATGTCACAAAATTAATGGTCAAATTATGTACTATTGTATTAACATTTTATTGACTAAAAATGCG
>JAQMYJ010000012.1:32127848-32146706 GCA_030014305.1 Clarias laeviceps | reverse complement strand
ACCATTTTCTTGAAAAGGAATGTAGGGCAGAATTTACTTTTAAATAAATAGACAATTTTATGATGTAGGCCGAAAATTAGCTTCCCTTATTTGACAGACCAGTAGCCGCCACTGATATATGCATATTTGTAACAACAACAACAACAGTCAGCTACTTTTTTAATACATGAAGGTCAGCCTTTCTGGAACAGTTCTTGCAAGAACAGTATTGTCAAGTGCATTTGCAAAACCCTTCAAATACCATGATGAAAATGTGTCTCTGCTGTAGAGATTCATTTAGAGTTACCAGCCACAAAAATCACAAAAATTAACAAACAGCACCTTGGATTAGAGCCGTTATGAGTACCAGAAACATCTCAGCATTAACTGTTCAAAGGAACAATGTGGAAAGAAATAAAAATCAGAAACAACAATGGAGTTGGAAAGTGATATATCGCATTAGCGTTGGTGCTATGATGGGACTGTGCTTTTTTTGTGCATATATTTCTACTCTTGAAATGTATGTAATTTCACACAGCATTTTTTTTTTTTCATTTTGCATAGCATGACTCTGTCCAGCGCCCCACCACTTCGTAGGGGAAGCACTCCTGTTCCATTCAAATATCAGCTGCGAAGGGAAGAAGCAGTCAATGATGACTCTGAATGGACGACAGGGATCGGAGTAAACGAAGCAACATCGCCTCCTCCGGTTAACTTTGTCCCAGCTCAGGATGAGGCTGCGGGTGCTGATGCGGAAGAGAAACTGGGAGGACCGTTCCGGATCGCCCTGCTTGGCCAGAACGGAGTGGGGAAAACATCGCTCGCAATCGCCCTCGCCGGGGAAATAGACAGAACTGCATCTGTGGACTCGGATGGTAGATCGATTTACTATGATAGCGCATAAACTGAAACGATTCTAGGGGTGAACGATATCTCGTATATATATACAAATAGCATGTACCATAATCATGCTGTAAAGTTAGTGGATGAGAATAAGTATGATGTTCTACTGTTTACTGTTTTAGAGAGGACACATATTTTTTCGTCGTGATTGCAAACAGAGGCAATTTATGACTCATTTTAGCGGTTCAGTTTTTATATGAACTGCCTGGCCCAAAAATAAAGTCATACACTCCAATATTTCACTCAATGGCCTTTAGACTTGATTACGGCACACAATGTGGTGGAACATGATTCCGCGTGTTATCAGAACCACTCTTCAGTCTTTTACAGAGTCCTGAAATATGCCTTTTCCCCCAATAAGCTTCACCAACAAGTGGTTCTTGTTGCAGGTGTGAAATGACTGTTCGGCACTATCCTTCCAGACTTTAATAATGTGTTAGACATTTTAATGTTTTCTTTGCTTGATGCTGGACAATAAGTTGACCATTTTCAAAACAGTGCTTTTTTTTCATCTTGATGATGTTCAGATTTGTAAAAATTACACATTAGGTCCAAATATTAACTGACTTTTTATTGACTCTAGACTGTACGTTTCCTGCTTCTTATATAACATTGTGGCATTGTGTCCTCTGTCTAGTATGTTCCACAGTAAATAGTATAACCGTAGAACCTTAAGATCTAATGCCTGTGATGTTTTACTTTAGATGCCTAAGAACTCGATACAGTTTATTATTACATTTAAAATCTTCAAATTGTTTTTTTTTTTTTTTTACTTATTTGATTCACCAGGACCTATAGATTAATCCTGGGTGTCTAAATTGCCATCTTAATGCTTTTCTATAGTGATGCTGATAATGATGATGATGATGATGATGATGAAACAAAAAGAGACCACACTCCTCTAGATGCCAGTCGAATGTCTATCTATGGAAGTAATTTCTCAAAACAGATGCTTTTTTAATGCGCTTCCCAACCGCTAGGTAAATAGAGACCAGGAGCATGCCTGTGATAGTTAACACTGTGTAGCAGAGAACAGCCTAAGCTGTTTATTTGTCCTCAGTGGGGGGTCTTACTGCAGTTGCATAAGCACCTAGAGAGAGAAGAAGAAAAAAAAAAACACCAGTCTCTCAGGAGCTGTTGTCTCTTGGGTCACGGATGTTTGTGTGTCTGTGTGTATCTCGCAGGCGAGGGCTACGTTCGTACCGTTACCGTGGACAACGAGGAGAGCACCGTCTTTATCTTTGATAACTGGAGACAGGTGAGATTTTTAAATCTGTTACTTTCTCTGCACTGTAGGTATGAGCTTCCTGTGGTCTTACAATAAATATTTTGTTTTGCTTATCACTGGCATATTAAAGGTTTATAGCCAGTCACATGGTTGATCATTTCGAGAGATTTGTCATACATAATGGGGTATTTACCAGAATTTCACCTGGCTCAGTCATTAATTAATTCATTAATACAGTCATACGATATACCATGTATATGGCCATATACAATCCGTGTATATGAGTGTGGGTGTGTATATATACACACTCCATGCTGGGCAACATGCTGAACATAAATTCACTAAATTCTCCCTAATAGCTCATATGCGTATAAAATGAGTGTTCTAGAATTTTAGATTATCATAAACATATCATGATATGTTTAGCAATGTAGAGTCACTATAATATTATGGCTGAGCTTGGGGAAAAAAGCTGTGGTAGAAAAGAATTCTCAGCTAGCATTGATTTTTATAATATATGGATTATTTCCATGGATGTCTTGATTAGTGGGATGTTGCAGTGCTCATGAATAGAAAAGTAAAAACAGCGCGTTCGCTCTGTAGGCCCTGTCATGACATTTTTCTCTGCAGGAAGTTGAAAGCATTGAAGGAAAACATGCTTAAAAGAATAAAGGTCAGTGGCAAATGTGTGCGACAGTGGTATAGCAAAAGGACACCTGCCGGGATTGGGCATTAGATAATGCTGTATAGACCTACACGTGAACTTTCACAATGACACAGTAGACCTACAATATAGTGCATCCTGAAAGTATTCACAGCGCTTCACTTTTTCCACATTTTGTTATGTTACAGCCTTTCATTCATTATTTTTCTTAAAATTCTACAAGCAATACCGCATGACAACCTGAAAGAAGTTTATTTGAAATCTTTGAAAATAAATATTCACAGCCTTTGCTCAATACTTTGTTGAAGTACCATGGCCTCAATTACAGCCTCAAGTCATTTTCTGTATTATGCTACAAGCTTTGGCAAACCTGCAGTATTTTTGGCCAGTTTCTCCCATTCTTCATTGCAGGATCTCTCAAGCTCCATCAGGTTGGATAGGCAGCATTTGTGCATAGCCATTGTTAAATCTCATCAATCAGAGAGATCAATAAGAGATCAATCAGGTTCACCTCTGGGCTCTGGCTGGGCTACTCAAGGACATTCACAGCCACTCCTTTGTTATTTTGTCGGTGTGCTTACAGTCATTGTCCTGTTAGAAGATGAACCATTTCCCCAGTCTGAGGTCCAGAGCGCTCTTGAGCAGATTTTCATCAAGTATGTTTCTGTACATTGCTGCATTCATCTTTCCCTCGATCTCCCAGTTCCTGCCGCTGAAAAACATCCCCACATGATGCTGCTGCCTACACTGTAGGTAGGGTGGTTTCCTTCAGCTATGATGCTCAGCTTTCAGGCAAAAAAGGTAATTTTTTGTTTCAGCTCATGGTCTGAGAGTCCTTCAGGTGCCTTTGGGCAAACTCCAGACAGGCTGGCATGTGCCTTTTCCTGAGGAGGGGCTCTCTACCATAAAAGCCTGATTGGTGGAGCGCTGCAAAGATGGTTGTTCTTCTGGAAGATTCTCCTCTCTCATTCAGAGGAACCATCGAGTTCTTGGTCACCTCCCTGACTTCCAAACTTCTTCCATTTATGGATGATGGAGGCCACTGTGCTCATTGGGACATCAATGCTGCAGAAATGTTTCTGTACCTTTCGGTACTCATCCCCTGAGCTGTACCTTGATACAAATTCTTCTCAAATGTCTACAGACAATTCCTTGGACTTCATGGCTTGGTTTGTGCTCTGACATGCACTGTTAGCTGTGGGACCTTATATAGACAGGTGTGTGCCTTTCCAAATCATGTCCAACTGTCATTACAGGTGGACTCCAATCAAGCTGTAAAAACATCTCAACATCTCAACTCAGTGGTAACAGGATACACCTGGGCTCAATTTTCAGTGTCATGGCACAAGCTGTGAATATGTACAGTATGTACATGTGGATATATTTTGTCTTATATGTATATAAATTTGCAAAGATTTCAAACTAAATTCTTTCATGGTTTCAGGGTATTTCATGGTCTCAGGGTATTGTTTGTAGAATTTTGAGGAAAAGAAGAATTTAATCCATTTTGGAATAAGGGTGTAACATAAAACGTGGAAAGATGAAGTGCGTTTAATACTGTAACCATATGCCACTGTATGGACCAGCATGCTTCAAAAAAGAAACAACTAAGGAGATTCAAAATTATTGGACCTAGATGAAGAACTGATTTATGCATTATTGAAGCCTGGAATCATAGTGCTGAACCATCAACGTTTTGGAAGTTTTGGTTGGGGAAAAAAAAACTGATGATGCATCAGAAAAATGGACAGTAGAGATCAGAGCTATATTTAATAGTGAAAGTAAGAAAATTTCCATACACAATGTGATAAGAACTCACAGGATTGGGATTTCAGAGTTGTGTGGCAATAAAAAAAAAACTTCTAAGTGAGACAAATCAGAAGAAAACTTCAGAGAGCTTAATGACTGGATTTTGGAGCAATAAAAAGGTCATGTGGTCTGATGAGTTCAGATTAATCCTATTCCAGAGCGATTGGCACTTCAGCATAAGAAGGGAAGCACATGAAGTGACTGTACAAGCCTCTGGAGGCAGCGTTATGATCTGGGGCTGCTTCAGTTGGTCAGGGCATCATTATGTGGCAATAAAATGTAGTCAGCTGATGACCCTAATGTACTGAATAACCAGGTGATCACATCTATAAAGTTTACATATTCCAGGACTCTAATGCTACATTCACATTACCAGCCTGTAGTGGGTCAATTCCAGTTTTTTATCCCAATGTGACAGAGATCTGATTGTTTGTCTTTTGTCTGAACGCACAAATCTGATGTTTTTCTGATCACATCTGAGTCACTTTTATTTGGTCCATGATCAGATACATATCCAATACCCTGCCATGTGCCCTGAATGAGACCAGGCAGATCAGTTTTTATGTGACTTTTTGCCTCTGCGCTTGCATGGATTGCTCGCTGACATCACCCAGCACCAGGGTGATTTAATGGCAGTAGTAAACAGATAAATCGAGGTGTCTGGCTTTCATCCTTCTTCTGGATCTCAACAAATACAGCTGACTAACTGCTTGCCGTCCTCCAGAGTAAAATCCTGAGCATAATTTTGCTAAAATGAATTAGTGGTCACACAAACTCATGACATGTTTCAACGCAGATGGTGCAAACGAAGACATATTGATGTGCACATGTTTATCATTTCCAAGGACAGACATGTTCACATTAGAATCTGATAAAAGTCACTTGTAATCATGAATGTGAACCATCATGACATTCAAATTCGATCTGGGAAAAAGAAAAAAAAAATTAAGCAATGTGACTTGTAATGTGAATATAGCCTAACTGTGATGTGCTTCTAGGAGCATGAGGAATCATTTTCACACATGAATTGGCCACTACATTGCACACAAAGCTAAAGGCGATCATCAAAATCTTAGCGTGGGTGATGTTTTTTTTTTTTTTTTTTTGGTCCAGGCAGTGTATATGAACAGCACATTTGCTATAAGCATTACATAGAATACAAGATAAATAGCAGTTTGCAAGAAATGGTATTGCTTTCTAGTACATGTCTTATAAAGAATGTCATTTGTAAGTAGAGGTAATTCTCTTGACTGAAGACTTATGAGATGTCTGCCTCAGCACTAACTTGTTAAATTAATTCACATGTACAGTCATTTCTACTATGGATATTTAATCAAAATACAGCATATTGTTCAAAAAAGCATGGCCGTGATGTTTGCTGTAAGGTTTCCATTTTTCCACTCAAGAGGAACAAAGAATGGGTGAGGTTGGACCCCATCAAGACCTCTGATTCTAAAACGTTTAACATGTTTTGCAACTTTCTACGCATCAGAAATATGCACGTAAATATTGATCAATTACATGTTATTTTGCAACATATCAAATTACTACACTCTGGGCGTTTATATTCTCCATGTGAGGATAAAGAAAATCAGTATACTCTGGTTGAAATTCATAAAAAGTTTTGTAACCGCTTGAAGAGCCCATTGTCAGTAAACTATAAGCCATGCAAGAGAACTGATAAAGAAATAGAAGAGCATAGTGAAATTTAAGGTTTGTGGGTTAACTTCACAACATCAACTATATACTGTACCATGCAAGAAAACATTAAGACCTTAAAATCTGTCTCTCAGCAGCACAGAGAATATAGCTGTCTTTACTAATAAAAATAAGGAGTCAGCATAATCTTTTACCTTTTGGAACAGATTGAAATAGCACTGAAAATTGTGTAGCTCTTGCAATAACTATGCATGTGCACACAATGTGTTCTCCAGTACTAACAAATAGCACTACAGCTCTGATTATAGTCTAAAGGGGAAAAAAATCACACATTTAAAGGACACCCAAAACACGAGCCACTAAACCATGAAGAATTAAAAATGCATATCTCAGAACCCAAACAACCAACAACAATTAAAGCAAATATACTGAATTTACCATTGATCTTTACTTAAAAACAACATCCAGTCTTTTTTGTTCTGAATGTAGAGGACAGTAAAACATTCATACAAGTGATCCTTGGCTTTAACAAATCCAAAAGCATGCACTTTTCTTTAAGAAACCAGTGATCTTAAAGGGGTGGCACGGTGGTGTAGTGGTTAGCACTGTTGCCTTTCACCTCCAGAGTCCAGGTTCGATTCCCAGCCAGATTCAATTCCAGTCTGTGTCTGTGTGCGTGGAGTTTGCATGTTCTCCCCCTGCTTGGTGGGTTTTCTCCAGTTACTCCGGTCTCCTCCCACAGTCCAAAGACATGTAGATTAGGTTAATTGGTGATCTCAAATTGCCCATAGTGTGTGAATGAGTGTGTGTGCCCTGCGATGGATTGGCGCCCTGTCCAGGGTGTACCCTGCCTCGTGCCCTAAGTCTCCTGGGATATGCTCCAGGCCCATCTGACCTGAATACAGGATTAAGCGGTAGTGAGTGAGTGTGTGATTTTCAAGGAGATCTCACTTTTGGACCCAGCTCCTAGTGGTCATTGTAAGAAGTGCACATTTTTGCACTTCCGCGAGGTTTTGCTCTTGACACAATCAGGCTTGCTGGGCTACTGTTGGTCAAAGAAGGAGAGGAGAAAGGCATGTTTGTAGGCAGAGAGGCAAAAGTTTAGGAGTGAAACTGGGGACTTTGAACGTTGGGACTTTGAACGAAGGCAAGAGTGTTGGTTGACATGATGCAAAGAAGGTAGATGGATATACTGTGTGTCCATGAAACCAGGTGGAAAGGTAGCAAGGCTAGCTTAGGAGCAGGGTTCGAGTTGTTTTACCATGATGTGGATAGAAAAAGAAATGGAGTAGGAGTTATCCTGAAAGTTTGTAAAGAATGTTCTGGAGGTGAACAGAATATCAGATAGGTTGATGAGTCTGAAGCTGGAAATTGATGGTGTGATGTGTTAGTGGTTATGCCCCACAGGTAGGATGTGAGTTAGAAGAGAAGGAGAAATTCTGGACTGAGTTAGATGAAGTAATCCAGAGCATCCCCAGAGGTGAGAGTGGTGATTGGTGATGTTGGGGAAGAGAACAGAGGTGATAAGAATATGATGGCAGGCTTGGTCTTCAGGACAGGAACGCAAAAGGACAGATGGTGGTGGACTTTGCAAAGAGAATGGCAATGGCAGTAGTGAATACTTTCTTCCAGAAGAGGCAGAAACATAGGGTCACATATAAGAGCGGAGGCAGAAGTGGACTACATCTTGTGTTGACGTTGTAATCTGAAAGAGATCAGTGACTGCAAAGTATTTGTAGGGGAGAGTGGTGTGTAAAATGAACCTGGTAGTGAGGAAGGTGAAGAGGACAAAGGCAGAGCAGAGGACAAAGTGGTGGAAGTTGGAAAAGGAAGAATGTTGTGTAGTTTTCAGGGAGGAGTTGGGGCAGATTCCAGGTGGTCAGGAGGTGATTCTAGTTGACTGGACAACTACAGCTAATGTGATCAGGGAGACAGGTAGGAAGGTACTTGGTGTATCATCAGGAAAGGGAAAAGTGGACAAAGAGACTTGGTAGTGGAACAAGGAAGTCCAAGAGTATATACAGAGAAAGTGGCTAGCTAAAAAGAAATGGCACACTGAGAGGACTAAAGAGAGTGGACAGGAGTACAGAGAGAGAGGCAGTGTAAGGTGAAGGTAGATGTGGCAAAGGCCAAACAAAGAGCATATGAGGACTTGTATGCTAGGTTGGACAGTAAGGAGGGAGAGGTGGATCTGTACAGGTTGGCGAGGTAAAGAGATAGAGATGGAAAGGATGTGCAGCAGGTTAGAGTGATTAAAGATAGGGATGGAAATGTACTGAAAGGAGGGTGATGGGAAGATGGAAGGGTTGATGAATGAGGAAAATGAAAGAGAACAAAGAGTAGAAGAGGTGACTGTTGTGGAGCAGGAAGTAACAAAAATCAATAAGAGTGAGGTGAGGAAGTCATTAAAGAGGATGAAGAGTAGAAAGGCAGTTGGTTCTAATGACATATCTGTGGAGGTGTGGAAGTGCTTAGGAGAGATGCCAATAGAGTTTCTGACTAGTCTGTTTAACAAGATTTTGGAGAGTGAGAGGATCCCAGAGGAATGGAGGTGAAGTGTATTGGTGCCGATCTTTAAGAACAAGGGGGATGTGCAGACCTGTGGAAACTACAAAGGAATAAAGCTGATGAGCCATACAATGAAGCTTTGGGAAAGAGTAGTGGAAGCTAGGTTAAGGGCAGAGGTAAGCATTTGTGAGCAGCAATATGGTTTCATGCCTAAAAAGAGTACAACAGATGCAGTACTTGCTTTGAGGATGCTGATGGAGAAGTTCAGAGAAGGTAATAGGGAGTTCCATTGTGTCTTTGTAGATTTATTTTTAGTGAGATGTGCTGTAGGTGTAACAGAAAAGTTCAAGATGGAGGTGAGTCTGCATCAAGGATCGCTTCTGAGCCCCTTCCTGTTTGCTATGGTGATATACAGGTTGAAAGATGAAGTTAGACAGAAGTCTCTATGGTCTAATATGTTTGCAGATGACCTTGTGCTTTGTAGCAAGAGCAGGAAACAGGTAGAGAAAAATCTAGAGAGGTGGAGGTACGCTCTGGAAAGCAGAGGAATGAAGGTAGTCGTAGCAAGACAGAATACATGTGTGTGAATGAAAAGGACCCAAGTGGAATGGTGAGGCTACAGGGAGCAGAGGTAAAGAAGGTGCTGGACTTTAAGTACTTAGGATTATCTATCCAGAGCAACGGAGAGTGTGGAAAGGAGATGAAGAGGCGGGTACATGCAGGTTGGAAAGCATGGAGAAAAGTGTCAGGTGTGTTATGTGACAAAAGAGTATCAGTGAGAATAAAAGGAAAGGTCTACAAGACAGTGGTGAGACCAGCGATGCTCCACGGCTTAGAGACAGTGACACTGAAGAAAAGATAGGAGGCAGAGATGAAGATCTAGAGGTTCTCTTTGGGAGTGACAAGGATGGATAGGATAAATTATGAGTCCATTAGAGGGACAACCCATGTGAGATGTTTTGGAGACAAAGACAGAGAAGCCAAATTGACCTGTCCGGTGGTTTGGACAGGAGAGATTCTGTAGCATATTGGTAGAAGGAGGCTGAGGTTGGACCTGCCAGGCAGGAGGTGTAGAGGAAGACCAAGGAGAAGATTTGTGGATGCGGTGAGAAAGGACATGAAGTTGTTTGGTGTGAGAGAAGAGGATGCAGACGATAGGGTTGCATGGAGGCAGATGATTCGTTGTGGCGACCCCTGAACTGGAACAGCCGAAAAACAAAGAAGAAGATTTTTAACATACTGTAGCTATCATAAAGGGATATAAAAAGCTTAAAAATTCTTAACCCAATACTCTGCAGCACAATGGCTTAGTGGTTATCACCAGTTTAGATTTCAGTGGTGCCATCTGTAGCTGTTTGTAAATCATGGACATCTGCTTGTTCACTTAAACATATGGTGCCCTAGGTACAGTAGTGCTCTCCTCCATGCATGTTTAGTTTAAATTCCAGTTCAAATTGATATAGTGCCTGGCTTTACATTTATCAGAGACAACTGGTACATTTCATGCTTTGAAATTTGTACGACCGTGGTAGGACTTCCAGTCAACATTCACACGCTATGGGCAAATTGGAAATACCAATTAGTCTAATCTGCATGTTCTTGGACTGTGGGAGGAAACCAAAGAACCCAGAGGAAGCCCACCGAGCATGTGGAGAACATACAAACTCCATGCACACAGACCAGATGCAGGATTCGAACCCTGGACCTTGAGGTGCAAGGTGACAGTGCTAACCACTAAGCCACCATGCGACCGAAATGAACAATATAAAACTAAATTTTCAGCCATTGTAATTATTGACTGCTGTTGCAGTAGTGGCCTGGATCCACTTCACAGTATATCAGCTATTCCAAAAAAAAATGATAACTGTTATCAGATTAACCAGTTAAGAGTATAACTGCTTGCTTTTTTGTGTCTGACAGGATTTGTCCACGCTGGTGTGTGAAGTCTGTGTGTTGGTGTTTTCGGTGACAGACCGACGCAGCTTTCACCGCACGGCTCAACTCCGCCTCCTCCTCAGGGAAAACCAACCTCAAACTCCCATCATCCTTGTGGGCAACAAGAGCGACTTGGTCCGCTCACGAGAGGTCAGCACAGAGGGTACGTCCCCTAGACCAGGCCCTCTAACTGCTGAATTGTAAAAGGATTAGACAGTTGAGGCTTATCTTAAGCTCTTCTTGATGGATGTTTTACATGAGAAGATGACATAATGGAATTATGTACTGGTTTAAAATGCAGAATGACATAACATAGACAACATTGAAGCACTTGTCAGAATAGTAATTAAAATCCACGCCAATCAAGTGTAATTACTGCAGATTGTCCTCCAGAAAAATTACTCCTGTTTGGATAGGACTGTTTGGATGCCTGACAGCATGCCTATAAAGTCTAAGTTTAAAAGTATCTCTTTCAGGAACTTAATACTTAAAGCTTTCAACATTTCAAAGAATGTCCCTTGAAGCTTATTTTAATGTTAAAATAAACCACATATAAGATACATATAATAAACCTATTACTAGACATAATTTACTACAGTATAGTGATCAGGTTGTTTTGCTCTTTTTAAGCTTACAGTATGTTTCTGGAAAGAAGCAAAGTTGTCTCTTAATTTGGTTTATTGTAATTTTATAATAAGAAATTCTCAATACAATGTAATTTGATCAGATTCAAGATATGACAAGGTAACTTGGTAAAATAATACTTGCGCATATCAGTTATTATTCTGAATTTTAAACTCAGCCAACACTTCAGTTTTGGTGCTTGCTAGACAGTCGGTATATTAAAAGCAGACACACATGCAAAAAAAAAAAAAAAAAAAAAACTATTTTTCCATATAATTCACCATTTTTACCAGCATGTTCATTTGAGTCTGTTAGGCAGTTTTTTTTTCTAGTTTAAAGCTTGGATACTTATTCCAATGTATATAGAACCAAAATTATCAGCCAGGTCAGAACTAACAAAATTGAAAGCAAAAGTTTTATTTATACACGGGGATTTTCTATATATTCCTCTGCTACAATAATGCACTTATCCCAGTGTTTCACTAGTGCTTGAATACAATTAAATTAGAAAGTTTTCTCAGTCTGCCAGGGCCTGCTTCATATCAGAAATGCTGGCCTCCCAGAAAACTTCTCCAATGGCCCAAGCATGTGGAAATGTCTTGGAGTGAGGTCAGGACTGTACATGGTGATGTGGAAATAACTCTGAGCCGAGTTTCTGTGATGTCTGTAAAGTTCCCACAGACAGACGCATCTCTAGCAAGTTGGCAACAGGATATCCATTGGTTTTCAAGGATCAGGCGTTGCAGTCTCCAGTCCAGTAGGAGGCGTCATTGCGTAAACTGCGCATAAACTCAAAAGAATAAGAAACGATAATCTTGCAAAACATGAGTATTTCATAGGAGATGCATGCAGTTTGTATTTCTTTAAAAGATGTCTCGTATTTTTCAAGGAATTTGTGTTTCTCAGTTTTAGATCGTTTAACATTCGTAAGTTTACCTAAATAAAAAAGTGTGCATTGATTCAATCGCACGGTTCTACCACCTTCATAAACATTTGGATTGTTTACAGCATGGAAATTTAAGAAGCCCTGGATATAAAATGTTGCTGCTTTTCTTTGAACTTGAACATGTTAAATGATTTAATAGTACAGCACGGCAAGCTTAAGAGATGTTTGCAAGATTGTTTGGAAAAAAAAAAGAAGAGCTGTTCAAATATATCAACAAAAGCATCTCTGGTAGCCATGGTGCCTTAATCTTCATTGTTATGTGGGTTAGGTTTATTTACTGTACTCCCATATGCCTGGAGGTCTGTTCGTGCTGCTACTCTTTACTGATCATTGACTCTCTTTCACTTTCCTTAGACAGACTCTCTGTCTCCGTCTTGTCTCTGGCTCAGGGTGTGTTTGTGTGCACGCACTGGTGTATGCTTGTCATTGTTTGCGCATGTTCAGTGTGTGTGTGTGTGTGTGTCATGTACCCAGCTGGAGGAACTGGATATTGGCAGATTTGTGAAAGCAGGATATACAGTCTGATCTACTCTGCGTGGGAGGATTTATTAGGAGGATTTTCATGCAAATAGACATATTGCTCTGGTCACCTGTGTTTTTATGCATCTTTATCCACACAGGATTCCAGATTGTATCTGTTGTGCAGTCTGTATGATCTGGGCTCTATATTGACTCTCATTGGGTGCACATTCATTAGGGAAGAGGGATGACTTGTGTCTGCGTTTCGGTCTAATTTAGAAGACACCGGTATCAACATTCTTGGTATAATCTTGAAACTCCGCCCGCAGCTTGTTGCATGACATTTGGGGTTAATCGCATTTGGAGGAAACTATCATATTCTCAGGGGATGTCTAGATCATTAGCTTTATGTAGCTACCATTCTTTCTGTCCCCCTTATAACGGATTTGAGACTGTTTTGTGCTTGTTTGTGTGTGTGTGTGTGTGTGTGTGTGTGTGTGAAGGTAGAGGTGAAGTTTTATAATGAGGTTTTTCACCTGGAAAGCCACAGATCTATTACCATGCTCTCAACGTGTAGTGTTTTCAGGGCAAGGTGAGGATGACTCACAGAGAGAGGCAGAGAGAGGGAGAGAGACAACATAGGGCCCGGAACAATTGTCACGCTCCTAAACTAATTACAATTTCACAGGTTTTCTCATCATAAAAAGCACCCAAAACAATTAAAGCCAGTGGAGTCAGGGTAGTATGCTTGTAAAGTATTTAGAAGTAACTTATGAGCAGGTTGTCTCGGGATACATGGAGAATGATGGGTACCAGACTACCAGGCAATCAAGTCATCTAAAAATAAAATCTGCTAGACAGACATGGCTAGATTTATTTTTGGGTATGAGAGCATCCTTTTGGGAAGCGGTGGATCTTCATACTGAAAGAATAAATATAATTTCAGCACTTCAGGACACATCGTAAGCCTCAGCGTTGTGTCTTAGGAACTGCCCGAAGAGTCACAAACAAAGGCCAGATGTACTGTATGGAATGACGAAAGCACTAACACACAGATGACTAAAATATCTTGCATAAGCAAGCAACTTTTAATAAAAGTCCTTGCATGAGCCAGGGAGTAAAACAGTAAGCCGCTCAAACAGTAACTCAATAATTATTGATTTGTTATAATAATAATAATAATAATAATAATAATTAACATAAAGCATTGAACAGTTTGACAGCAAGATGCGCTAAATACCATTTTAAAATGTTTACTCATCTCATCCACCTTCAGGTTCTGGGTCCGATTCCCACCTCGGTCTGTGTGCATGGAGTTCGCATGTTTTCCCCCGTGCTTGTTGGGTTTCCTTCGGGTACTCCTTCGGGTTTCCTTTCACAGTCCAAAGACATGCAGATTAGGATGATTGGCGTTCCCAAATTGCTTGTAGTCTGTGAATGAGCATGTGATGTGTGCATGTATGTGTGTGCCCTGTGATGGATTGGCACCCCGTCCAAGGTGTACACCGCCTCATGCCCTAAGTCTCCTGGGATGGGCTCCAGACACCCACCCCCCACCCCCCACCAAAAACCGTTCAAAACATTTAATTTGAAAACCAGAATATAACCTTTTTTTTAACTGCCTAAGAGCAAAAGCGAGTGATTTTGTGATGAGCCAATCGCATCACTACTTTTTCTCATGTGATCAGTGAAGCGAAGATGCTTCCTCTGCAAAACAGCAGCTTCAGCGAGTGGTTTAAATGTGTTAAAAGCTTTCTTAGAGAATTTGTAAGCCAAGAAATGGATATTTATACTCTGTATGTAATATACACTCTGTAATATACAGTATGTAATTTGGAAGTTCTATAAACACTATGTTATGTACTTAACCAAGCTATGTGGGATTCTCTAATGTAAGCACTGTGGAAATAGCAAACAGTTTATTCAGAGCTTTCAGTCACCTTGACCAGGCCAGGGCTCATTGCAGATATGTAAATGTCAGAGCCGACAGGGCACTTGGGCAAGGCAGAGTTCTTGATGTCCTTGCCCACTTTCATTAACCTTGTATTTGGGTTACATAACTGGACAGGACAATGTCTGACCTTTACCATCACTAGCATTCTCAGATACACAAGAGAGAGGATTGTGTTGACCAGTGGAGGCGCTTCTGAGCCCCAGATATGGCTGGGTTGGTCTTCTTAGATGAACAAATGCTGTTGACAGGGTCCAACGAAAAAGGTGCTTGTTTTTCAGAACCTACTAAAGCCTTAATCCAACTGTTGTTTTTCTCTATTCAGAACCAACTTATACTAAATTATTTAGGCAAACTTTTAAATGTTAAATGGCCTAAAATGGAAGAAAATTCTTAAAAATATACCATAGCCTTCGCAGAAAATACAAACAGCTTCATCTTCTGCAAAAACTCACATTTTGCATGAGTATCACTTCTTCTTTAAAGTTTGTGGGCGGTTGGTACAATATCGCCACCTAGTGGACTGGAGTGTTGAACAGAGGATTTGGCAAAAAAAAAAAGATGATCTCTTTGTATGAGACACAATGTTTAAACAATGAACACAAGTTAGTTTAGGACTAAATTAGTTCTGGATATTCTTAAAAGTGGTCATGTTGCTTTTATGGATGAACCTTACTTTCTCTAATGTGATCTATTTATTTAAAAGGTTAATCCAGTGATTGATGCTTCATTATTTTTTAGATTTACAGTTTAGAATTCTTGTTTTCTCGTCAGTATTTAGAGGAGGAAGAAGTGGGTTTTTATATTTAAATGAGAGAGAGTGGTACTGTTATTGTTGTATCTGAATTTAATATACTGTACTGTAAGTTTCAGTATTATTTTTTGAGAAATTCATTCTCTCTTCACTTAATTCAAAAGGCTGAAGTAGGTTATTAGTTATATTAACTTTTAATTTTATTAAGGATTTAACTGCCAGTACCGAAGGAACTACTCTCCCCCGACTCTGTACTTCATGACGAGTGTATTAAATGATAATGATAATATGTTATTTTGAAATATTTGGTAAAGGTGAGTAACTTTATGCTGGCATGACAGAAAGTAGAGAGGAATGTTATTTAATTGAAAATCAGTCTTGTGCCAGATGGGTGTGTATTTACATGGTGTACAGTAAGTGATGTCTTGGTGACTTTGTTTGTTTTCCACCAGGCTGACAAATTTGAGCTGATTTTAACAATCTTACAATAATTAATTACATTAATTTATTATAGTAGGGAAGTCTGATCTGCAGCATATTGGCACTGATTTCGTTCTATGTTTATCCATGAGTTCTTGTAAGAATCTTTCTGAATCTATTTCACTAGATATTGCAATTGAATTGCTACAGTAAGAAGTAATATTGGGAATTTGGGGCTTTTAGTCCAACTTATGATTTCTTTCTTTTGTAGTGATGACAGGGACATTTTGGGTTTCTTATTTTTGCAGTAAAAAGTTTAGCGTAAAGTGATCAAATGATAAAAAAAATGTTATGGGAAGCTGTAACGGGTTTGGTGCACAAGTGGCACCACAGACACATGGAGACAAGGCGAGGTTTTTTTTATGGATGAATTGTATTTTAGATAATGGGGAAAAAGAAAATGTTTAAGAAGAGTCTGGTGGCAGTGTCCATCCGACATGTGGGCACGAGGCTGGCGAGCGATGGCGGCAGGCGGAGTGGGCCCACATGGAAAGTGGCTTCTGCATGTTCCCTTGAACGGCTTCTCTTTGCTGACTGACCAACTGGCCCCTTCCACCCCTTCCGGGCGCGGCATCAGACCAGAGTCCCTCATGACATGAAAAACACAGAGGTCTTCATGAAAGTTGGCTCTGTGCAAAAGTAAAAGTGCCACAGGAGCTTGTGCAGTCTTTTCACAGCTGTCCACAGCGTGGAGATCAAAAGGTGGCATTCAGTTCTATGCCTTTAAAGTCCCCTTTGAAGCAATTTTAGTGTCTAGTGTGTAACTTTGCTCTGTAGACCGCCAGGACCTCAAGCTAAACTCCTCTCTTTGTTTTAATAACTCAGAGAAATTCTTATATAAATAGACCAAAATATTTATTTATAATAATGCTGCCTTTTTAATTAAAACTTAACCAACATACTATTGATGTTAAATTGTATAGTGAAATCTAGGCTGAATTATCCATTGTGATAAAACTGTGGGAGGGAGAGTTATAGCTTTTTGAAAGATCACACAAAATTCACATAAACAAATTTGACAAAAGATTCTTGTGATTTGTGCTTTTTAACACGCTTTTTAGTACCTAGACACAAACAAAAGGGTTATACATGAATTGAAAGAACAAACTATATCTTGAATATGTGAATATATAAGTGTTTCTGTATAATTCACAATTCTCTGTTTGTCTCACAGAGGCACAATCCAACGCTGCTCTCTATGAGTCTCCCTATGTGGAGCTGTCTGCATCTCTGGACCATGGCACCACCGAGCTTCTGGAGATGGCTGTGAGGGCAGCGCGAGGAGAAAGCCTGGGGTCCCTGATGGCCAGCGGTGCCGAAGGTGCGACGGGGGGTCGCCGCGAGAGCCTGACCACGCGGGCTAAGCGATTCCTGTCCAACCTTGTACCACGTTATCCCAGAGAAAAAGAGCGTGATGGTGGAAAGTTCTTCAGGCAGAAATCTCGCTCCTGTCACGATCTCGGAGCATTGTGAGTCATAGATAGAGTGAGAGGGTGAAAATCAGAGGCAAGGTAAGAAGGAAAGGGAGAGGTGTAGGATTTACAGTGGAGATGTGTGAGACCAGTGTCTGCACAGAATAATCAAGAGTCACAGAAAGGTATTGGGATTTCATGAAATGGTATGAAAGAGAGTGATGAAATAATATGAATAAAAAAATAAGGTAGAGCATTTGCTACAGTTGAAACTGTAGACCTTTGACCGACTGAACAAATGTAGTGTGCATGTTCCACTATATATAAAAAAAAAATGTTTCACTCAAATAGTATAGACAATATAGTTACTGTGAGTATTTGTGTATTATACTACTATATTTGTGTATCTTGATCTAAATCATTGAAGACATTCAGTTCTAACTCCAAACCCTGGGGAAATCAGTTTTCTGTTCCAACAGTAGAAGGAACTTTTATTCTCCCTGATTGCAATCACATTAATGACTGTGACACTCAAAGTATATGTGCAAGAGCCTGACCCCCAAGGTCTCAATCTTATTGAGGGGTGCATTAAAAGTATTGAAAAATCTCAAAAAAGCCTTCTGTGCCATCATTTACAAGTCAACATCACGAAGCTTGATCATCACAATGACACATTTCTTTTTTATACAGCTAACATTTAATCCGTCTGACATTTAACATCTAGCGTTATTGAAGTGAACCACTTAAAATGGATGACTTGTATCGTTCACTAATAATGGGTCTCATTTATCTTTTTTTATCATCAGTCTTTTATTAAAATTGGGTGGAAATATTTGTCAAACTGAACCCAAACATTTTGTTTACACTTTCAATATATAAATAATATTAATAACAATAATAATAAGCCAAAACACAGTAAAGAAGTATATGGTCTGTAAAAATTGTTGCTTAAATTAAAGCATTCTGTGCAAAATTAAGGATTTTTTCACCAAATTACCAACAGTAGTGGTTTTGTTTAAATGGTCCAAATTAGACACACACTTATGTTATGTGGCCAAAACATAAAAAAAGTATAGTTTATTCAGTTAAAATAGCTTTTTGTAATATTCCCAATAATTATTGTTCGCACACAAACTGTACCATTAAAGTTCCAGAGCGACCTCAGTGCTTTGCATGAGAGATGGTTTTTGGTAAAAGCTTAAAAAGCAAACAATCTGTAGTGTCCATAACCATGTTATGCAGATCTTAACAATTTTGCATTTTAGAATAATACACTTTTTAGGTTTATGTCTTTTCATGTGAAATCTAAATTGGCCATGTTTCCTGTGAATGACAGTTAAAATCATTATATGGTTTGAATTAAGAAAAGTTACTGACACTACATAAAAGTGCATGAAAATGCATTTAGCAAATGTGTTTTCATGAAATGTGTTCAAAAAAGTTTCTTTATAAAAAAGCATGGATCAAGAAGATGCAGTAATTATATATATATATATATATATATATATATATATATACACACACACACACCATTTTTCTTATATACA
>JAQMYJ010000012.1:32087839-32112058 GCA_030014305.1 Clarias laeviceps | reverse complement strand
TCCCCAGGTGACTTTTTTCTGCCATTGATTTCATTACCAAAACACTGTAGTTAGTGTTAAATTGTTTTTTTATGAAGTATTTCCAGGTTCTGAAGTACAGTAAATTCACCTGATGTTAAAGATGTTACTTTAAGTGTGAGCAGAAATGCTCATAAAAAGTACAATATATAAATAGAATAGAATATCTTAAATATAAGCTAATTCAAACAGTAATTCTCTGTTTGAATTATAAATATGAATAATAAAAAAAAAAATCTTTCTAAAATATACAGTATAAAATCTAAACCTAGTTCAGGACTTTCTTTACTTATGTAAAGTTCCAAAATATTTTTCTATCAGCAAAAAAAAAAAAAAAACTTAAAAGTAAAATTCATAATTTTAAGCATTTATTCCTAGAAAGAAGCAAAAATGATTTCCCAACAGAATAAGACAATTTTAATCTTAAACTGTTATCTGCTAAACTGTTTATCTTTGTTATATAATAATTTCACAAAAATAATTATTATATATCTTTTCATTTTTTTTAAGATGTCTTCACTTGCTAAGAAACAATTTCTTCATTTTAATAAATAGTGTCTGCTGCTTTACAGTAAATCTAGCATGTCATTTAGTGTCAAACTGGAGCGATAAAGCATTTGTAGATAAAGCAGGCTTCTGGCCTCCCCTTGTGGCTCTAGCTATTAAGTTCTACCCATGGATTGTGCCTGTTAGCTGTGTGAGGTGAAAAGAACATAAAACAACCAAACGTTAAAATTTTTTGCTGAACATTGTTGATATGGTTCACAACTTATAGAAAGATAAAATAAAATAGAACAGAAACTACAAAGCTGAGATTGACACATAGTGGAAAAAAAAAAACGTGGTCAGAGAATTAAAAAAGGAAAGTGGTCAGAGAAGCAACATAATGCATGTGGTCCATGATCTCCACTTTCCTTTAAGTTTGAAATAGTTAAAAACATCTGATAGATATTTTTATTCATACAACTGCACTCTTGAATTCTAAAATCAAATTGGTCAGAAGGGGTTGATTAATTTTCAAGAACAGCAGCTCTGACAGTAGTGATGACAGCAGGACAAATCACGGGTTTCTGTGAATGCGTTCATTCTAATGTGTTAGTGGTTCTATATTAAAATTCGCATGACTTGGATGATGGATGCTCTGTATAATCTGAGATATATAATGAATGTGGTTTTTATTTTATTAGTGAATAAAGAGAGTCAGGAAGAAAGATTTTAGGACTATTTTAGGACTCAAATGCAGCATGAGTGGGGGGGGGGGGCTAAATAAATATTGGATTGAGTACAATAGTCATAGGATATCATATGATGCTTGTTATTTGATGTTTCTTTAGATCCTTCCACAATCGCTTTATTTCAATTAACAAGAAGCCCAATATATTGTTTGGTATGAGGAAGAGTGAATTATTATATTATTATATATATTATTTTTTTAACCTAAAAATATCTAGACTACACATTTTATTCGCCTTCGTGAACCTGACCATCACCAGTATATGGTGGTCTTCCCAAAAGTGGTGCCACAAAGATGGACACACATACAGAAACTTAGACTATTAGTAAAACATTTGAATGGTGCAAACATTTTTAAAGAAGGCCGTATATCCGTGAATTACGATCCTGGAAAAGATGCTGCAGTCATTCCTGTCATCATACGGCTAGTGGACACCTAATCCTTTAAAATCAACGGATAACTTGCAGCCAATTTGTGAAAGAAATGCATCTGTCTGTGGGAACTGTACAGTACACACAATCATTCACCACCACTTCCACGTTACAGGAACTCGGCCTTGCTTCAAGCCGTTTCACATGTTCAGGCCATTAAAGGAGTTCCTGGGAGGCCAGTGTTTCAGGTTTAAAGCAGGAAGTCAGATCATAGCTCCAGCCTACTAAAAAAAACTTTCGGACTTGATGGTATCCAAGAACTAGTGAGGCGCTGGGATTAGTGTAGCAAGGGATTTTATGGAGAAATAAATGTGTTTTCTTATTGGTGCAATCAAAAGTCCTGGTTTGATGTGAACGCCCTTCATAACATGAAAAGGAGCAATAAATCTGGAATGGGATGTTAACCCAGGACATATAGAAAGGCACAACGACACCTGTATTTTCTAAGGAGGCTTAAAAAGTCCCACCTGTGCTCCAGGATACTAGTGAACATTTACCGTTGTACCCTTGAGACCATCCTAACAAACTGCATCTCAGATGGGTGTAGCAACTGTACTGCTTCGGACCGTAAACAACTTAAAAAAAAAAAAAAACTGGCCGACAAATCCTTGGCACTCAGCTCCCCCCTTGGAGGACATTTATAAGAAATGCTGTCTTCCAAGGGGCGAAAGGCATTATCAAAGATATCTCTCATCCCTGTGCACATGACTCATCCCCGTGTCAATCATTTAACATGTACTTTGCACAATGACAATAAAGTTAAATCTAATCTAATACTCAATCATTGTTGTCTATACCGTTTTATCCTGTATACAGGGTGACAGGGGGGTTGGAGCCAAATCTGCATGTCTTTGGACTGTGGGAGGAAACCAGAGTACCCTGAGGTAACCCACCAAGCACGGAGAGAACATACAATCTCCACGCACTCAGTCGGGAATCGAACCTGGACCCTGGAGGTGCAAGGCGACAGTGCTAACCTTTACACCACTGTGTTCGGTCTAGTCTAATCGAATCTAATCTAATCTCATATCATGTCATATCATATCATATCACATAGGTGCACACACTTTTGGCCCATACAGTCTGTATAAACTGAAGAAAATAATAAAACAGGTGACTAAAGTTGTAAGTCATACTGTATATAAATCTGTATATATACTGTGTATATATTAATGTGTTATGTATTTATATGTGGATTAGGATTCCTGGAACTAGTATGAACCAGAATTTTTAATTGATTATTAAAGTGTATAGTAAGAAACTGAGCAAACAGTGATGAAATATGGTAATTGGGACATTTTTGTTCATATTGTGACTGAAATGCTGAGTAATTTTTTGGTGAAATGTGACTTATTGACGGCGTGTCGCTGCTCGGCGCTTGGTCAGCTCTCCCTCAGCAATATCGCCGTGGCTCAGAGAGACAAACAGCCTCGCTCGGTAACAACATGGAATAAACAACATGGCCCACAAGAAGAGCGTTTTTATCGAAGGTCAGTAGATATTACAGCTAATTATGGCACCAGCCGCGTCTGATAACCCGCACGAAGTTTGTTGGTGTGTTCGAGGGGAAACGTATGTGCATTTTTAATGCAGTCCGGAGTCGGGCTGTTTTGTCTCCGAGGCTGGCTGTGCGTGGAGCTAGCATTAGCGTTAGCGCGAAGCTAACATGTAGGCTAGCTCGGCTAGTCAGCCATTGATTGTTAGCTTTCTTGCTCATTCACTCAATACAGCTGCAAAACAGCAATAACTCGGCTTAAACCCGACACACTCCGGATGCACCACTTTTCCCAAGGTGAAGTCTAGTTTATTGTATTATTCTTTAATATATTAATTTTTTTAATACATTTTTCTTTTTAAAACAAAACAAGCTATGACAGTTAGCTTCAATCCAATTTAATCCAGTACTGTTTTTTTTATTTGTTTTAATTCCATGCTAAAATGAACAAGCATGCACGAATTAATCTGAAAGAAACTAATTCTCATGCATGACATGCTCGTTTATCAAATAAAAAAAAAAGAAACTAAAACTCCTCATCAGGTCGCTTAGCTAGGTTGCTGGATATTAAAAGCTAAAGCTAGCTCCTAATCAGCAGGCCTAACCAGGGATGTAAAGCGTCATGTCTAAGTAATAAATAGGTTTTATTTTATTTTTTAAACTAACTTCAACTTAATTAAATGCATGTTGCATAAATTAATGGTTGTTTTAATATTATGTGCTTAATTGAAGGATAATTACCCTAACTGACTTTGGATGGTTGGCTAACTAAGTACAGCTTTGTCTGCAGCACACAAGCTTGTCTAATCTAATATAAAATAGCAATAAATAATATGAAAAAAATCTATATATTTTCTTTTAAGGAACTTTCTTCAAGCATGCATTATAAACATGATGTTGTTCTGTCACTGTTCTGCTAGTAATCACTGTTTCTGATGCCCTATTTATTTCCCCATTTGCTTGCTGATGATAATGTTTGGGGGGGGAAATGTTTTCTTTTTAATTTTTGAGTTTTGTGTTTTTCTGAGAATTGCACACACATTATGATATTTAAGCCAAGTCAAGGCAACAGGACTTGCATGTGGCATTTCTGTATGTGTGTCCTTCATGTAATAAATATGTTTACAAAAAAATATGTTAAAATGCATAGGGTCTGGGGCAGTTATATTGAGCATGCTCCTTTACTCATAATAATAATAATAATAATAATAATAATACTCTGGTCAGAGATGATCTTGTCTCCAATAAATGACCACATGTGGGCAAAGTAGAAGTCTGCCTTGCATAATCAGATTACATAAGTACTATCGAAATTGGATATTGACATTATCGTGATATTGATGGCGATTTAATTAATATTGCAATTCTATAAGTCTCACGATTTTATAAATATCCAAATTAAATAAAAATAAAAAATTCCACTGATTTTGTTACAATTTAAAGACATTGAACCTTCAAAGTCATCACAACTCGAACATTTTATACTGTACTTGAGCTTTATTCAACTGCTTTACAACTGAATTGAACATGATTAATTAAGTGTAGCTCATTAAATGTTTAAATAACTTCAAGTAAAGGAGTTTAACATTTTACTGAGTCCATGTATCTGTCATTCACCATAATTATTATTTCCAAACGAACATAGTAAATCAGTCACGTCTACCACACAGGTAGTAGATGCCAGTGTGTAAATAGTTTAGAGTGTACGGCCCTGTAGGATTATAAAGAAACGGTGACACTTTTCCACCTCAACATGTGCTCAAGACTTTCGAGGCGATAGGCGATCTGTAGGATTATAAAGAAATGTTAAGCAGGTCCGAGCGCCTGCTTCTAATGGAGACATGCTCGGCATCTAACATGCGTTTTGATACTAATTTGATACTAACGCTCACGTTTTTTGAGACTGATGTAAGCGTGTGTATTGAATGGGTTTGAAACTAATTCGCTCGCAGAATTTAAAGAAAAAGGGTCGATCTGAGGGATTTTTTAAAAATTTTTTTTTTATGCATACAACTTTTGATAATGTAATGCCATAAAATTGCATTTCTGTCGCACCACCCAGAAGCTCGTGAACTTGGCACTGAATCGGTTTGGTTCACGGGTGATCGTTCGTGCCTGATAAAGCTGAAAACCAGCCAATTCTGGTCACCTACTGATCGACCGATGTATGGCTATTATTAATGTAGTACATCATTTAAAAAGTTTTGATTTTGGAGTTAAAGTGGTACTACATGAATCGGCATGTGAAAGAATTACGGTTCATAACTGAATTGTACTTATTCATTTTTTTTTTTTACCAAATTTTTAAAAACTATCTTTAAAAAAAGACCTCTTTTAACCTTTATTTCTATATACAATTCCCAGCTACACTAATACACTTATCCCAGTGTTTCACTAGAGTTTGGATACCATCAAGTCTTCTTAGTACACCAGAACCATGATTGGACCGCCTGCTTCTCGTCTAAAACATTGGTCTCCCAGACACTCCTTTAATTGCCCAAACGTGTGCAAATGGCTTGGAGTGAGGTTAGGACTGTTAAATGTTCATGGCAATGACTGCTGTGGGCTTCAAGCCACGAACATACGGTCTTCTTCAAAAAACGTTTGCCCCATTCACATATTTTGCTGCTGCTAAGATTCTCATGCTCATTGAAGTTTTCTGTAAATGTCAATCTTCATTGACAAGAAATTACATCATGACTTTGAGGCTCTATATTAATATATGTACCCATTTTAAGGACACACGTCAGTCTGTATAATATTCCATTGTGGGTATACGATGATGTAATGCAAGATCTTATAGCATGTCGGTAACTGTTTGTTCTCTTTCAAGTCATTCAGAAGTCTAACTAATCTTGTGAAATGTGGAGTCGGCAATACTGGAGAACGATTGTTGATGGTTGAACTCGATAACCAAACAAAAGCTCCCTATCTCTTCAGTGCTCCTTCACAGGCTCCACCCACAAAAATTAACAGATGACTAACATCCAGGCTTGCTATCTAACCAGTATTAATTAGATATTATTAAAATACATAGTATTATCCAGTAATATTATTGTTTTCTGGTTACAGAACCAGGGCTGTGTATGAACATTTGGATTAAAAAAATTACCCAGAGAGCGGGCAGCTAGCAAACCATAAGAATGTACCCGCCATATCTGACCAAAAAAAATGCATTAGATGAGAATCGCTGAATTTTTCTTCAACCGTTTTAGAGATCAACTGGAATAAAAAAAATAATAATCATTAGGGTCGAGAGTCACCAGGGATCGGCCGAAATGATACCATCACGATACTTCGGTGCCGATTTGATGTTTATTGCACATATCTCGAGTCGGTATTTTTATTTTAGGTTTTCAGCACATCCGCCATGTAGGATTATAGAGGAACGGCAACATTTCACCACCTGAAAGGCAAACGTACGGTATATAAATTAAAAACAAATCATAGAGTAAATTATTCATACCAAAGGGAAATTGTATAAATCATAACAAAAATCATGATTATATTATGATGCATCACAGAATCGTTTTTTTTTTTCTTCAATTTTTTTCCCTCTTCCTCCATTTCTAATCAAACATACTGTTCTAAGAAAATAATCAGCTCTTTGCCACAAATACAAAGCAGTTTTTTTTTTTATTTATTTGTGGTGTTAATTGTAAAAATTGTCTGTTTTTTTTTTCTTGTCATGTTAAGTAAACTTTGAAGCTCTTCATCCTGCCTGATTTTCTACGAGTTACAGGTTCACCTTGAACTGATACTTGACATCTGTGACTACATCAACAATTAAGATAAATTTGTTGTGTAAAACATGAGCATCCTTCTATAGGAGAATGAGATCACCCTGGCACCAGTTCACCTCCTTTAAGAGATTTTATAGATTTGCGTAATAGAAGATGATGGCATTTGATTAACGAATCAAGCTGAGACACCATCTGCGCTCGCTTTCCCTTCCGCCTGAACATCATGCGCTTTGACACATAACGCTCACCTCAGTGTGTGTGTGTGTATGTTTGCTTTCACCGCTGCGCTGCAAATCTGTGCCCTTTTTGTTTTTTTTGTTTTTTTTTGCCCCGCTATGATATTCATCTTTTCTGTATGTGTCTAAGCTCTCGATAGATCAGAAGCCAGCAGAGATGGAGGGTTCAAGCAGAGCTGGAGTTTTTTCTCCGCTGCCCGTGAGGAGGAGAGGAGGAACGAGTAAGCACCTCAGTACCGCTTGTTTTAGCGTTCAGAGCTGCTGGAGCTTCGTTCGATAAACGCACATGTGAAAGTGTGAGAAAGAAGCAACAGCGTCATCGGGGCAGGTTTCACCACAGCGTCGGCGTGTTGGTTTTGTCTTCGGTCATCAGAGAGACGACATTTGGAATCTTTAGTATGTCATTTTAAAGCATTAAAAGCTCAGCTGCTTATTACAGGAATGCTGAGTCTTGGCTCTGTTTTAAAAACTTGCGCACAAGGTGTTTAGAGTCAATATGACCGGTCAGTATGCAACGACAGGTTTATTTATGGTCTAAATGATGCAAAACAACATTTTTCCCTCTTTTAAGGTTGTAAGAGGTTTTTTTTTTTTTTTTTTTTTTTTGGAACCATCTGTAAAGTATGTACAATGTAAACGTGACTGTGAAGTCCCCGACTTACCAAACGAGTTCCGTTTTGTGATCACGTTCGATAAAGTAAGTCTTACACAAAGTGGTTCCGCTTTACACACTTGTGAGACTGCACCTCTAAATTGCGAGGGGGAATGCTGGTGACACAGCAGGGTCAGTTGACCTCGTTTAAAGGGCTGTTTTCTATTATCGCGCTTCCGGACTGATTCATTGAACACGGTGAGACCGACTCATTTCTCCCGGGCACGCGCGCGCACACAATTTACTGGACATTTTATGCATGCACTTACACAAATATTGTATATAATTGTAAATATTGGTATCTGGTGGACTGCGGAGTCTTATTTTTTTGTACAGTACACGTGAGCTACTTCCGCGATTTGTTTGCGTCTAAGGATGTTCGTAGATCCACAGTCACAGTGGTTCGTAACTCGAATGTTCGTAAGATAAGGACTTGCTGTATTCCGGAAGATTACATACAGCTTCCACTAGATGGCACACTAGAGCCAAAACATCTTGTTTTGTAATTGTATCGTTTCATCACGAAGTTTAGGTTCTCTTTAAAACTTCACACCATGATGTTATCATCATCAGTGTCTCAAATCACTGTAGCTTAGAAGAAAAATTCACTAGAGCATTTGGGGTGCGATTATGTAAAAGTAAAAAATTAATCTAATTGTAATCGGAAATCTATTAGGGATTAGTACTCAATAAATAAGTGTGTGACCTTGAGATTCACACGGTGCTGATTCTTTAGGTCGCCAGCGCACGATGCAGACGCCAGTTAACGAGCCGGTCCAACTCGACCGCTTTGCTCCCCCACATTCTGATCTGCAGCAGATCATCATGATCCAGTTAGATATGAGCCAGTGTTTCTTCATGCTGTTGTTTTTTCTGTGGCGTATTTCACTCACGTCTGCCTGTGTTTGCTCTGCAGTCCTTCCCTGGTGACCATGGATCAGGTGGGCGGGCGGCAGGAACTTTCCCCTGAAGGAGTGAAGGTATTCACACGCACTTTATATCGTGTGCTTTCTCTTCATTTCTTCTGACTGCTATCACTTAAGTCACTCTTACTGACCTCAGATTTATCCTTATTTTTCTGATAATAGAAGCTGTTGTTTTATCAAATTCCGATAAGAAGAATTAACCCATAATAATAATTATAACCCTTAAAGAAAGCTTGTTATTACTTCATTATTGTCCTACTTTCCTTATATTGGACTCAGGAGCTACTAAATTTCTACCAGAACAAACTTTAAAGAACTTATTCAGCAAGATGAAACCAGAAAAACTTTTACAATTTCTAGCAAAGCTGCATCTAAAGACCCTTGTATGAAAATGTTGTTCTTCTGGCCAAGGCCATGTTATAATGCGATATTTATTTATGTATTTATTTATTTATTACTTACACTTAAAAAAATATATACATTTTACTACCTTTTAAATTATGTATTATATAATATAACTTAATATTATATTGTCGGAATGTTTAATATGTATCTGCCATGAAATAGCCTGTGAAGCTGATATGGCAGTAAACCCTAATACAAACAAAGAGCTACTTAAAAAAACAACAACAAAAAAAACACGGTTAATGTTGAGGTTAAACAAACTAGTTGTAGTGCTCGCCCTATCATCCGGAGATCGCGAGTTCGATTCCCGGGTGATGCTGTAACCTCTCGCAGCCGGAGGTCTAGAGAGAGCTGATTGACCGAGCTCTCTCTCAGGGGAGGGATGGGAGGTACTTCGTGCTCCCACATTAATCACGGCTCTACAGCCAATCAGGGGCGTCTGTAAGCTCACGCAAGCGGAATTAGCGAATAGCGCTGTCCTCAGAGTGTGTTACTCCGCCCCCAACGGTGCGTGAGCGAGCAGTTCGAAAACATGCGGTCGGCTGGCGTCACGTGGTTCGGAGGAAACACGTGATAGTCTTCGGCCCTCCCGACTGAGTGGAAGTAGCCTTAATGTGGGAGCCCCCTAGTGGCGGGGAGGAATTGGACACGACTAAATTAGGGAGAAAATCTGGGGGGGGAAAAAAAAAAAAAGTATTATGTGCATCAGGTATTGTATCATTTCTTCCACACTGCTGATGGTCTTTCTGCTTCCTCTCTTAGCAGACGCCCCCTCTGAGGCACTTTGACCCCATGGAGCCGATGAAGACGTACGAACGGCGGCCAAACCATTTCAAACCCCTGAACAGATTGGGAACGGGCAAACCCAGGTATCGGCAGAGTGTTGGTGCTGTTTAAGCAGTTTGTCAGGACACAAGTGTAGCAGTTTCAGAAGACGCCGGGGCCAAGTGATTATGTTTACAAATGAACATCGTTTTGCTTGATATTTAATCAAGTCAGATTCTTACGAAGAATCTTCAAGTCAAACTGATTGATTGATTAAATTTCGGGTGAACGAAGGCGTGAAAGCGTTTACAAATTTACAGAAGACGTCAATCATAGTACGGAGATGAGACTCCTAGCTGCAGTAAAACATTTAAATAGTGCAGAAGGCCGTACGTCTGTGAATGAACGTTCTCATGAGTGGAACGCCAGATCCACGGATAACTTCGAGTCTCGTCATTCACGAGCACGGCTTGTACGTTCCAGGAACTCGACAGAGTTATTCCCACACACCGCCAGGGAGTTTCTCAAAGTGCGTTACACAGTACTGTTGGACAAGCTGCATTCTCAGGGCTTCACGTGTCTCGCGTGAGGGGACACACTTTAGAATGAACCCTCATGGGTTTGTTGCTGATAGTTGGGAATTAGTTAAGATTATGTAGTTTGAGGGAGCAGAATTACAGAAAATGCGATTAGTTATCTAGTCAACAAGATAATTTTTTTAGTTTTTATAATTTTTTTTATTACTGGTTGAGTAGTAGAAATTGCGCAGTGTTTTGTGGTGATTCCCAGGGTGAATTTAAAAATAAATCAACCAACGTGATTGATGATGCATAATTCACATTTTTAGCAAATTGTATAGGCACTGTTTTAGATATAACATAAGAATATTCTAAGAATAAGTTGATGTGAATTTTAATAAATACTTACACAGTAAGTACCTAACTTATGAACGAGTTTTATCCCAGAAGTATGTTCGTAAGTCAGATTCGTTTCTATGTCTGACAAAATGACTCCTTTTTATACACCTTTTTATAATGTAAAGCATAAAAAACAAAGACGCAGGTTTGGTGTTTTGGTTCCGCATTATACTTTCGGGAGGCGTCAGAGACCCTGGGAAGACTTCGGGGGGGGAGGATAACACTATGGTGTTTACTGTGCGTTAGAACGGACGTAATTTTTGTCTCAGAGCTGTACTGGACTGTGAACTCTGTCTCGTTAAGGATTAATATTAATAGGATTAGGATTTAATAAATTTAATATTATTGACCATCAGGACAGTTTTACAGGACAGACTCATTACTCTCGCACCCCCACACACACGCACGCATACAATATATCGGAGTTTAGACATTTTATACATTCATTTTCACACTGAAAATATTGTATCTAATTGTAAATATTGGTATCTGGTGCACTGCAGTGTCTATTTTTTTTGTACAATACACGTGAGCTACATCTGAGATTTGTTCGCATCCACGAATGTTTGTAGATCTGCGGTCCGTTTGTATCTGCAGAAATTCATAATTCGAATGTTCATAAGTCGGGGACTACCTGTAAATCGAGTATAACTCTTAAACATAATCCTTTTGTTGATGTTTTATGATGTGAGCATCTACACAAAGGAATGAAATCCTTTCATTCCTTTGTGTAGAATCGGCCTAATGGGAAATCCAAGTTGAGCGTTTTGAGCGGGTTGTGAATCACATGTTGTGAGAATTACTTATATCGGACGCAACTCAAAGCTGATGTGTCTCTCTTTCTCTCTCTCTCTCCGTTCCCAGTGAAGCCCCGCACGCGATGGCCATTTCCCCTCTTCCCAACAGAACCAATTATTTAATTATGAGTCAGGCACCATCTCCAGGAGTGCTCGTACAAGGAAGGCTGTTTCAACACACTCATCTCCCCTCTCCTGTTAGAAAGCCAGTACAAAGGTAACAGCACTGCGGGGTTGCGTCCCGTCTCTGTCCTTTTCCTTTCATACCATACTTTGTGTTAACATCAACGATGTTTGTGTCTCCATTTTAAAGCAGCCTTGACTTGAAAGAAAGGTAAGGCTCACGTGAAGCTTGCTTAGCTTTCGTGACATCACTGACATGCTAGATCAGAATAGTTTGCATGCTATACAGAGCTTTCGACTCACTTCTTGCAGATATGCTCGGGTGCATGTGACTGAGCTTCTGTCCTGAAATCAGATACACTGCACTCATGTCATGTCAGTGCAATCGATCTACATTTAAACTTTAAAAAAAAATTTTTTAATCTCGATCTGATCTCGAATGTTTTCTACTTATTTGTACTTGTAGCAGATCTGACTTCACCACCCAAAGTCCAGAGCTCGACAAAATCATCCTCACCTGCCCAGAGATCTCAGGTAAGCTTTATGTATGTATGCTATGTATATTATTTATGTATATTATGCTCTCTCTTATGTATGTATGTGTTTATTTGTTTTTGTTTTAATATAGTCTAAAGAATGATCAGTCAGGGATGGAGAGGGCGTATTCAGTTCTGTGAAAAAAAAATTAAATAATAATAATAATTTCCACCCTGAAAAAACACACACATGATTTACGGCTTAATTTCTTGTCGATAAAGTATCAGGTTCTCCTACAAGTGTTCGACTCTTTCAAATATAAAATGACATATGCAAAACAGTTCCTCGGTTGCCAAGTCATATCAGATTTGCGTATGAACCAGGACGCCGAATTATGTCACCGGAGCGAAGTCTGCTGCAGATTGAATGCTGCATTGAATCCTGCCTCGTCTCCGTCTCCGTCGCTCTTCGTTTCGCCCTTTCATTCCAGCGTCTGCATTTTAGTCGGGTTTCCTGGCAGCCGAAAGCGCGGTGCTCGGTCAGCGCCCAAGGACGACACGTTGTGTTCGAGCCAGGCGCTTGACAGTGCTCAGTAATTCTTATCGAAATTACAGCCTTATTCAGGAATAACTTCGAGCTACTGTGTATCATATCGTTATAAGACGTACGCCACTTCTTTTTCCTGCCTTGCTCGCTTTGCCTTCAGGTGATTGAGGTCCTTTTGATGAGAATGGATGGCTTGTGTGTGTAGGAGAAAAAAAAAAAAAAAGTGCTTGTCCATGACCGAGCTGAAAAGATAAAGGAACAGAATGTTTCATGCTTGTGCGCTGTTTAAGACACTACAGCCTGTGGCAGTGTGTGTGTGCGTGTGCGTGTGTGCGCGCGCGTGCACCAGCCAAATGTGGTGATGTGTGTCAGCGTACACCAGAGTGGATCGCCGGCCTATGATTAATCTGCGTCTCCCATGAGGAGGGAAAAAAAAAAGGGAATGAGACAAGATATGAAGCTAGAAAAAGAAAACGGAGATGGACCTTTTTTTAAAAAAAAAAAAAAAAAAAAAAGACTCGTTCCCATGGCGATGGGAGAATAGAATGCAACAAATGGTCTAGACGCGGACAGTCGGGTAACCTTATGAAGCATTGAGTCACAGAATGTTCGCCTCCTGCCGTGTCTCATTTTCAGCGCGTTACGTTCGTAAGGTTTCACCGAATCTTGTGTCCTGCGTGAGCTTGTCGATTTATGAATTCAAATATTTAATCCCATTCACCGAGTATTAAAGTGACATTAAGTAAAGCATAGTGTTTATTCTTTATTCTTATGATATGTAGGATGAAGGAGTTCTACGTGAAAGGTTACCCTAAGCTAAGAAAGGAAATGCTGCTTTTTGCCTTTTTTTTTTTTCCTCCAATATTACACTGGAAGACAGTAGAACCTGCTTTATATTCCAAAATCGTGACAACCTCGTCACTAGGACACCAATGTGGCACTTACAGAGAAAAATCAAGATTCAATGAACTTTATTCATCCCAGAGGGAAATTGCTTTGTCTTGGTTATACAGTTGCTTTAATGAATTTACCGGGAAGAAATGAAAAAATTCGATTAGACAAGGAAAAAGAAATAGAAATTTAAAGAAAAATAACAATAAATGGAAGTAAAAATAGAATTAAATGTAGCACACAGTATGTTACATATTGCACTAAAAATAATGATAATTAATTAATATTAATTATATATTAAAGAACGCTGACATACATTTGCGTTGTTGTTCCGAGTAACCTACAGGATGTATCATCATGCGTTCCATTAATGTTAAAATCAAAAATGGGGAAAAAAAGAAGGAAAAAAAAAAGAATGGAGTCTATACATAAGAATATAAATAAAAAAATTATTTAAGTGGAAGGATGCCACCTCACCCACTTACATCCAGTGATTTAGGGATTATTATGTCCTGTTTAGCCTGAAATTTCAACAGGTGTCGGGACCCTTCCTTCACCTTTTTTTTAAATATAAAGACTTCTTATTCCATTTTTTTAACCTCCTCTTTTCTTTGCATACAAAAAAAAAAACCCCGGACTTCCAGCTCCATGTTTTTTTTTTTTTTTTTTTTTTACTTTAAATATGCCGGGTGTGTCTAGCCTTTCTTAGACATGTACTGTAAGTCTGGCTTGGAGTTAGGGATGGGTAGGGTGTGTGTGTGTGGGGGGGGGAGGTGGTGTAGGGGTTTGTAAGGGGTTTATAAATACAGATTGTACAAGTGTGCCTTGAAACGCACACAACATGTTTGTTTTGTTGCTTTACTGCTAGGTCTCTGTTTAAAATCAATAAAAAATATTTTGTTGATTAAAAAAAAAAATCAAACAAGGAACGTAAAATATATGAAATAAGAATATAATAATAATAGTAATAAAAATATACAAATATAGAAAACTTTTAGCTGTAAAATTTACACTATGTACAAGTAATAAAATAAAATTGAATGTTATTATTAGTGTCCAATGTGTATGAGGTGGTGAGACAGTAGGGAGGTGTGCACTACAGCTCAAAAATATGGGATCACTTGCAAATTTCTTCCTTCTTGTTTAGTGATTTTATTTTCTACATTTTACAACAATACTGGGGATTTCAAAGCTATGAAATAACACATATGGAATTAGGTAATTATGTAACAACAACAACAGGCAGTTAGTTATTTTAAGACATGAAGGTCAGTTGTCCTTGAACAGTTCCTGCCAGAACCATATTGTCGAGTGCATTTCCAAAAACCATCACCATGAAGAAACTGTCCCTCATGAAGACGAACCCATTAAAGCAAGACCAAAACTTACCTCTGCTGCAGAGGGGATGTTCATTTAGAGTCACCAGCCTCAGAAATCACCAATTAGCAAACAGCACCTCAGATTAGAGCAGTTATGAAGGATTTACAGAGTATAAGTAGCAGATACATCGCAATGTCAACTGTTCAAAGGAGATTATTGTGTATTTTGGACACTTTTAGCATTGTCTTTCTTTGTGCAGTATAGGAAGAAATGTAAAAAATCAGGAACGACCATGGAGTTAGAAAGTGAACTAACTCCATTAGAAATTTCTAGAAACGTAGCTCTGTCTTTTCATGCTCTCTGTCCTTCAGACTCGGACACCCTGAACATAAAGAGGTGCGTCCAGGCGAAGAGGCGGCCGATGTTTGAAAGCGCAGAGGTGAGGGAGGCTTGAAACAGTTCGGTAGCAGACGTGTGCAAAAGAGAAATGTCTGTTAACTACCTGGTGTTTAAACGCATCAGTCCTGTCTTAACATCTGAACTCTCTCTCTCTCTCTCTCTCTCTCTCTCTCTCTCTCTCTCTCTCTCTCTCTCAGTCGTTGCAGCCGGACGAGTACTTCACTGTGTGTGGAAAGTGCGGCCAGCAGAGCGAAGACCACTCCAAGTGCGAAAGCTGCGGCAGCCCGCTGCCCGCCGAAGTGGCTCCTTCGCCTGCCGTCCCCTCCTCACCCGCCCCCCGAGTGCCTGTACGCTCCCTTCCCTCTCAAGGCTCCACCAACGCCACTCAGCTCAGCAAGAGCTTCTACGGCGTGACGTCTGGAGGGCGCTCCGTCTCCGCCCGCACCGAAACGGCCATGAACCCGCCGGCACGCACTACCCGCGGGGGTCTGCTGCTTGCGCACAACGGCGCCAAGCTGGCCGCGGGGAAGAGGCAGCCCCCGGGGAAGCAGAACGAACTCAATGACCCCAGTGAGTGCCGCGTAATAGACATCGGTGCTGATGACGAGGAGTGTCCGTTAATTAGTTAATCAACTGTAGTAATTTCCCATCCACACCGCAACCCTTATTTATTATTTTAAACTTATTTATCCGCAGTTGTCCTGTCCAGCGATGAAGACGACGAGGCTGACAGTTCCAGCACGGGCAGCGTGAACCGTCTGGACAGCGTCTCCCCGAGGCCGGCCGACTCCGCCCACTCCTCCCCCGCCCCCTCCAGCGGCAGAGTCGAGGCGGCCGTCAAGGAAGTCGCCGAACATGAAGAGCAAGCATGTGAATTTTTCTCTGACGTGGACCACAGGAGCATGGTGCCCAGAAGGAACCGCTTAAAAGAACCAGTAAGCGTCGTCGTCGTCTCCTTCTTCTTCTTCTGTTTACTCGACCGGCTAGTTTTACTCTTTCACCGTCGAGCTAATTTAGTCATTAGCTAATTGATTGCAGAATAAAGACTAGAGGAGAAGATCCTGAGTAAAAAAAATAATGATAAATCTTTTTTTTTTTTTTTTGGTTCAACGTCTCAGCAGTTTCGAAACTCGCTGTGCGAAGACCCGTCTCCTTCTAAGAAGCGGAAAATGGCACAGATGGCCAAGATGGACAGTATTATTCTGGAGTGCAGGAGCGTACGGATAGGAACTCTGCGCAGGATGGTCACCAAACCCGTCATTGTAAGACCGGTTCCTTCAATTTATTTTATTTTTGAAAGTGTTTGACAGTCAACAGTTAATCTACGAACCTCATTAAAAATTACACAAATTAACCCTTAACGTTTATAATTACTATGTGTTTAATTTCCACTATGTGAGTCTTTGAGGTTTTATGTCAGAACATATATTCCTCTTCGTCCCTTCATTTATCATGATTTGCTCCACGCCCATTTTTGAAAAAATGATTATTTATTTGTTTTTTGTACAAGTCCAGCATGTGTGCATCATGGAAATCTGAAAAGGCAGCATCATTATTGTCTTATTGCATACTTTTACCCGTCTTTTTTTTCCCCCCCAGTTCACAGTAGAGTACATCCAGCTCGAGACCGAAAGTAAGTCACGTCATACATCATCTTTAAACGTAATCAGGTGTGTGTGTGTGTATATTCTAATACTATTTAAGGTGAGGATGTCCGGTTCTGTACACAGACCAGCAGCCCGTATTAACTAAAGCGTCGCTCCTAGGGAGTTCATTTAGAAATGAAAATATTCTTGCTTGTTCAGAGTCTGACATAAGTTATTTATGAAGCATCCTACTCAGCGAAATGGTGAATTCAGCGGCAGTTGTGTAAAAGCTTTTATGCACGCAGACAAAAACAACGTATAGATGCGTGAATCGCCTGCATAACGTCATTTACATTTACATTTAGGCATTTGGCAGACGCTCTTATCCAGAGCGACTTACATTTTTATCTCATTACACATCTGAGCAGTTGAGGGTTAAGGGTCTTGCTCAAGGGCCCAACAGTGGCAACTTCGTGGTTGTGGGGTTTGAACCTGGGATCTTCCGAACCGTAGTCCAATGCCTTAACCACTGAGCTACCCCTGTCATCCTGATTCGACTGCTCCTATCACAACTGTTTAAAGCCCCTATAATAATAGAGCTGTCTAGGACTTTCATAATCTGATTTACAATGATTTAGGAAAAAGAAAGCGAAACTGGAGAGGGGATGAGAGCGTTTTGTTAGCGGAGGAGTTGGAAAAATGTACAGGAATAATTAAGGCGCAAAAAAGCCTACTCTTACCTCCTAAAGATAATAGGTGGCGTTGATGCTCTCACAAACATTCACTTGTCAGTTTGAAATGTGAAACACAGGGATACGGCATGTTAATGAAGTGATAGTGGGGGGGGGGGAACAATTTAAATAGTTTAATATAAATATATAAAATGTATAAACTGTATAATTTAGGGCTGTAGATATCGAATATTTTAGTAATCGAGCATTGTGCCAAAAATTTAATCGAGTATTCGGATGAATAATATAAAATATATAAGAGAAACAAAGATTAATTGCTTTTCTTTTTAGAAAAAACTTTTATTTTTTAAATGCATACATTGTCATTATTCACAATACAAGTAACAGCTTAAAGTTGACTGAGATGAAGGAATCGTTTCAGCCCTAGTATAAATGTGTTTTTTTTTTTTTGTTTGTTTTTTGTTTGTCTTTTGTTTTTTTGATGATTTCACGCTGTGCGAATGGTAAATGTGTGAATCCGATCCGTGCATGATCTGCGGTGCTGCAAGATCAACTTAAGAGAGTTTAATTCGTTATTTCCAACACGCGGAGACAGGATGCAACATGTCCGTTAATGAACTAGTACACACCACACGCGATGTTTACGTGAATACCGCACATGATGATTGATTATGAGCTCGTTTATGAGCTCTGTGTCACTTTCTGAAGCGCCTTTTATCTGCGCACGTCTCTGCCATTTCATCACTACTCCTAACCTGTGAGGACAATCTCCTACATTTTGGTGGAGATTGGAGTGATCTCCTATTGTAAGAATCTTGATATAAATAACTCCTACTCCTATAAGTAGGACCAAAATTGCATCTTGCATAGTCAGTACGGGTCCAGGTATTGAGGGGGTGTAAATTCGTCCAAATAGGAGGTAAATCTGCAGATAACATGCCACGGTCCAGCTCTGATGAGTCGGCGCTTTAACCATTGCGTCCAGGTCAGGAGATCGACGTGCTGGAGAAGGTGCGCCTCAAGTCGTCGGAGCTGACGAGCTGCGAATGGTGCAGCGTCCGGAAGCTGCCCGTAGTCTTTTTCCAGACCAGCGAAAGCGAGTGCCAGCGCCTGCGCACGCAGCTCCAGATGTCCCAGGAGAGCGGCGGCCTGTGGTATGACTGCAACGGTGAAAGTGAGCATCTCATTTGTGAAGTTTTGCAAGGTGGAAGAAGCTCGATAGCAACCTTGTATCATAACATTAATAAGAATAACAATAATACTAACAATAATCATCTCATATTATTAGCGGATTAATTGTCCTTGGAATGTTCGACCCATACTGAGTTGGGAAAAGAAAGTTTTGATCCTTGCAATGTGTACGATATTTATTTATTTTTTTTTTTTACTTCAGACATGGACGAGAAATACATAGTGCTGATCTTCGAGAACGGCCTCTCGATGCAAGAGCAGATAATTTTAGAGGACATCCTGGTCGAGATCGGACGAAACAACAAGCTCACGAACTTTCCCGCCAGGCTGACCTTCGACGAGGCCAACGTTAGACTGGTTCAGTATAACAAGGCGTCAAAAGAGAAGGAAAAGGTGCGATCCTATGAATGTAAAAGCTTTTATATAGTATTTGTGTTTTATTTCCAGTGTATATTATTAGATAAACACCAGTCAGGCAGTCACGTGGCTGCAACGTCGGTTTTTGTAAGACGGTGTTTTGTATCCGTTCCTCAGGCAAAGGCACAGAAAACCAAATTACTTTCGCCCTCTACGACATCAGCACCAACTGCGACAACAGGAAACGTATCCGTCACCACGGCAACAGCGACCTCAGCAACGACAAGCACAGTTCCAGCGACTTCAGCCGCATCGACAGAGGCACCAGTCCAGACCCGGTTTTCTTCACACCTCCAAGGGATCTACGACGACGAGGACATGGCAGAGCTGCAGCCGACTTTCACCGGCCCCATTATCAAGTGAGATCAAACATTTACTAAACTTCTAACAGAAGGAGAAGAATTTGTGTTTGCTTTCTATATAAAAGAAGACATGGTTTTAAAAAAAGCAGGCATGAGGTGTAGATCTGCCAGTCTAAGTGTGAGTCCGTGTTAAAACTTAGACACTGTAGAACTCAGACATTTATTTGATTTGATTGATTGATTGATTGATTGATTGATGCGTAACTGTTTTCTTTCTCTACTAGGTTGATCGTGTACCCCCCTCCTCCGGCTAAAGGAGGAATCTCTGTGACCAATGAAGACCTTCACTGTCTAAACGAAGGCGAGTTTCTCAACGACGTCATCATTGACTTTTATTTAAAGTGAGTGTGTTAAGATTTTATAAACCATAATCTTACAGTATTAGTTTAAGCTTCTAAGAAATTGGAGGGGGGGAATGGATCATTTGATGGACAGGACGTTGACGGGAACAGATTTACAGTTGATCAGAAATTCTATATTCTGTATGTATAAAATAGTCGACCCGAGTTTTTTCAGAGTTTGCAGCCTCAGTCGTTCGCAGATTATTATTATTTATTCATTTATTTTATTTTTATTTTTTTGTTTAAGAACTTTTTTTTTTTTTTTTTTTAAACTTATAATTGCTTTCGGAAACCCCATATATCCTCAGCAATTTTTTAATGCCCTTTTTTCGTAGCAATATATTTTTCATACGTTTTACTGTTTCATAATGTTAAACTGTTAAGAATGATATAATTTGCTCATTTTTTAAACATGAATATTAATGTAAATTTAGCTAAATTTCCATATCAAATAAAACACTGTATAATTTTTTTAGTACTGTAGAGAGAACACAAAGCAACCGGCTTGGGACGGTGAATTATTATTATTATTATTATTATTGTATTTACTCTACTGTATTTATTCTAGCAATGTGAGAGACACAGCATTCATTTATTTATTTATTTTTTTGTAATGTAATTAAGCTTGAAAGTGTTTTCAGGGCATATTTAGTGTTCATGCACTATATGCATTTATAGTTTTTTTTTATTTTTTTTCCCTTTCTTTGACCCCATCAAAAATTCAAGTTTTTTCACAGTTCAGGGTTCTCTAGGAACGTAACCCTCGCCAATTTCAGGAGTCGACTGTGTGTGTGTATATATAGGCCTTTTAAGCGTACCCCAAATACACAGTGTAATGAAGCCTTGTCTGTCCACACACCGGTAGGACATCTGTATAAGCATGTGTGTATGTATCCTTGGATTACGAGCATAATTCGTTCCGGAAGTGTGCTCGTATTCCAAAACACTCATAAACCACATCGAATTCCATAAGAAATGATGGAAACTCAAATTAATAATTAATAATTTATTTTTTGGCCCCCAAAAAATAAATACATAAAAATAGTTAATGCAAAATATTACGTAAAAATAAAACAAATTAACCTGCACTTTACCTTTAAAAAAAAAAAAAGTAAAAATAAATCCTGACAGTGTTTCTAAAGTAAGCTCCCCCCTCCCCCTTCTCGTCTTACACAGTTATCCTTTAATTTAATTTAATTTTTTTTAATTGCCACACGAATCGGTGCTGTAGGCATTTTAAGGGTTAATCCTCCTGTGTTAGTTTTTTTAATTTCCTTAAGAAGAGCCCGTACACTGAGCGAAACGTGATGGTTTCACGGCGGTTTGTACAGTTTTGTACAGTTTGCTCTCCCGCTACCCCTAATTGTACCTGTTTATTCTGTACTAAGACGCGAACTGTCCGCTACAATCGCAGATGGACCGATTTATTTGTTTTAAGTCTGCAAATATAGTTAGTTGGCTGTCGATCTACTTGAATGGCCCGTCCAAGTAAACTCTATGTCTGGGTCAACACTGCTGTATTTTTATGTAAGGGAATGGGATTGTGTTTACTCTTATAAAAATCTGTCAGGATCTCTATTAAGATTAATGCATAAACCCAAAGTATAATCATATTAGCATATGAGTCGGACTTGATTAGAAAATCCAGATTGCTCAGAATCGTATGCATTGAAAGGATTATACCTGGAATATAGACACACTTAAATGATGATTGTGGCTTGGTTTTTTCTCCCAGATATCTCTTTATGGAGAGGTTAAAAAAGGAGGATGCAGGCAGAAGTCACGTTTTCAGCTCCTTTTTCTACAAGAGACTTAACCAGAGAGAAAGGAGAAATGCATCAGACACTACTAACCTACCGTAGGTTATTTTTCAGACGTACATGACTATTGTAGATCTGCCTCATGCTGATGTTATTCTTGTGCTGCAAAAATGATGGCGTGATGGCATTTAAAATCATTTTGGCTCGATTTGAAGTCCTGTATTTCTGATCTGATCTTCTGTTTTGTCACCGCTTCTAGAATACAGAAGAGGAAGCACAATCGGGTAAAAACGTGGACGCGACACGTGGACCTTTTTCAGAAGGACTTCATCTTCGTTCCCATCAACGAGTCGTAAGCCGCCGTATTTATAACTCGAATCGAACAGGAAATGATGTGTTGAGTGATGCAGCCTGACAGGAAGAGCAGTTAATGTTCTCTGATCATCACACAATGTTTTGTTTAGTATTTCATTTCGTACACAGCATTACACTTGATATAGTTCATTAGTCCTTACACACACCGACACACCACAACTCGAGTTCTGGAAACGTTGGTGGGTGTTTTTAAATTGTGAATAAAATGAAAACTTAGAAGACCTTTAAGTCATGAACCAATATTTTATTCTCAATAGAACATAAATGTTTAAAACTGAGAATTTTTGCAATTTTATGCATCTAAAATATGCATTATACACATTTCAAATTTGATGCCTGCTACAGGTCTCAAAATAGTTGGTACGGGGGCATGTTTCCCATGGTGTAGCCTCTCCTCCTCTTTTCAAAACAGTTTGAACACGTCTGGGCATTGAGGTTATGAGTTTCTGGAGGTTTGGTGTTGGAATTTGGTCCCATTTTTGCCCGATATCAGTTTCCAGCTGCTCAAGAGTTCATCGTCGCACGTATCGAAGATTATTTTTCGTTTGATGATGCACCGAATGTTCCTTATAGTTGAAAGATCTCTCGCCATTTCAGTACCCGGACTCTTCTACTACTAAAGCCATTCTGTTGTAATGGCTGCAGTATGTGCAGATTTTGCATTTTCTTGCTGAAATACGAGGCCTTCCCCGAAATAAATGTCATCTAAAACCTTTTATATACCTTTCAGCATTCATAGTGCTTCCCAAAACATGCAAGCTGCCCATACCGTATGCACTGCTGCACCCCATACCATCAGAGATGCTGGCTTTTGAAACTGAACGCTGATTGAACGCTAGAAGGTCTCCCTCCCCTTTTTCCCCGGAGGACACGGCGTCCATGATTTCCAACAAGAATGTCAAATTTGGACTCATCTGACCATAGGACACTTTTCCACTTTGAAACAGTCCATTGTAATGAGACTTGGCCCACAGGGCACGACGGCGCTTCTGTACCATATTCGCATGATGGAGCTTTAGTTGGCAACTGCAGATGTCACGGAATATAAGGAATATTGTTTTTTTGGGGGGGATTTTCTCCCTATTTTTAGTCGTGTCCAATTCCTCCCCGTCACTAGGGGGCTCCCACATTTAAGCTACTACACCTCAGTCGGGAGGGCCGAAGACCATCACGAGTTTCCCCCGAACCACGTGACGTCACTTTACTGCTTTTTTTTTCCGAAGGCCCATAAGGAATATTGTTTACAGAAGGTGGTTTCTGGAAGTATCCCTGGGCCCATTTAGTAATGTCAATGACACAATGAGACCAACCGATGAGTGATGCAGTGTCGTCTGACGGCCCGAAGCCCACGGGCGTGCAACAAAAAGAGATTTCTCCAGGTTCTCTGAATCTTTTGCTGATGTCATACACGGTAGATGATGAGACTTGCAAAGCCCTTGCAATTTGATGTTGAACGTTATTTTTTAAGTACTCCATTTAAAGTATCTTCTTACACACTTTCACAGATTGGAGAGCCTCTGCCCATCTATACTTCCGAGATATTCTGCCTCTCTAAAATATCCCTTTTTATAGCTGATCATGTTCCAGACCTGATGCTACATGTTCTCTCTCCCAGCTGAATATTTTTTAAAAATTTCTTGCGTTTTCAGACCTTTGTTGCCCCCATGGCAACTTTTTAAGACCTTTTAGCAGGCATCAAATTTAAACATTTATGATCCGTTGTCCATGTTCTATTGTGAATAAAATATTGGCTCACGTGATTTGAAAGTCTTTTCGTTTTTCATTGTATTCAAATAAAAAATAAAAAAAGTCCCAACATTTCTGGGAATCCGGGTTGTAATTAATAGATATGTTTGTGTTTAACATCCAGAGCACATATCAAAGATTAGACCACAGTAATCTGTTCGTTTCTATATTTAGATAATGCAGTGTCCACTAAACAAGTCCCTGTGAAGCAGCTGTTACTATGGAAACAAGGGCATTAAAATCAATCTGCGATATATATACATACACACTACCGTTCAAAAGTTTGGGGTCACTTGTAAATTTCTTTGTTTTTGTTTAGTGATTTATTTTCTAGATTCTACAACAATACTGGGGATTTCAAAACTATAAAATAA
>JAQMYJ010000012.1:32041306-32087739 GCA_030014305.1 Clarias laeviceps | reverse complement strand
TCTTTCACGTGGAATTCCAATAAAATTGATTCATGTTTGTGGCTGTAATGTGACAAAATGTGGAAAAGTTCAAGGGGACCGAATACTTTTGCAAGCCACTGATATAGATATAGATTATTTTTCCCTTATAGTCAGCACTCTAGTCAGAGCTGATATTATAGAAAATCATAGTATAAGTGATATTATTTATCTTCAAGGTGTTGTTTTTCACAGCGTTCACACATTATTAGTTGTTTCAGGGTAAATTAGTTTTTTTTTTTTTTTTTTGCTTCTTCCTCCAATGCAGAGCACACTGGTATCTTGCAGTGATCTGCTTTCCAGGTCTAGAGGGACCCTGCCTCGAGCCCAATCCTCATTATCAGCCCCTGACGCAGGCCCAGGCTTCGTCCCCGTCCGAGTTTGGGAGCTCCGTCCTGAGCGAAGGAGGCATCGAGGAGCCCTCGCCTCACACGGAGCCCCTCTCTTTCAATCCAGACGAGGTCGGTGCGGAAGGACAGGAGGGACAGGACACATGCCACTCGAGCACGCCTGCGTGTCCGCACCGAGCGCCAGATCACAGCTGCACTCACAGCCAACGGATCAACGGGCAGGTTCAGTCCCATTACACGGGTGAGTGTTGCTCGAACATGAGAATTCTGAACCTCACGATGAAGCAGGTGGACTCGGTCGTAATAATGGTTTCTGTTTGTTTTTGTTTTTTTTAAGATGCTTTACAAAGAATCAGTGTGTGCTATAGCAGTGAAGATCCTGGGACCTTCTCTGATGACCAAAGCTCTTCTCATGTAAGTGTTTTTGTGTCTCATGACATGGGCTCACACCTCCAAGGTTTGGGGCAGATTTGAACGTCACTGCTCTTTTCTTTCTATTTCTTTGAGTTTGCATGTTCTTCCTGTGCTTAGTGGGATTCCTCCATGTTCTCCTGACCAGATGATTGGCGTTCACAGGAAACCCATTTTGTTGTATGATTGTGTGCCGGAGTGTGCGAGCTTGTGCTCATCCAGAGTGTGCACCAGCACGCCTCCCCTGATAGTCTTCAGGACACAAGCTGCGTTCCATTCCGAAGTGAACTTCACAGGGTGCTCCCTACTCCCTGATGATAAGTATGTAGAGAATGTCGGCGAAGGGAACTTCCCACGACAAAACTCCACCATTCGGAACATCCTGCGAAGTGCGTTACCATGGTTACCTCGGATACCTGTCGCTGATACCTTTCACACTGCGGACGTTGAATATTAAATATTTATTGAAACAAAAAAACTGATACCATTATAAAACCATGCTATTAAAACATGTATAACTTATAAATATATAATTGATTATTATTAATAATGATAATTATAATTGATTAAAGATGTACAGAGATATAAAAAAAAATTTTCAAAATGTTTTTATTTATTTTTACAGATTACTAGCCTATATGGATAGGCTACGGATTTCTTTATTAAATTAAAATTTTAATTATAGTGTCCTATAAGTATGACGTCGTCCTCGATGATAATGATAATAAATATATAAATCCTTTTTCGAGCTCTTTTTTTTTTTTTTTTTTTTTTTTTTGCCTTTTTACCCCCCATTGCGCCAGTGCGCCGCACTGCCTGATGGGAAATTTTACATTCTCTTTTTTCCGGTGAAGTGAAGACCTGATGTTCACTCGTTCCCTTACACCGTTCTCAGTTCCCTTTGACCTGAACATGGTTTGGAATCACACTTGACATGTTCTGAACACCCTGTGAAGTATATACTTCTCAAGAACCCTTAGGCTGAACGGGACGCAACTATAGACACAAGTGGTCTTGTAAGCTGTTAGTTTGCAGACCAGACAACGTCTTCGGTCTCCACGTCTCACTCTTTGTATCATGATTGATTCTCCTTCTAGGACGAGTGCAGCGAGGACGGAGCGCTGGCGGACGAAACTGCAACGTCAGAGAGCATGGAGTGGGCATCCAAACCCACCATCTGTAAACAGTGAGTACGAACAAACACACAGGAACCCACGACATCACGGAAATATCCCGAGTGAAGCGCGGTGAGGTAAAAATAGATCAGCCTTACTAGGATTAACTAGGCTGCATCGTTCTCACTGGGAAGCTACTCATGGTGCACGTTTTATTAGTGTAGATAAATACACTGAAATTAAAAAAAAGGTGTCTAGAAGCAAATTAAATGCAGCGTGTGACTTAAACTCTTTAAGTATTACAGTTACACAGCTGCAAGCAGATACATGCCAGGCAAGTTCTATAAAAAGATCTTTTATTATTATATATTTATTTTTTTACTTGTGCAAAGCATTTTATTGCCACTAGGGAGCAGCATAACTGCAGTTTGAGTAGTTCTCCTCCATGCACTGTTGTACAGTATTTACCAGCTTGGATTAAGAATCCTGGATATTACATCTTGAAAGAAACACAAGAAAATTTAATAGTGGCTCAAGTATGTTATTAAAGTGAAAGGGTGACCTCCACTAAGAGCGAAGAGTCAAAAATCATCTGCATTCTGGCTATAGGATTTATTTTAATACACATCATATTTTTAGAAAAGACAAATGAATATTTTTTCGACATGATTTCGTTAGTTTTCAATATCCATCTGTCAACAAGCTTTCGTACTCCCTCATTAAAAGAATGTTTTAGGCTGAGCTGTGAGCCAAGAATGAATCTCTTCACTTCATTTCTTCTTCAGAATTAAATATTTGTCCTCGTAGGGCTGCATTCAGGGGACCAAACAGGTGAAAGTCTGATGGAGCGAGATCAGTGTGTGCAGAAGTATGCGGACGTGCATCGTCATGCGAGATCACAGCACCCTTGGATATCAGTCCTCCATGTTTAATCTGAAGTTTAGTCTTCAGCTCTTCAATAAGCGTCTCACTGTAACGAGCACTGTTGATTGTTCAACCTTTTTCCTGATAATGTTCCAATACTGGATCTTGAGAAAACTGTAAGCAGTGATGAATTTTCCAGCTGATGGTTGACTTTTGAACTTCTTCTCGGTCGGTGATTGAGGATGTTTCCGTTCCATACTCTGCTGTTTACTCTCAGGCTTGTAGTGATGAATCCACGTCTCGTCACCACTCTTTAAGAATCTTTCACCTTCCTTAGAATGTCGGTCCAAATTTTGTTTGCAGATATCCAAACGTTTCTGTTTACGCTCCTCTATGAGTCGATTCATCACCAGGTACACTCTCAGACCAGAAAAAAATAACTAATTGCTGCACCTCTGCTCTACTTCTGTGCAAATCACAAGTCAAACATCTTTTTTGCTCGCTCCGTAGTTACAAATAAACATATGTAACACGTTCACACCTACACAGCAGTGATTGCGGAGACCTTAAACGGGAAGCGCAGATACAGGAGTTTTAATCTAACCGGACTGTGGATGATTTTTGACTCTCCCTTGTAATAGCATCAGTGGTAAAACACTGGTTTAAATGCAGAAGAAAGCAGATTTACGTCTGTCTTTTTCGGACCTGACTGAAGGGGGTTCAGCTTGTGATCCTGATGAACTGTTAATGCTCCTTTCTCTTTTTCTCTCAGACCTTGTATCCTCATCATGGACTCGTTGCGAGGCCCTGCCAGATCTACAGTGGTGAAGACATTGCGAGAGTAATGCCCCTAATATGTGTTATATAAAAAAAAAAATTCTTGCTATTCATTATGAAGGAATGGAATATAAGGATATGTGAGTTCACTCCTTTTTTTTTTTTTTGGTTTTCTTCTGTGTGTGTGTGTTTGACCAGGTATCTGGAGGTAGAGTGGGAAGTAAGGAAGGGCTCTCAGAGGAGCTTTGGGAAGGACTTAATGAGGGGCTCGAGTCCGCGTGTGCCACAGCAGGACAACTTCAGCGACTGTGGCGTCTACGTGCTGCAATATGTCGAGAGCTTCTTTGAGGTACAGATAAAAATGCTGAGTCACTGTGTGTCAAGTGACTATGTGACAGCATTAAATTCTGTAATTTAAGCATTTTGCGGGTTGATTAGTTATTTATACGATTTGATATAGTGTCTATGCTAAGATGAAGCTTGATGTGAATAATTTTCTAGGTTTGTTAAAATAATTACGGATGACAAAGATTTCTGCTGCTCAGTAAAATTTAGATTTAGATGTTTAATTTAAATTTAAGTGAGAACTGTGATAAGGAGTGGGCTAAAAGATAATATAGAAAGTATAAAACATTCGAGTTATGACTTTTTTTTTTTTTTTTTTTGTTTTTTTAAGGTTCAAGGTCTTAAAATTGTAACAAAATCTGGAACATTTTTTTATTGAATTGGCATATTTAAAGGAAATTTTTATACGAAATCGCAATATTGGTCGAATTGATACCTACTGTAAGTGTTACGTCATCGCATCAAGAGATGACTGGCGATTCTCATCCCTAATGGACACATGACATGCAAATGAAGGGGAGGGGCCTTGATCATTTTAATTGTTCTGATTAGCGCATCGTGACTGAAGCAGAAAAAACACACGGCATCGCTTTTCTCATTCCACGGCGAAAGCCGTCAGATCTGCTTTCGATAATAATAATATATTCACATGTTCACAGTGAAATTAACGTGAAAATAACTCTGACCAGATCGCGGTTAGAAACAAAGAATTAAAAGGCTCTTTCCAAGGTCAGCAGGACACTTGTCTTGAGTTTGAGCGCGTTTATTTTTTTTAAATATTGCTCCCAGGCACAACAGAGCTCTGCTTACTGTAAATAAACCGTTTTATAACAGGAAATGTTTGAGTTCTAACATTTTCTAACATGTTTTCACTTTCTTTTCCAAAGAACCCCGTGCCAAGCTTCCATCTCCCTATGAACTTACTGGACTGGTTCCCCCAGCAGCGAATGAAGACTAAACGTGAGGAGATCAAGGAGCTCATCCTGAAGATCCAGTCCCGACAACAGTTGGACCGGAGGAACTCTGGGCAGGACCTGGACATCGGCGAGGTCTCTGAGGACTTGGACATCGGGGACGCCTTAGAGTCAGCCGACCTCATTCCACCGATCAGCTCATGAACCCCAGCCGCCTCATGCTGCTATATAGCTCTTCTTACCCCCACACACACCTCTCCCCCACACCCTCCATCCTTAACTCAGGGCACCGACGGTTAGTCGGCGCCTCTTCACGATCGTACGCTGCTGGAAGACTCCGCCGTGACAACAACTGTTTCCGTTTTCGGGTTGTTTAGTTCTGTTTCCTCTGTTAACAAAAGAGCAAGAAGACTTCATTTGTATTAAAGAAAACGTGTATATATAAGCTGAACAGTTCTTATTTTTGTTCGTTTTTTTTTTTTGGCCGACTTGTGAATTCGACCTCTCGTCTCTCACTCTTTGCACCGAGTTAAGTGTTCGTTCATTCATCTATTGACTCCATGAAGGGTACAAACAAGCCCTGACCTCTACACAAGCTTTTGAACAGTTACCGTTTAATGTCTCGTTCTGTCCGCACTTCCACTCTATGCTTTTGCCACCACAGAAAAAAAAAATCATTCGTTGTTCGTAGCCTAAGTGTCCAAAAACATCTGGATTTTTTTTGTTTGTTTGTTTGTTTGTTTGTTTTTTTTTCTCTTTCCCGCTTCTCTAATGGCATAACACGTTTGCTAGTCAGTGCCTGTCAGAGCTTTATACAATGTTACCACATGTAAATGGACCTCATTTTTAATATTAAAACTTATTTGAGATGCAAGAGTGCACATCTGCCTTAGTCCCTACAGATTTGAAACGGAGGCTCACGAGTGCTCTTTTCTATTCTTTACTGGTCTGCAATAAATATAATATAATAAAGCGAGTAAAATTGATAGTAATTGACGACGGGCACTTCTGTTTATTTTCTTGTAAATGTTTCACACTGGATCTCAATTCTCCTCATACGTTAATGACTGTACTGCGTCATATGTCTGTCCAAATGTGGATTATTATTATTATTATTATTATTATTATTATTATTAAATTACTTGGTATTCAATTAACTTTATGTTTTGTCACAGTTACGACTGTATACACTTAATACGGAAGAGTCCAGTCACCACAACAGAACCTGTTGTCTTGGGTAGGAAGGAGTTTGGTAGATTCATCCAACACGAACTCCAATAAGAAAATCTTATGAAACATTTCAATCCTGATTTCAGTGCTGCTCTTTCCTTCACTTTATGCAGTTTTCAACATAAAACACAACAGATTTGGGAGTGAGCTTTCTATTGAGCACTCCCTACACTTCGGATCAAATCATTAGATTAGACAATGTCGTTGTTCAGGACAGTTTGAGAGACTTGTAGCATTTGTGCCAAAGTAAATTGAAGCTGTTCCGGGGTAAATAAGATGAGATTTGGTTTTAACTCAAATTTTTTTTCTTAACTTTGATCACGGTCACAATTGGTCTGCAGGGTTCAGGTTTAATGCTGAGCTTCGGTTAGTGTCCATGTTCTCCGTATGTCTCTGGACATACCGGTTCTACTTAATGCCTCCACGACTCTGAACAGCAGTTTCTGATGATGAATGAAAAGGGTAGACCTTTACATAAGCTTCAGTCATCAGAGACAATTCTTTTATATCTATTGCAATGAATTGTCATTACTTTAAATGTCATGTACAGTATCTTCTAGAGTCGTTCAAGTCAAACTAGCACTTGTGAATGAAGGTGTGAATCCAAGCATAGTATGTTGGTGAGCGTTAGAATGGTGCAGATGTTTTAAAATAGTCCGAGGTGGCTCAGACCCCACTGCAGTCGTTCCTGTAAACATTTAACAAGTTGGACACCTTGTCATTGGAAATCGAAAAATACTGTAGCTTGTTACAAACTTGTGGAAAAGTTGATTCCGTCTGTGGGAACTGTACACACATTCATTCACCAACACCACTTGCATATTACAGGAACTCTGGGAAGGCTGGGAGTTATTGCCACATTCCCTATACAATCGCTGACCTCGCTTCAAGCCATTTCCACATTAAAGGAGCTCCTGGGAGGCCAGCATTTTGGTACGTAAAGCAGGCAATCCGATAAAGGCTCCGGTGTACCTTGATGATATCCAAGGACTAGTGAAACACTGGGATGAGTGCATTACTGTAGCAGGGGATTATATAGAGAAATCAACTGGGTTTGAATTGAAGTCCCGGTTTGAATCGAATATATAAAATTGAACATTACTATTTTTAAATTGATTTTGTGGCATGATTGTGAAATCCTGTTCAAATACAGGACAGTTTTTATAGGTGAGATGATTATTATTATAGCAAATGATTTGGACATAAACTATGTTTGGGGAAATGCAAGTATTAATGTAAGACCATCCATGAGATCACTGAGAGCGGTAGACAAAATCAGGCACCTGATGCTTCTGCTGTGCCCAGATTTCAAGCATCATAATGGCCAGTGTTTACAGTGCAAACATTTAAAAAGCTTTTCAACTGGATCAATGGGATCCATAAACCATTGGCTAAATGTCAAGTGCACTCGTTTCTGTGTCTTGTTCGTCTGTGTTTCCATCCGATGTTACAAACACTGTTTGCTCAGCTTGTACCTGTTAAGGTGAATTGACGCAAATTTCCTTTGGAGCATCAGTCAAACAATGGAACGCACTCCTCTGTTCACTGTTTGTAAATAGCTAAAAGGAAGATGGATCTAACATCAGTGGCAGCTGGTATAAATGTGCTATAGCTGGGTAAATTTGGTAGTATAGGTGGCACATGGTGTAGTGGTTAGCACTGTGGCCTCGTGCCTCAAGGGTGAAGAGTTCGAGTCCTGCCTTGGGGTCTGTGTGTGTAATTGGCGTTCCTAAATTTCCTGTAGTGTCTGCTCTGGGATGGATTGGAACCCTGTCCAGGATGTACCCCACCTCGTGCCCAAAGTCTCCTGGGATAGCCTCCAGGCCCCTATGGTTTCAAAGAAAGAAGTCCTGCTTTGGCTTACAACCCTTTATCAAATGATGTGCAATTACTTTTTTTTTTTTACTATATAATCCAGAGTCGCATTCAGCATGGATCCTCTTTCAATCTTCAGTGACATGATCATATGGACTGAAAGCAAATGTGACGGGTAGCAAGTTATTACTGTACATGGCCTATTAAAATAAAACATGAATTCTAAAAATGGATTAATTTTTTATCAACCCATTCCTGTGTTAAAACATTTGTTCACTTTCAGTTCGGTAGGAGGTAGAGGATCTTTGGTTAAGGTTCTGAGTGGTCAGGGGTTTGTGGGTTCACAAGAGAACCACTTTTAGGCTTTTGACGTAGGTTTACTCGACCCCATTTTAAAGACAAGACACTGCAGGTAGAAACAACTGCTTTGAGCTCAGAAATGGAAGACGTCATGTCTGAGTTTGGACTGTAGAAGACGAAAGACAATTTCAGTAACCTCAAATTCCTCGAATCTCCCATTCCATAACATCCCAAAGTCACCCTATTGGATTGATAATCTGGTGACTGTGGGGGTAATTTGAGTACAGTGAACGTTTCATGTTCAAGGAACCAGTTTGAGATGATGTTCGCTTGGTGAGTTATCCTGTGGTCATGAAGTAATGGACATGGTCAGCAACTATACTCTTGTAGGCTGTGGCCTTTTAACGATGTTCAGTTGGTACTAAAAGACCCAACGTGTGCCAAGAAAATCTCCGTCACACCAATACACCACCAGCTGAAGCGCTGATAAAAGGCAGGATGGATCCATGTTTTTATGATGTTGTTTACACCTAATTCTGACCCCAGCATCTAAACATCACAGCAGAAATTGAGACTCAACAGACCAGGCAACATTTTTTCCAATGTTTTAGGACACTTTCCTGTTTGTAGCTGACAGGAGAAGCACTCCTTGCGGTCTTCTACTGCCGTAGCCCATCTGCTTCAAGGTTTGACGTGTTGTATATTCAGAGATGCTCTTCGGCGAACCTCGGTTGTAACATCATGTTATTTGCTTTACTATCAACTTGAACCAGTCTGTCCTCTGACCTTGGGCATTAACAAGGCATTTTCGCATGTTCTGTAGACCCTAAAGATGGTTGTGGTGTAATAATCCCAGTAGAAATACTCAGACCAGCCTGTCCGGCACCAACAACCATCCATCCATCTAGGAACCTCCGTAGTACAACCAGTGATTACCATTGTGTTTATTCCCATTTTACAACTGTGGTAGGACCTCTGGCCAATATTCACATGCGCATTCACACACTACAGAGGAAACGGAGTACCCGGAGGAAACCCACCAAGCAGCATGAGGAGAACACGCAAACTCCATGCACTCAGAACCCAAGAAGGAAATTAAACCCAGACCCTGGAGGTGCAAGGCGACAGTGCTAACCACTAAGCCACCGTGCCACCACCACCAACCAACCATGCTACACTATATGGACAAAATTATTTGGCCAAACGTGTTAATTATTGAATTCAGGTGTTTCACTCAGACACCTTGTCCACAGGGAAGAGCAATCTTAATGCTTGGACATCTTGGACAATGGTCTGTTTTCAACATTGTGGCAAAAGTTTGGGGAAGACCCTTTTCTATTCCACCATGACTGAGCCCCAGTGCACAAAGCAAGGACTATAAAGACATTGTTTGATGCGTTCGGTGTGGAAGAATTTGACTGGCCCTAACACAAAGCCCTGACCTCAACCCCATCGAGCACCTTTGGGATGAACTGGAACGGAGACTGCGAGCCAGGACTTCTCGCCCAACATCAGTGCCTAACCTCATAAATGATCCACAGAATGAAGGGGCACAAATTCCCTCAGAAACACATGAAAATCTTGTGGACGGCCTTCAAGAATAGTCGAAGCCGCAGTACAGTTCATACAGTATGTGTTTGGACACAATGTCATTGCAGGTTTGGCCAAATACTTCTGACCGTACAGTGTATACTCAAATCCATTTTTTTTTTACGCTCGGTTTGAACTTCATCAGATTAACAGTTATGATCATGTCTACTGTACATCTCTGCCATTTGATCAGACTTACAGGTGTACCTAATAAAGTGGCCAGTGAGTGTGTATATACAGGATAATCTTAGAACACAATATAATATAATACTCTGCTTTCATTAAAGTGTGGTGAAGATTAAACTGTGAGTGAGATTGATTGAGATTCTCTCTCACTCTCTCTCTCTCTGAGGCTTGGCTTAAGGCGGAAGTCCAAACTCCGACCGGTTAATACACCTGCTGGGAAAAGTTCCGGTCATGTTCGTGCGGTGACGTCACAGGCGCGCTGAAGCGCTCTTATTGGCTAACACCAGACCGCGACATCCCTCCCTCCCGTCGGTGCTCATTTTGTTGCCAGATTGCGCGCAATATCTGTCATTTCTAGGGCATGGATGCGAACAGTGTGAACGTATTAGTGTCATTTATGATTATCTGGCAACCCGTCGATCGAGTTCATTGTGGGAGTCAGAGGCAGAAAGAGAGAGAGAGAGAGAGAGAGATCATAACAGAGGAGGGATCTGCAGGTCTCTGTGCGCAGTTTAACTTTAATGTAAATTGACACACAGGTATTAGGGAGTGTATCCGATCAGAGGTGAGTACTGATTCACACTGATTATTATTAGTATCGCACCTTTGTTGTTTTTTTTTTTTCTGGCTGGTGGAAAGTGTGCTGGATGGTAATGGAGGATGTGGTAGGGAACAGACTGGCACGTCCTCCTCCATCAGCAGTGCTTTACTGTACACTGTATTCCTCGAGCTGTGTAGGATTTAAGATGATCTGTCCTGTTTATTTATTTATTAATTTTTTTAATCAAGCACACAAGCTTGCTCATCCTGATCTTGAACAGCTGATGTTTTCTAAACAAAGCCATAGAGGTGGCATGCACAAGCTCCTTAACATCTCTCCTGGAGAACTGACACCTGCTCAGGTGTGGTGAAGGTGGCACTAGGAGAACTCGCTCCTAAAGGTAACCAGGGCCAGACGTCAGAAGACTGATCACTTTGTGCTGGAAGACTTGACGTTGTTTGTCTTGTCAAACTATAGTGAGAGCGATGAACACACACACACACACACACACACACACACACACACACACACACACACACACACACGAGAGTAAAGAAACCCGACCACACACTATCAGTGGATGGTGTCATCATTTTCCAGCCTTCACTTTGTTTCAAGGAGGCGTAGTCGTTAGCACTGTCGGTTCGCACCCCCAGGGTCCGGGTTCGGTTCAGGGTGGAGTTTGCATGTTCTCCCTGTGTTTGGTGGGTTTCCTCTCGCAGACCAGAAACATGCAGATTAGGTTAATTGCCTTTCCCAAATTGCTTGTAGTATAATTAATGGATCCCATCTAACGTGTACCCCTCTGAATAGACTCCACCACGACCCTGTATACTGGACAAAGCGGTATAGTCGTGAGTGAGAGTGAGTATGTTTTAAGATCCATCCATACTCTTTTTAGACTGTATGTCTGGACGAAGAACAAAACGAGTGTCCATTTTTTTGTTAATCTCATTATATCCATTATCGTAGATCACGTTTTCTTTGGGCATTGGTGACTCAATGGTAGGATTCTCACCTGCCGTGCATGCGGAAGATCCGGGTTCAATTCCCATTCAATGCCAGAAAAGAAAAAAAACAACAACCACTGGATGCAGTGCCAGTCCCAAACTAGCAGACTAACAACAAAATGGAAGATCACTTCTTCTTGATTATTCATCCAAAACTTTGGTTCAGGGATCTCCAGACATCTGTGAAGTATAACCCAAGAGTCTGTGTTAAAATCGCTGGCTGTTCCTGAGACTGGATTCCTGATCATGGGTATGGACTGACCGCAATCCTGATCAGGATAAAGATAAGGATCAATGAATGGCGAAGTTTTAAGGGTTTGTGGTCATGGCATGGGTGAATGACAGTATTAGTACTTTAATGTTTGAAGATGTTGTGATTTCTAGGAATCCAGAAATTCTTATAGACCACTTGGGTTGGAGGCACCAAAAATGGTCCATCATCCCTGGACAATCTAGACTCGTCATAATGGACATCCTGAGTCATTAACATGAACGTATATACTATAGTAAATGTGTTCAGTTCAGTCTTGCAGTCTTGGCCCTCCTATATATCTGTGTTTCTCAGGTATAGCGGCACGTAATGGACAATGCAAATCATTTCCTATGAACTAGAAGGAAGAAGTGATGATTAACCATTCAATGGTTCCTTCATAAGCTTAACCTTTGCTCTGGTTGTCTACATGGCTTTTTTTTTTTTTTTAATGAGTGCACATACTTTCAGTGGTTATTATGGCCGAATTGCACTTCCTGTGTCTCCAGAATGGTGTTAAATTAACAGTGGAGCAAAAGGCGCTGAAGCCGGCGCCATAACTCCAGCTTTAAAGTAAAAAAATGACAGCCGAGTTCTCGCTCTAGTGCTCCCGGCCACCATGTTTGTTCTAAGGATAGTGTTTGAGCCTGTGCTTTGGCTTCCAGAGTGCCGGGTGTGTCGCATTACCAACTCCGAGTGCCGTGACACACCTAGGGCTGCTGTTCGCTAAGGTTTTGTGACTCACCTGTTAAACTTGGTTAGTGGTTCTTGAGGAAGTCTCACGCTCCAGGGAGAGAGAGAGAGAGAGAGAGAGTGTGAAAGTATTATTATCGCTCTGGACCAAGCAATGTTCCATTATGGAGGTAGTGATGTCTTTACGGACGAGCAGACATGCTCTGTTTTGATGACCACAAACCCTGTGGCTTTACCGTTTCTAGTCTGTGAGTCATAAGAAGTGAAGACAGAAACTATGTTTATAGTCACAGATGTAAGAAAAAGAGGAGGCAGGAAACTGGTCTTATTTTGAAACCATCGTCCGAGAGTTAACTAATCCAAGAACGAAAAATACGTCTTTAACTTAGCTTTGAGAGCATCATCTGCAGCATCAAGTCTTTCTGTGCGATGGATTACAAACGACATTGAAGGGGATCTATTATGCATAGGTAAATTTTTAGTCATGTTTGGATATTCAGATGGCCCGCAAACAAAATAAACTAAGGAACACAATTAATTGTGTTTAAACAAGCCATTATTGTGACCTCATATAATAAGAGTCTCTCCTCCAGCTTGTTGCTCAGCCCTGCTGTTCTCTATAGGGGGCGTGGCTTAGCAGTAGATCATTTACATAGACACTGAAACAGCGTGTTTGCAGGAGGAGTCAAACAGGGAGTTTGAAGTTTGAATAAGATTATCATTATCTGAGAGTATTTCAGCCTGAGCATTAACACAACACATTTTAAGCGAGTGTGTTAACTTGTTCAGTTTAATAGTAAACTATGGGACCTTTTAAGCTATTACGTACATTACTGTTGGTTTTTGTTAAAACTTTTGCACCCTTCATATGTTGTACAGCTGCGGGTAAGAGCCTCATCGCCATATTGTGCTGGAAGTCGTCTGTAAATGTCAGTTTTACCTCAAGAAATTTTATCACTAATCCTGGTTTGATCATAGTTCTTGGTTCAGCATCTTATTATAGTAGGAATCATGTAAGTAACTTGAGTTGTCATAAAAACAAAGTAACATTAGTTTTTGGTTCTTTCACCTGGAAACATTTGGTGCCAAGCATGATCATGTCAGCAGAAATCGGTAAAGGTCTCCGAGTTGTTATTGGGGAAATGAATAAAACAAAAGAGTTGGATTTTCTGAAAGAAAATAATGAATGGAGATCACTTAAACAATTTGTTAAATCAACAGTAAAACTAAAAGTATGTTTAGTAGTGAAAGTAAGAGCATTTCCATAGTGTTTAAACAGATGTGTGTCAATAAGGAAACCACTTGTTAGTGAGACTAATCAGAAAAAATGGCTTCCAAGTGGTAGGGAGCATAAAGATTAGACTTTGAAGCGAAGGTCATGTGGTCTGATGAGTCCAGATTGACCCTATTCCAGTCCGGTGGAAGCATCAGGGTAAGAAGGGAAGCACATGAAGCGATGTACACATTATCTATAGTGTCCACTGTACAAGCCTCTGGAGACAGTGTTATGATCTGGTATTGCTTCAGTTGGTCAGGTCTAGACTTAGCAACGTTACGTGGCAATAAAATAAAGTCAGCTGACGACCTGAATGTACTGAACGACCACATAATCACGTCTATGGAGTGTCCCTTCTCTATGGCACGACCATACAGAATTCTAGGATTTAAATTGTGGTCTTGGGGAGCACAAGGAATCATATTCACACATGAACTGGCCACCGCATTGCGTGCTCAAATCAAAGCCGAATATGAGTGAATGAAATCTGAGCATGTGCGATTGTTTTTTTTTGGAAAGGTAGTGTAGTTCCTCTTTTTTGCCTGTGGTTTGAAAAAATGCAGCTTATTGAGTAGATGCTACTTTGCCTAACAGATTACAAGGTCAGGACGCTGTGTGTGTGTGTGTGTGTGTGCGTGTGTGTGTATATGTGTGTGCACACAGGCGTGTGCGTGTGATTTCCTAACTGCCTGAGAACCACAGAGTATTTTGGTTACTGTATTTAGATTTAATACATCATCGTTTGGACTCGCCTTGGACCCTGCTTAACCTACTTAGCACTGAGTTATTCTTCGACAGCGGTTTAACTAACACTGTTTCTCTTTACTTGATAGCATGAACAAGTACAACTACAGGCTCATTAGACTTGTCATGTTGACAATAAGTCTTAGCGCTACATCTGTGCGGGTGGGAAATCTCTCTCTTTCTCTCTCTCTCTCTCTCTCTCTCTCTATATATATATATATATATATACACACACATGCTGTCTTAGCTATCAGTCTGGATCAGATTTGTCTGCATCTGTTTGAGCAGGGCGGAGCTCTGACCACATCCAAATGAACCCAGCCTCTGGTGTGTGTGTTCTCTATAGAAACCTGTCCTAGGTCACTAACTGAATAAAGTGTACTCTGTCTGTATTATACATCTCTAAAAGCTTTAGTGATCAGCAAATGATAAGCGCGGTGAGTGGGAAAGCATCCAGGTTTGCACCTCATCCAGAGATCTCAATGTATTTGTGTTTTTTTTCTATATAAAGTTACAGCTTTACTTCTGTTTTAGTGTTCTTCCAAAAATAGGAACTGAACGTTTCCCCAGATAATCACCAGGGATGACCCGATACAATTAATATCACGCTACCTAGGTGCCGATCCGATTTATATTACCATTCTGTTATGACAATAAATTAAGAATGAATGAATGAATCAATATTATTCATAGTTTGATGGAAGGATGCTGAGCTGCCTGCCAATGTGTAAATATTTTAGATGCACCACCTGTCGGAATATAGAGGAACGGCAACATTTTATATTTTATTGCCATCCATCGATATATCCGCCCATCTAGGAGCCTCTGTAGTCCAACTAGAAACTGTGGAGGCTACTGGTGACCATTGTATTTATTCCCATTTTTATGACCAACATTTACAGTGGCATTCACACACTACGGGCAATTTGGAAGCACCAATTAGCCTAATCTGCATGTCTTTGGACTGTGGGAAGAAACCGGAGCACACAGACCTCGTGGCGGGAATCAAACCCGGACCCTGGAGGTGCAAGGCGACAGTGCTAACCACTACACCAAAAACAAACCAATAAAATATATATACATTTTGGAGTCATTGTGGTGATACATGAATTGCCACACAATGAATCATGAGACGTAATTGAATCAGTTTCTCCTTCCATCTCTAGTAATTGCTGTTTCTCCACATTCCATAATTCATAATTTGGACTGGAGTACAGATTGTTAGTAATAGCATCAACATCGTTCCATCGTTCCGCTTTTGACCATCTTAAACGGCCACATGACTTGGGTGGGTTAATAATAAATAGAAAGTGCTTTCCTTTGCTCGGCGTACATCGCATTTCTGTAATCTTTCCATAACCAAAACCTTTCAGTGGTTGACCCAGAGTCATTACGCAATGATAACCCATGTGTGAAATGGATAATTAAAAGGTCTGTGTGTAAAATCTAGTCGATGTGTGAACGGTGGTATTTGGTTAGTAGTTCTGGAGTCCTATTAGCTAAAGCAGACAGTGACCTATTTTATTAAGGCACAGTTTAGTTCATGCCATTATGGGCCTGAATGGTAGAAACATGCACATGGAAGCTCTGACACTGGAATTGAGAAACCAGAAATGTATCGCAGATTGATGGCAAGTCTGAAGATGGTTAGTGTAAAGTGTTATCTTTTCTGATTTTTATAGTGGATTTATGCCTAGTTATAGCATATTCTATAAGTAGGGCAGTGGTGGCTCATGTGATTAAGGCTCTGTGGTATTGATTGGAAGGTCGGGGGTTCAAGCCCTAGCACCGCCAAGTTGCCAATGTTGAGCCCTTGAGCAAGGCCCTTAACCCTATCTGCTCTAGTGGCGCCATATCCTGGCTGACCCTACGCTCTGACCCCAGCTTCCTAATTGGGATACAGTATGTGAAAAAAAAAAAACTTTCTAAACTCAAGGCTAGTTTTCGAGCCTCAGAAACTGTTATGTTTAGTCTAATAATTAACTGATTGAATGTAGGTTGTTATTTAACAAAGAAAAACATAATAATATAATGAACATAATAACAATACGAGGTTTGTTTAACATTTAAGAGGGAAGGAGTCTCCAGTTTTGAGGAGTTTTTGACGGTTTCTCTGTAGATATCTCTGCAAATTCTATCACATAACGACTATCAACCCTAGAGGCAAAAATGGCCTCCTTGGAGAGACTTTAAGCGCAATCTGCTGGCTTCCACATTCATGAGCCCACAGATAACCATGTAGCTGTTTGCCAACCCTCCCACTCCCTTTTACTTTAAAGAATGTTTGTTGAATGTGGCATTATCAGCATTTGAGATACAACCCTGAGGAGTCGAGGGAATTCTGTTCATATTTATAGCTGTTATAACCGAATTTATATGAGGAAGAAACGTTCTGTTTTACGGCACTATAAATGAATGTGTCATCCTTAAATAGATATGGAGGATGGATGGATAGCCCGTTGTTATATTTGTCACATGTTATACTGTATGTCTAACTTAAAGTTCTGGAAGAAAGACCTCTCTTTTCTATAACAAGCTTCCTTCTAATTTTGTTCCCACAGTTGTTTAAAGTTAATGCCCACACAAAAACGTTCAACCTGTGCTTCAGTCTTTAGCTTTCTTTTAGTCATGAGTCATGTTTTCTTAGGTTCTCCCACTCCCATCTTTTCTTTGAAGTCCTGACTTCTGTGGAGTTCTGTGTTTCAGATTTATCTGTACAAGTCTTCTACTTTGGTTAGAGGAAACGCTTCTAGTGACCTTTTTCCTCTTGCTGGACATCCTGAAGTCTTTTATGTTTATCTTGCAGTAGCGCCACGGCTGCTCTGGTTCTGATTCTTTCACACTGGCTGTATCACTTGTACCCAGATGCTTCATGTCAGGAAGTTAGAGCCTTTTTTATCTTCTTTAAGGCTGCTTTCACACTAGGCGTGATTGATGTGTACCGTGCACAGGTATGAATGCTTCCCCCTTCTTTTTCCCTCGCTGGCCAGCGTCCACGTTACTAAGGGCGCTTTCACATTTGTGCCCTGGAATCGTTTCTGAGAACACTTGACCCCAAAATCTGGTTCATTTTGATCAGTAAGAATACAATCGTTCCGCTCCCCAGTAAGTACTGTACTTACTTACCTTACTCCTGCCTACTTTATGACCTATCTAGTTCAGATGCATCGAATGGCTTTTGTATTGGATTCGAAACGTTCCTGAGTACGCTTTCTTTTTAACTTCACTTCCTCTCTAATTATATTGTTATTCTTTTGTTCATTACTCCTGAGAACAGAACTCCATTTGGCTTTGATGCTCATATCCTTTTCAACGACACTTTTAAGCAGTGTGCACAGATTCCTTTCAAAGGCTACAACAAAATAAGCAATTTTTTAATACACAAATGCAGTTCCTGGTAGCCTTTTGAAACCGTTTCACAATTCATTAACTTTTTTATTCATGGTGTCACACTCTAGTCATGGCCTTTTTTTATTGGCGTTAGAGTTTGACCGGAATAGATAGTAATACGGCTTGTCAATCTTTAAACTCTGTAAAAATGTGCGTGGTTAGACATTGAAGTACACGGCTTGCTCATGTCAGCAAAAACCAAGGTGCTGAACCGAACTTTCATGACATTCCCAGAAGAAGAAGACAATCACAAACGATCTAGTGTTGCTTTAAAGAAAAAACAAAACAAAACAAAAAAAAACACGTCTCTAGGGTGTGACTTTTCACTGAATGCTCCAGGGCAGATTCCTTACCTGTGGCGTGGCTAAAAGTTGTATTTGAATTGATTTCAGTTGTAATGGTTTTTAATGGTAAGGTGTGTCGACTTGTATAAGAAGTCTAACTTCATGGTTTAATGAATAAAGAATGTGCTTGATCAGCTTTTGAGGCAGCTTCTGGGACGACAACATTGTTTTTTAAAGCTCCACCAGATTCCTTATATGTTGCACTGTGTATGCCCTGCCTCATAAGGACAGAGGTAGTTGGAGGAAAATGAGGCTCATCCATTTATATGAAAGATGGAAAAAAGTGTAAATTAGCCATATGTCCGCATAGAGTAGATATCATTCTAAGGCTTGCTTGTGTATTTTTTATAAATAAAAGAAAGGTTTTCACTGCAGATTGGTCAGAACTTGCTCATTCAATGATATCTTTACGTTTCATACATGGGAGGACCCGAAACCAGTCTCAGAAAATATTCTGTCTGTATTTCTGTCTAGCTAGAATTTGTCACAGAATCATACAAAACTAGCGGGACAGAATTTAATGCAACTTTGCCCGTCCTTAGGTATTTGCCTGAAGTTAAACCTGTGCCATAAGTTAAATCAAGATCTTTAGTAGAAGTTATGAATTGAATGAAGTGCTTGCCGTACTTGGATATCTGCCACTGTAAGTGAAATCAATATGTTGAATTCAAGCGGTTATGAACAGTTATGTGCCGGATTTAATAATCTACTTTAAAATAAGCTACTAATAAGCTACTTGCTCAATGTAAACAAACACCTGCACCAATAGATATTACTTAGAAAAGCTAAACTGAATATTTATACTGGGATTACTTATATATTATATATTATAATATTATATATTATTATACATAATATTATACATTATATTATTATTATTATTATTATTATTATTTATCCGATCTATTTTTTTTTTTTTTTCTTATCTGTGACTCACTCTCTCCGATTACCAAACAGGGAGTGTATTTGGCTGAGTGTATTAGGCATAAGATACTCAACCGTACAAAATTGTATTTCTTTGTATTAATGAGTTAGGCAGAGGGTTCCGCTGTATAGAAAGATAGGCAGACATGTATGTGGGCTTATGTGTATGTGTAGTGAAATAATATCACTGATTAAATTAAAGCTGATCAGTTTATTTTTAACTTTAACCTTTTAACTATTTCTAAAAACTTTTTCCCTATCAACGATTTGTACTTGACACTAGTGTGTGTGTGTGTGTATATATATATATATATATATATAATGTTTTAATTATGTCGCAAATCAGAAAAGCTTTAACTACCTCACATTAGCATGTGTTGCTAGCTTGGAAATCTAAAAAAGTGGTAGCTAACAGCATAATGAAGTGTCACATCATGCTAGTTGCCTAGTTTCTTGTTTAGCCATTATTTATTTTATTTTACTTTTTAAGAAACTGTCTGAGGTAACACATTATGTTTTGGAAATGTCAGCTAGTTGTTAGACACTCTTTGGCTGTGGTTAGCTGAGGTAATTTATGCTCATATTAAATGTAAAAGATATGATTTGAGGCTAGCTAATGTTTTTTAAATGTGTGTCATGCTAGCAAGAGAGTTAGCATACAATGCCGTATATGGCAGTTACACGTTGTGCTTTATTTGCGTTAGTTTTTTGTGTGTATTTATCTGTTTTATGTATCTGTGTTTCTGAATTAAATAAAATAGATTAAAAAAATTAAATAAATGTACTTTTTCACAGTAATTTTTTTTACGGCATGGGATCCAGGTAAAACGTTTTCTCATCGTGATCATGCAACCTCATGTTCAGTAACAGGAAGATAACTTCTAGGTAACTTCATTTTAAGTTGTAGAACAATTAAGTGAATCAGAAACAATAAATTCTGTTTTCTCTTCCATGCTCTGTAAGTCCCCGAGCTCGTTCGTCGCCTTTGTTAGCTTTGCCTTTGGTCCTATTGTTGAGATGACATACCGCCACCTTTTGTGTTCAGCCAACACAATCCCTGGTCACGTGAGCGTCTCATCCAGCACAAACTCTGAAGTCATGTGACCGTTCCAACCTACACAAAGTGTGTGTGGTCATGTGACCGGCTTACCACGACAGTGTGTCCCCAGTGATCTGCTGTAACAATCCGTGATTGTGTGGCATGGAAGAGGAGTGGGCCTGAAGCGGCATAACTTACAGGGTTTTTCTCCGTGTGTCTGTCCTCTTCTTAAGACTCTATTATTTTAGTCTGTTTTTGTCCCGGGGCTATTACATTCCGCAGTAGTGTGCTAAGGCAGTTGAAATTAAATAAATAAGCCTACCTACATGTCTACTTAAATAGCCAGAAGTAGTATGTTCAAAGTATTCATCAAATTAATTCATTGAGGAAGCTGGTCTCAACCGTTAATGGGCTATAGGGAATCTGATACCTGTTCTTTGTACTTCTCTGTATGCTCACTTTCTAAGGGAAAATGTGCTTTATACACTCGTCCTTGCATTAGAAAATTCTCTGTATCCAACCTCTAAAAGTTTTTTTTTTTTTAATGTTTAATTTGGAAACCGTTAATGGTGAGGTTAGAGGAGCTTGCCGTAGTTGGCTGTCAATAGTTGCAAAGTCACTTAAATGCCATCTTGGTTACATTTTGTGATCAAAAAGTACCAGACTATCTAGCAACAGGTGGATGTTTGGCTTGTGAGATCAGTTACAGATAGATACGTCATTTTTAAAACCCAAGAGGTACAGATTTGTGCCAGCAACACAGTGTAGGTCAGTGACGATAAAAAAAGAAAAAATGGATTTTTGGATTTGTCTGGTAGATTAAAAGTTTCTTACTTAATTTATATAAAGACTACGGGAATATGGGAATGTTTTTGGTCATAGAAACAACCCGAAAACACCCAGAAAAACACATGATCATGTGTACTATTTCTTTGCCTATGTGACCAATTTATTTATTTTTTTGTCATGTTTGTAAAGTTGGTTAAAAAGAAATGAAATTCAGTTCATCATATTGCCTTGATTGTGCTGACAGATAGGATTTGTCACTTTATACTGTACAATCCTGAGCTATACTGTATATAACCAGTATGTTAATTTAAAAGAGTGCAAAACAAAAAAATGACTAAAATGCTAGGGGTTTTAAGGGCTACAACTCTCCCAAGATGACAGAATGGATGCTTTATGTGACTAACCATACAGAATATTGTCTATGAAGACTCATGACTCATTGTCTCATCTTCTATACAGCTTTACCCTGTATACAGGGTTGCTGGGGGCCTGGAGCCATATCAGGAGACTTAGGCGGGGTACACCCTGAACCCACAACTTGGGTAGACCAGTTAGTCTAATCTGCATGTCTTTGGACTGTGGGAGGAAACTGGAATACACAGATGAAACACACCATGCACGAGGGAAAATATGCAAACTCCATGCGAGGTGACGATGCTAACCACTACGTTAGAGAGCAGGGGAGGGGGAGGTTGTTAAGTAGAGCCAGTAATAGAGAGAGAGATTAGGGTCAAGAAGGTGAGGGTAGGGGAGTCCTGGTGTAAGGTGCGGCTTTCCTGGTGCACCTGTGGAGACATCTTGATCTTCCTGGGAATGGATAAAAAAAATTAAAAAAACTCTCCCTCCTACTCTCACCTTCTCCGTTGTTTACATAAAGAACCCATTCAGGCAGGGAAGGATCCTTAATCCTAGAGCATAGAAATTTGTGTGATCCTACCAACATCTCTCAGACTGAAGGAGCTACTTGGATGAGTAGTGAAACGTTTCGACCTAACGAGAAAGAAGTCTAGTTGACTTCCAGATAATGTCACCTGTTGCACTTATATACTTCCTTTCAGCTGTATTCACTTCTCTCTATGTTTAACCCCTTGCTATGGTACATATATGTTGATGGTACGTCCCTGTAGATAGTGTAGTGATAGTGTAGCCCTGCCCTGCCTACAGGTAGCCGAAAGGTGCACCTCCTGATTTGTTTACCACAGTGTCCCAGTGTCATTCGGGTTCTTTGAAACATTTCCATTTGCGTATTTTCATTCGGTGGACGCGCAGGTCCAAAGCAACTCGCTTTTCTTTGGCTTCACTAGGGAAACCCTCAAAACATGTTTTATACAGTCATATTTTTTCCCTGCTACTGAATATATCTGCACCCATACAGTAAATCTTTTGAAGCACCTACTTTTTTTTTTTTTTATCACGGTCATCCACTTTTTATCAAAGTGCGGCTTGTTGATGAAAATAGTATGGGCTAGCTCAGAGGTACTGTAAGCTCAGTTGGACTACTTATTGGAAGGTCCCAGGTTCAATACCCTGCAGAGAAGAACCTTATGCTGAAGCAGTGAAGGACAATGATCTAGATGAGGGTTCAAACTAGGTCATAATCTAATTTCTATTCAAGATCGAAGATCTGGAACAATTGAAGATGAGCAAATTACTTTTATTAAAATTGCTTATACTGTAACTCACAAGTAACGTAGATTCATGTTTAAGGCAGTCTGAGACAAAGTATTGTGGCGTAGGCGGGGCTTCGGCTGGCGACCATCATGCTTTGCGGGAGGGGTTGCTATGTGTTCACCATGTTGGGGAAGGGTGTTTGGGTTAGTGGCTTCGGCCATGTTTGTGTGTGGGAGTGTGTGTGACCTGTTGAATGTGCTCCGGTTTATGCTAAGGCTAAATTGGGTGTAGTTCTCGTGTGAATGTGTTGTTCATGCTATACAGTGCTGTGTGTCAAATAAAATACTCCCAGCCATTTGCATTGGGCAGCAAACAGGCTCACTCGTCTCTCCAAGATCCTTCCGGCAGTGAAAACGCCACAGTATGTTCCAACGTAATGGAAAAAATGCCTCTGTTTGACTGCATAGTAAGTCTAACTTTAAAGCAACTTATATTCAAGTGTCATTCAAAAGTTAGTGCAAACGAAATGACAGTGTTTGACAGCAAATTGTTGATTGTGGAACTAAACTTGTATAACAAAATGATTCTGTAGTAAATACCTTGATGGGTGCCTTGCAACACAGGAGACCGTTCTCCACAGTGGACGTGGTTTTTGGGCATCTCCGTAAAAAAACAAAAAAAATTAAGCATGCAAAAAACACAACATGTGAATGACCCCTAGTCTGGGACATGGCACTGTCTGTCTGCCTTCAATTAGCTGCCTAAACCTTGGCACAGAAAGGTATAGTCACTAGACCAAAACACTCACCTTTTCTTTGCATATTTGGATCGTGACAATCTCACCGCACAGGGGATGTAATGTATACTGACAGAAGTGACCGAAGTCTCGCTGTTCCGTGCCAGCAGAAGAGATCATGGACATCTGTTAGCTTATTGACGTTATGTCACCATACACTCGCTAGTTGTTAACACTATTATAACTAAAAAGGGAAACAATTACATTTAGCATTAATCTTGGGTCAGGATCGCTTTAACAATCTCCAAACAAAGAATTTATTAAGGGGTAAACACTTTATTACACTGTATTATTGCATTTCTAATGCTACGTGTGGGCTGGGTCTGGATTGCTGTTCAGTTTGGATCCTTTGAGAAGTCCATAGTGCTGTACCACTTTACATGGAAATCTAATGCTTACTGTCCTTTAATGTGTTAACTTCATGGCGGCAGTTCTCCCCGTGCTTTGTGGGTTTCATCCATGTTTCCTCCCACAGTTCAAAGACATGCAGATGAGGCTAATTGGTGTTCCCAAATTACCCCTGTGAAGGTGAAGTGAATAACATTGATTTTTCTCTTTACAATGGCACCTGGAAGTGGGTGGGATATATTAGGCAGCAATTGAACATTTTGTCTCTGAAGTGGATGTGTAGGAAGAGTGAAAAATGGGCAAGCGTATGGATTTATGAGACTGTGACAAGGGCCAAATCGTGATGGCTAGAAGACTGGGTGAGAGCAACTCCAAAACTACAGCTCTTGTGGGGTTTTACCAGGCTGCAGTGGGCAGGACCTATCCTCAGTCTGGTCGTGGTGCCCATGTTGACATGTGTATACTACCCAAAGCACTTAAAGAGCAATGGAAGAAGGTGGCCTGGTGTGATGAATCATGATTTTCCACCTTGCAAAGAAACTTTAACTGATGACTTGGTGCCAGAAACCGCATGGTACCTTCAGAGTGGAGTCCATGGCTCCATTGGTCAGGGTAAAAGGGGGCTCTGCATAATATTAGTCATGTGGTCATAATGTTATGATTGGTATATATTAAGTTGATACTTGTTGTGCCACTGTAACAGAATCCTGCAGGAGGCAGCCAGTCAAGTGGTTTTATTGTCATTTCAAACATATACAGCAGGAACAGTACACAGGGAAATGGAAAAAAAAAAAAAACAATCCCCCAGCACCATGCATGGTGCTACTTAAAACATCACATCTACATGCAAGACTACATCAAGTGCATGAGTGTGACCAGTGCAAGACATTTACAATTATTACTAGATAACGCAAAGCACAGTGATGGACTGTGAAGCGCCAAGCAGTACTAGGGTCAATAAAGTGCAAAAGGTCCTTGTGGTGTACTACCAATGTGGTAAGTATAAACGTTACAGCTGCTCAGCAGCCAAATTACAGAGTCAGGCTAAGACGCAAATTAGCAGCATCACGGATTTGGAGTTGCCACTGCACGCTGGTACCGTACCGCCATCTTGGAATCTTGTTGTTTGTTTGTATTTTTACAAACTAAATTCAGGCAGGCACAAGTAGGAATCATAACAGAGTGAATGGAACTATAGAACAATAAACTGGAATGATTTAGCTGAGGTTGAGGAACTGTCAGGCTGACCATACTGACATTTCTGGAGCTGATGTATTTTTTTAAAGTGTTTTAATAGGCATAACAGGGTCAGCGAACCAAACAAACAAAGAAAAGAAAAAGAAAAGAAAAAAAACAAGTCAGATCTAGGCCACTCCTACTGTACGTCAGGGCTAAATGTTTCTACAGTTACAGATCATGGCAATGCTTTGACAGCTTAAAAAGTGTCAGTTCCTTGAGCCATGCATCAGGTGAAATCCGATAAACTTTCACTGCTACTGACACAAAGTTAAACTACCCTTATACTGTACACTGGGAATGACGGCTCGTGCATGGTGTCAGATGACGACCTACAGCATTTCATGTTCATTCAATATCAAAGAAAATGACTCGAGCTTTCCTCATGTTTTGTCCTATAGGTCATGTCAGAGTATGTTGTGATGCGATTTTTGGTCATTTTTACCTAGAATATTTACACACTGGGACACAGATATTTTTGAGAAGACAGATTTAGTGCACTGGTAAAGTTTTATTAAAAGGCAGGTGGCATGCCTGGGCCTTGGTTTGTATGTGTGCGTGTACGTGGGTGGATGGGGTTGAATTGCTTTGTTGTTGTTTTTGTGTGGGTGTGGGTTTGGGTGTGGAAGTCTTTTTGTAAAATAGTTTTTACCTTTTCAGTTTTGGCATTTCACCAGTACAAGTGTAAATATCACAGAGTTAACCATGAGGAAGGCTTAGTGGCTAGCACTGTCTCCTTGCACCTCCAGGCCTGATGGGTGGGTTTCCTCCAGGTTTTCCTCCAGTTTCCTCCCACAGTCCAAAGACAAGCATAATTGGTGTTTCCAAATGTCTTTCACTTTCTTTCCACAAAGTCCATTAGCCTTGCTAAGCTCTTCAATGTCCCCTCAAATTTATGTGACTAGCAAAATGACTAGCGTGATAAGCTGACTGAATACACCATGCTAGTCACAAGATTTGTCCAGTTTTATAGTATGTTATACTACTCAAACCTTTTTGACCTAAAATATTTAATGTTTAGGTAGTAATTAAGTAAAAGACAGCATTTTTTTAACATTTAAGGGAATCCTGAATTCATAACAAATGAAATTACAATACAATTGCACCTTTTCTCCTAACCTTTACCACTCAAGTAGCTTTGTATTTATTCCTTATTTCACAAAATTCAGTTTTGTTTATTTATTAAGTTTTTTTTTGTACGGGTGAACACAAATGTTTGGGTTGATTATTATAATTTTTTTTACTGGTGTATACTACTTTCGTTACTGTATTTAAGTATTATTTTGACAATTTTTTTCTTAGCAAAAACTACGAAACTAATGCAGAAGTGGAAGTATCGCCACCTACAGGCTGTTATACATAATCCATGGTGACTGAGAATATTTGCCTTCCCACGCTGACACGCCCAACCTTGTACCAGGTGTTTGAAATAAGAAGCGGAGAAGACTGCAAACAGTGACCAAAACTGAAACCAGCGTTTCCACCACTAGCACCTAGATCAAATGTCAAACATGGATCATTTAAATGATCTAAATTTAGATCAAATTTAAATAGTTTACATAAAAACAAAATTTACATATTTAAACAAATTTGCCTTGAACCTCCAGGGCCTGGGTTCAATTCCTGGCTCGGGTCTGTGTGCATGGACTTTGCATGATCTCCCTATGTTTGGTGGGTTTCCTCAGGGTACTTCAATTTCCTCCCCCAGTCCAAAGACACGCAGATTGGGCTACTTGGCGTTTCCAAATTGCCCATAGTGTGTGAATGAGCATGTGTGTGTGTGTGTGTGTGTGTGTGTGTGTGTGTGTGTGTGTGTGTGTGTGTGTGTGTCCTTCGATAGATTGTACACTACCTTTTCTCCTGGGGGTAGCCCAAGGCTCCAGGCCCCGCGTGACCCTGTATACAGGATAAAGCGGTAATAAGTGAGTGAGCGTATATAGATAATAATTCAAAAGTTTTGACACTCGGTTAGAAACACTTCTTTGCCAGGTATCACAACTTGCAGATGCTTTTCATTCCCGTTCGGTCTTTTCTTGTTAAATAGATCTCTAATTCTGAGATGTTCTTTGTCCGGCTTGCCTGCACAGCATGTTACTTCTATTTTGATTCTGGTCAGCTATTTACCTCAGCACTTGTTCAGCACAGTACTTCTACCTCGTCTAGATGTTGTTTTATATCCATCAGACGATCAGGTTTGTGATGAGGTTACAGACAAGGTTTTCTTGATGACGTTTCTATGCAAATCGTGTTTTTACAGGGAGCACTGTATAGTAGAATGATGCGCCGCCAACAGAGGTTTTACTTTACCTTTCTGGTTAACACATTTGATTTTGCAGTCTTTCAAGTCTTAAGTTTCCCTTAACTGCCTGCTCTTAATGACACTTTAATATATTTAGAGGAGCCCTTGGTTGGTGAGTCTTCAAATTTTGTCACATACACGACACACAGTATGATATGCAGTGAAATGGTTATACGACTGTTTCCAAAAAAAGAAAGGTTGGATAGGATAGAAGGAAGGATTTAACTGCAATAGGAAAAATTTGCAATGTAAATTTCTTAATTTAACAATTATCAAATATAAAGTGCGGGACATCATATCTCTGTGATTTAATTGATTTCATAGTTTAACCTATAATTTTTTGATGATTCAATTAATTCAATCACTTTCAATTTAGAATCATGCATTTTTAATTAATTATGTAAACATAAAAAAAAAAACAGTAAAACATCTAAAATTTACAAAATTCACCTTTTAAAAATTCTTATTTTTGCAGAAAATATAAACTGCTTATATTTTTAGCGATTTGCGAAAGTGTTACTTCTTCTTTTGAGTTTATAGGTTCGTGTTTCAAACACCGCCACCTACTGAACTGGAGTGTGAAGCAGAGATTGACAGGAAGAAAAAGATTATCACTTTGTACAAAGCATGACATTTAACCAATCAATGACACTTGTTACACAGAATTTTAGTGTTTATTAGGTACTTTAGGTAGATTTTAATACTTTAAAACCTTTATGAAATGCTGCTGGCAAATCAGACAATAAACATTAAATTAGACAATTAACATTGATTAAATCAAATTTAATAAAGAATCACAATGGGCAAACATCTAATTGAATCCAAACTAGCTATGATACACGTTAACGCTTGCGGAAAAAATAGTTTGCTGGATAGGTTGAGGGTGTTTCATTTCTACAGGGGTGCCAAAACTTTTTCTGGGCTCACTTTTAGTTATCGCTTTACCCAAGTCATGGTTTTGACGGGATCCAGAGTCTATCCCAGGACATCCTTGTGCTCCTGGAGTGAGAATAATGCAGTCATGGCAGTTCTGTAGTTTGACATCTTTTTTTTTTTTAAGTGTTTAAAATTCTTTAAATATTTATAATCTTTTAAAAAGTATTTATTTATTTATTTAACATTGCATTCTTTATTTTTGCCAGGTATTTTGCTAGTGAATGAATGATGTTTACCATAAAACATGAAATATCCATTTACGTGTTAACTTCCGCAGATTACTGAAGACCATCTGGTGAAACATTGAACGATGACTGGAAGTCCTTCCATTCAGTGCAGCGATAATAACTTTATCTGTGTTCGAGCTTCATAATTACTGAAAGGCCATCATTTACATAATGACAATACAGTCAGGTACAATAATCTCTCCAGGACAATTTGATAAGCTTCCTTGTCACTCATCATCGTTGTGTTGGAAAGATGATGGCTTAGTGCCACTTCATGGAGAGAATTTTACTTCCGGGATCAAAGACTTTCACAGCTGTTGGATGTGCTGACGTCATGTATACTGAAAAAGATTTCCTGCTTCGTGTGCTTCCCTAGAGTGCTGTGATTTTCCTGTGCTGGTTTTTTTCCCCCATGTATTGGGATTAGAATATGTAGGTTAATAGGCTGTTGAATGAACATAGTGTTAATAGAAAAAAAAAACAAGAATTTTAAAATATGTTGATGAATTAAAAGTCTTAAAAAAGTCACCTTTACGGTTTTTAAATAGATCATAAGTAGGGTTTGTCAGTTTTTATGCTGGGAATATTTTCAACTGATTTGAATGGGAACAATCATACACTCAAATACAAATCAAAACAAAAAATAAAATAAAATAAAAAAAAGAGCTGAATTTGCATAGACCTGGTATCCATTTGCCTTTACAATAAGTCACTACTTAACTTTAACCACTTGTCTTTCGCACATTGGCTGAGACAAACCAGAGGTCCACCTCATTTAAATACCAACATAAAAGCAGCATATCATTGGAGGGATTGCGTCGGACCGGATTTGTTTATGTAAATAGTTTACCCGGTCTCAGTCCTGGTGTCGATCTGTTCATTGTTGGGACAGCAATTTCATAACATTTGAAATTGGACTTTCACATTGACTAATACAACAACAACAACAACAAAAAAGGACTTGGCATTAATATTGAAGATAGAAGAAGCTACATATAAATTTTTATAGCCTTGACCGACAGAAGTAGAATTTATTTCAGTACCCTTGTCACATTGGCATTTAAACTACATTCCATGATACACAATGTTTCCATATAGTATTGTTCAAAAGTCTTTAGCCAGCGCTCATTTTTTCATATTCAATTCAATGAAATTTAATTTAATAATGTAGCCGCGGCACTGTGATGTAGTGGTTAGCACTGTTGCCTTGCACCACCAGGGACTTGACAGAGTTAGATTCTCGATTTGGGTTTGTGTGCATGAAGTTTGCATGTTCCCCCTGTGCATGGTGGGTTTCCTCTGGGTACTACGGTTTCCTCTCATAGTCCAAAGACATGCACGTTAGGCTTGTTCTCAAATAATTGCTCATAGTGTGTGAATGAGAAAACGGTATAGACGGTGAGTGAGTGAGTAAATTATGTGGATTAAAGAATTGGGAACAAATGTTTTACTGTGACATGCTGTGATGGATTGGCACCCCATCCAGGGACGCTACTGTAAGTCTTCTGGGATAGGCTTCAGGGCCCCTGTATAGACGATAAAACAGTATAGATGATGATGAGGCTGCAAAGTGCCTAAAGATGCAATTAAAAAATGTGTTGTTTATATAAAAACCTCAGCAGCGACCTCATTTCCCCTCTCGTCTGTTCCAACCACTCAGCATTCAGCATCTCCAGTATACTAATCACCAGCCTGATCATCTGTCATCATCTGCACCTGTTTCTCACTGGTTCAAGCCTAAAGTTAGATGTTTTCATGCCTGAATGTTTTCATGCCTGAATGGCTTAACAAACAAACATTCCTCTGAAACTGCTCAGGTACGAGAGCCCAAAAGCTTGCCAATAAATGAGAGTCAAAAAAAGTCCTTAGGGCAGCCTGGAGAACTATTCCACAAGAAAAAAAACAAAAAAAACAAGAAAGTCTGTCTAACAAACGTGTTACAAACGTGATACCTTGTATTTTTCATTATACTGTCACACAGTTCATCTCGACATTGCGTAACATCATCATTTCAATCTAGGTTCAGATGAATGTGAAATAGAAAAGAAAATCCAGATTGTAAAATTAAAGAAAGCCCTCGAGGCTTGGCACATTTCAGTGTGTAACCTGAGCCAGCTGCAGTGTCTTGCCCGATTGGTGGTTCTGAAGAAGCCTCGACTGGTTTTCTGTTGCTCTGAGGAGAGAATGTGCTGATTGTCACACATGGTGAGTGATTTGGGCAAGCCTGAGTCGAATAATTAATAGTTTGACACTGAGACACTGATTCAGGCTGGAAACTGGGACCTGGCCAGGGCTGAGGCCTTTTTGTCTCTTTGTGTACGGAGAGCAGGATGGGACAAATTTAGGACTGAAGCGAAAGAGAATATTTATTTCAGTTTCTCATGCTAGGTAAATAAAGTTGGTTTTACCACAGCACTGTTGGTTCTTGGATCTGCTTAGTCAGAATCTATATGAAACTATAAAGGCAGCTATAAGGCAAAGCTCAGGCTTATACAGTAGTAATCCTAATACATTACCACTGTAGTTATTAATGGTGTAGACTCAAATGTGTTCATACAGTACGATTTGCATAAGAAGATATTATATTACTTAGCAGTTTTTGAAGGAGTCTCCAGTGTTAGTGATTCATAAGCTTCGTGGGCTAAAATAGACATTTATAAAATATAACATAACGATAAATGGATAAAGGACCAGATCCAGTGTTGAGGGTTCGATTCCTACCTCGGGAGTTTGCATGTTTTAATCGTGCTTGGTGGGTTTCCTCTGGGTATTCTGGTTTCCTCCCACAGTCCAAAGACATACAGTAGGTTAGCAGACTTTTCCAAATCGCCTGTAGAGTGTATGTGTGTGTGTGTGTGTGTGTGTGTGTGTGTGTGTGTGTGTGTGTGTGTGAGTGCATGCTTGTGTGCCCTGCGGTAGATTGATAACCCGTGCAGGGTCTAAACCACCTAGTGCCCAAAGTCCCCTGGAATAGGATCCAGGCATCCCGAGACCTTGTAGAGGATAAGTGATATAGATGAAGGATTACGTGAGTGAATATAAATAAATAAAATGTATGATATTGTTCTGTAATAAAAATATTACTTGATGATCCCCCTGTAACACTACATCCCATCCCATGCTGTTTTTGCTGTTTATTAAATACTAAAATTAATGGTTGGTCGCCTCAACCATTATTTCCCAAAGGTTTGGGACTTTCTAGCTCATATATTAGAGAGTATATGGATATATTGATCTACTGTATGCACAGCCATCTATGGATTGAAGTTTTAAGCTGATTTTGATGAGTTTGGGCCTGTTGAGTTATTTTCTATTGAACTTAATGGTAGACTGGAGTTTATTGATTGGCATGAAAGAATGTTCAAAGAGAAACTCAAATGGTTTCAAAATGCGTTAGAAGGGACAATGATTCAACACATGCTATAATGTAAAATGAATGATATTTCATGCTGTACATGATTATGTGGCTTCCTGAATTGAATTCAGCACAATCAACTATAATATTAGTGACTAAAGTTTCAATTAAATTACAAGGTTTAATTTAACCGGTCAATAATTTCCTTGTTTATTTGGTTTGGTTTATTTTTATTTTATCATATACAGTAAAATATTTAGTCTCTTGTTACGATGCTGCTAACATTTTAAGTCAAATTTACTACAGTGTTACTTAAGAGCAATAAATATTTGCTCTTTGCATTTTACTTATTGAGATTTCACTCATTTTTTTTACACGACAGTAATGAAGTACAAAATATATTTTCATCTTAATTCCATTCATAATAGTTCAATAAATGTTGAAATGAATAATTATATGCTGTATTTGTACTGTAATTGGATTTGTCTAGTTTTGCCACAAAGTTGGCTAAATATTTGTAGTAATTTAATACTGAGCTAAATAATTGCGCTTTTTAAAATGATAATTTTTACATAAAAGTGGATATTTAAAAGAGTTCTGTAGCAAAATAAAATAAATATCAGTAACGACAATGCCATTATTCTGTTTTACACTTGCTGAAATTGCTGAGATGTGGCTGATCAATGATTCAACATAATATTTGAAAATGTATGAGTATCATAGTTACTGTGATGTGAAAATGTAATAAGTGTACTACGTCCTGTTTGCAGTGTTGGTGAGATGGATGATGGGAAGCCGGTGTGGGCGCCTCACCCTACTGATGGGTTCCAGCTGGGCACCATTGTGGACATTGGTGCTGACAGTCTGACCATCGAACCCCTCAAGCAGAAGGGAAAGGTGAGTCTTAACTTTTAATGTCGAGTTTAAGAGTAAATTTCAAAAGCAAGGGAAGGAGGAAAAAACGATTCAGTGTGGGGAAATCATTATGTGGTGTGATTATAAGCCAGGTTGTAGGTAAATTACTGCTACCACCATGACGGTGATTAATTTTCAATTGTCCGAAAGTAAAACATTTCCAAGGAGTTCCTGGGAGGCTGGGGTTTCAGACTGGAAGCAAGCAGTCCTGATCATGGCTCTGGTGTACGGAGAAACCTTTCTACCTTGATGGTATCCAAGCACTAGTGAAACACTGGGATAAGTGCATTAGTGTAGCAGGGGATTATATAGAGAAGTACGGGTAGTTTTTCTACCGCTCATAACTGTGTTCTGTTGTTCTGCAAAATCAAAGTCCCACATTTCCTTGAAAGCCCCTTGTATGTTTTTAGGTCAGTGTTAGAACTTGATCCAGCACTAAAGTGCGGTAGCGCTGCTCTGAGGGGAAGGAAAAAAAAAAAGAAAAGTTGTTTAAAGGCATGAGAGTGGCACGCAGCTGCTTGTTTCAAGAATGAGTGATTTGTGCATGTGGGCATGAAAGAAACGTTACATCTGCCCCGTGTGACGTTAGACGGATGTGCCTGGAGTGGCTGGCTCTGCTAATTGGCACAATGTGAGGAGTGTTTACCAGCGTAGCGTGTGTGCCAGGGCATAGCAGGCGAGAGAGAGGGAGATCAGTGAGGGAAGAAAGAGAAAAGAATAAAAATGAATAAATAAATGACATAAAAATTTTGAACCTCTTCTTGGAGCCATGTGACATTTGAGGGAAACTTGATCCTTGATCCGGCGGGCTCCATCAGCAGCACATTTATCCAAGTTATCCGAAGTTAATGCTTTCAGTAACATTTAAGTGAAAATGAGTGTGGGAACTCCGACTGGGCTCCACTGGTACTGTGAAAGTGACCCCGGGTTATTGCCTGCTAAACAGATTTATGAGAAAGCAGTCTGGTTTTAGCTCCTCTCCTTATTAACTCTGACTGAGGTCAGGAATACTGTATACTTTCCACTTACAGTGAAGCTCGGAAGCAGCAGGACGGCCACTTATACTTATATGGACTTATAGGCGGCTTTTATACGGATTAGTGTGTGCGCTGAAGTTGAATCAGAACCAAATTGATGCTTTACTAATCAGGAAACTGTACATACTGATAGACTTAGTGGAAATGTTCTATGCTTCAGATAATCTGAGATATCAGATATCAATTAGAATATGTTTGAAACTCTTCAGGCTAGTTAGAAAGCAAATCAATGATGAATTTTGATCATTAAAATGCAGCATTTGAATTAAACACACTGATGAATAAACTTGTATCCATCACTGAAAGAATAAAAAAAAATCCATTTTTGTCAAATTCCAACTTTGATAAAATGCTGATTGTGTCACATCGTAGCACTAAATGGAAAATAAATCACTTTGTTGGGTTTGACACAGTAAAATACCAGAATTGTTTTCCTCCAGGTTCTGGGATCGATTCCCGCCTCGGGTCTGTGTGCATGCTTGAGTTTGAATGTTCTCCCACGTGCTTGGTGGGTTTCCTCAGGGTACTCCAGTTTCCTCCCAAGACATGCAGATTAGGCTAATTAGCGTTCCCAAATTGCCTGTGTTGTGTCAATGTGAGTGTGTGTGCCATGTCATAGATTGGCTCCCTGTCCAGTGTGTACCCTGCCTTGTGCTTTAAGTCTCCTGGGACAGGCTCCAGGCCTCCCGTTACTCTGCATACAGGATAAAGCCGTATAGACGATGAGTGAGTGAGAGAGTTCTGAGAATAAAAACTCTGGCCTCCCAGGAACTCCTTTAACGGCCCAAATATGTGAAAATAGCTTGGAGCGAGATCAGGACTGTACGAGGACGTGACAATAACTCCCAGCCGACTTCCTGTAACGTGCAAGTGGTGTCGGTGAATGATTGTGTGTACAGTTCCCACAGACAGATGCGTCTCTTGCACAAGCTGGCAGCATGTTATCCATCGATTTATCACGTCAGATACTTCCTGCAGTGATAACAATGTCCTCCTACAGACCGGAGACATTGTCCGGCTCTCACTCAGAGATAATTTGTTTGACTAAGGCGGGGTGAGGATATAAACACCCGAGCATCTTAAATCAAGTTGCAGCTTTAGAGGATGGCACGTTGTTCGTGTGCAATAGAATAATGCCATTGTTCTCGTTATCTATTTTTTTTCTCTCTCTCATTTGCATGGTGCTTGTACTTGTGGTGTGAAAATTCCCTTTCTGTTGAATGAATGAGTTGTCTGGGTAGAATGGATGAATAATACACACACCTTTGATGTCTCTCTCTCTCTCTCTCTCTCTCTCTCTCTCTCTCTCTCTCTGTTTTTTGTGTGATAACCTCAGAAGTCTGCAATCCTGTGCACTTACTGTACATTTAAATACTTTGGCATTCTCTAAGATCGGGATAATGTAGGGGTGTTCAAGTCAAACCGGGACTTTTGATCGCGCAGAATAATAGAAATCATTTATGAGAGTGAAAATTTTTATTCATTTAATTACAGGAAAGTCCCGGTTTGGCTTGAACGCCAGCGTCTCGTATCAATATCAAACTTTCTGACCAATCAGAGTGAATCATTTAATGGCAGCATGGAATAAGTTTGCCCTTGTGTTATAGCTAGTTGATCACTGGGAGTGTTAACGCCGCTCTGTTTTCAGACGTTTCTCGCTCCTGTCAGCCAAGTGTTTCCGGCCGAGGATGACGTCACCAAGCATGTCGAGGACAATTGTGAGTGTGTAAACGCTTCGTACTGTATGAAATCTGCTTTGGATTCTGTGGAAAGTTGTCATTTTATATTTTTAGATATGTAGTAATTGTAGATCGATTGATATTTAAATATGTTTGTTCAGACAGAACTCTTGATTTGGTCCAGTTATGAACATATGATAAGCAAGACAGACAGGACATTGGTTATTATCCTGTAATAAGGTTATTTATTGATTAGTATTTAATGATGCTAGACTTGATCCTGTGACCACAAACCAAGTTACTGTACATTTTAATCTGCACTATATGACACAAATGTCCCGTCTGTGTTCTGACACCTTCACCACCACAACCAGCATTAACCTTTTCACCAATTAGAGCTACAGTAGCTTTAATATCGGATGGGACGACACAGGCCAGACTTCCCTCCCCGTGTACATCAGTGAGCTTTGGCTTCTCGTGACCCTTTTGCCAGTTCATCAGTTTTAATTCCTCGCGCCACATGTGGTCGGTTTCTTACCACTGCAGACCAGGAACATCCCACAAGAGCTGCAGTCTTGGTGTCCTCTAACCATCACAACCTGGCCCTTGTCAAAGTCACTCAAATCCTCATGCTTGGTCATTTTTTTTCTGCTTCCACACATCAACTTCAGGAAAAAAGATTCACTTTCTGCCTAATATATCCCACCTATTTCCAGCCGCCATTGTAACGAGATATTGAAAATGATGCTACTGTGAGAAGGAACAAATTGTGATGGTTGGAGGACACGGGCAGAGCAACTCCAAAACTGTAGTTCCTGTGGGATCTTCCTGGTCTGCAGTAGTCAGGACATACCAAAAGTTAAGGAAGGAAAACCAGGGTCATGGGTGACCAAGGCTCGCTGATGCACATGGGGAGTGAAGTCTGGCCCGTGTAGTCCGTTCCAATAGCAGAGCTAGTGTAGGTCAAATTTTAGGAAGAAAAGGTTCCAATAGAACACACAGTGCATCACTGTTTTGGTTGCAAAAGGGATAAATGCACATACAACATCTGATCTTCTTATCCTCTTTATATTCTAACGCAGGTTCGTTGATGTACTTGAACGAGGCTACGCTTCTGAACAACGTCCGCGTGCGTTACAGTAAAGATAGGATTTATGTAAGTATTAAACGCTGTTGGAAACATGCTGCGTTCACTGTCTCACCATTCTTGTCTAAAATAAATACTACAGTATTTATTACACAGCGTTACACTCCTCTTTTTCAGCGCAGTCTGCATCTTTTTGTTTTTCTTTCTATGTAATGTTTTTGTCTCTTTTACAATTTGCCTTAAACTCTTTGGTCTAGCAGGTTGAACCGGACACTTAGAAGAACCGTGAGACAGAATATATGTTGTACTTTGTGTTTTTTGTGATTAGCCTGTAGGTACATTAAAATTTATTTATTAATAATTGTTGTTAACGCGTGATTTGATCTACTGTAGAATTTTTGTGTGTTACAATTTTTTTTACACAAGTTAATCATTTAGACAAGGTTGACCCTAATGGCTTCCCATAATCTCAGCGCGGCTACCCGGCTGTGTGTGATAACGTCACGTTTAACACGGATAATAATATAAGTGAGGAAACGTCACCAGGTGTGCTGAACGTTGCATTTTATTATACTGTAAACAGCTTCTAGATGGAAATTTGGATGAGACCAAAGTTTGTGCTTCAGCCACCTTCAAGGGGAACCATTTTTACAAGAATATAATAAATGATGTAAAGATGTGGGAGCGGTGGCTCAGGCGGCCAGGGCTCTAAGTTTCTTTATAATACAAGTAAATCCGAGTATTTTTAAATCGTAATTAATCACACGGTATGACTGGGATTACCTAAACTCAAATTTTTAATCGATTGACAGCCCTGTTAATAATATGCACTGACTTACTTTTAGTGATTTAATACATCACCCAGTGTGTGTAGTTTAAACCCCTTAGGGGTCGACGATGGCAATCTCCTTTTTTTTTTATCTCTGCAAGTGTTTAAGTAAATGAAATTATATTGTAGCAACCCAGAAAAAAATATGTACACAAACGGTAGACGCTTTTCTTTCCAAAAAGTCTTGTGGTAAAGTGCTCGCCCTATCATCTGGAGATCGCGAGTTCGATTCCCGGGTGATGCTGTAACCTCTCGCAACCGGAGGTCTAGAGAGAGCTGATTGGCCGAGCTCTCTCAGAGGGGAGGGACGAGAGGTACTTAGTGCTCCCACATTAAATCACGGCACAGCCAATCAGGGGCGTCTGTGAGCTCACGCAAGCGGAAGGAGTGGATAATGCTGTCCTCCGAGTGTGTTACTCCTCCCCCAACGGTGCATGAGCGAGCAGTTCGAAAAGATGCGGTCGGCTGGCGTCACGTGGTTCGGAGGATACACGATAGTCTTCGGCCCTCCCGACTGAGTGGTAGTAGTAGCTTAACGTGGAGCCCCCTAGTGACGGGGAGGAATTGGACACGACTAAATTAGGGAGAAAAATCCACTCAAATCACAAACAACAAAATAGCACAATGCACGTTGTCTGTGAATGGCTGGAATGTGGGTGTGAATAAGCCTTTTAGTGAAGGTAAAATGTTGGCGTGAACCCGCAGCGCGCTCTTTCACTATTGATCAAAAGGCATGAGTTATGAGCAGATTTATATGAGATTATGTGAGTTTCTCTTCACATAGTCGCCCAGAAATACAACAAACACAAACATATACTCACTAAATAAGCGATGCCTTCGCAACGCAACGATGTGAGACGCTTTATTTTAGTCATAATATACTATAACACATTTTCGTGCATTTCAATGAATGTTTCAGAAACCATCCTTCATTTTTTGTTTTACTCAAAAAAGCAGCTCTGTTTTTGTGTGAGGAATCTGAGTGTATGGGTGTAAAGAGCTGAGACGTCATGAAGAGACCTGGTGAAACCTGGTGTTACCTGAGCCAATGGGTCTTACATATTCATGAAAAGTCGTGGATTATTCAGGGAAACAGAGGCTCTGCTGAAAAAAAGTCTGTCACTTTACCCCAAATAAAAGGTCTTTCGGAATGTTCGAAAATAGTTGTTTTGCTATGGACACACAGCCAACACCTTTATGAAATTGTATTTTTTTTGTATGTGTTTTTTAACTTAAGTTTAAAAGTCGCACATGAATCTGACATATTTACACCAGCCACATTATGAAAACCGAGTTTGTGCTCTACATTAATAGGGGAAACGTATTAGATTTTATATTGGTAAAGATATGACATTTACACAAATTTAAGAAGAGCGAAGAGAATCACTGCAGGTCTTCAGAAAGGCTTCAGGCCACTAAGATTAAACAGTTATATTTGCTGAGGTCGGAAGAAACAATGATTCTGACTAGAAGTTTTCTTATATATTGTGATATAGCCTCAAGAAAGGAACATTAAATCCACACGGTTTACTGTATAAATCCACATACTTACTGTACTATATGCTACGTTTAGTCCTAAATTCACACAAAAACTTTTCAATCGTCACTTAAATACATGCGATCAGGTCCATAAATATTAATTAACATTAATAATTAATGTTAATTTCCCCACACTGTATTTATTGCCAAGTATTGGCAGAGGGGCGATCAGGTCATACAGAGACATTTGATTATGTGATCAATAACAAAACACGGTCATGAGACTAAATCTACCTTCATTTCTCTATATAATCCCCAGCGACACTAATGCACTAATGCACTTATCCCAGCGTTTTACTAGTGTTGGAAATCTTCTGTTTGGTACAACTTCATTCACAAAAAAATATCATCCCAGTTTGGCTTGAACACCCCTTAGATGCTTTAAAGCCAGTTTTGACTTTAAATTTAAGTGGATATGTATCCAAGTCAGGTGAATTTCTTTTTTAAAGGACCAAAAGTACTTGGAAAATGATGAAAAATGATCATTAGATTAAAGTTTGGAAACCGTCGCCTTGCACCTCTAGGTTTTGAGTTTCATTCCCGCCGTGGGGTTTTTGGAGTGTGTGTGGAGTTTGCATGGTCTCTCTGTGCTTGGTGGGTTTCCTCCACAGTCCAAAGACATGCGTATTAGGCTAATTGGCGTTCCCAAATTGCCCGTAGTGTGTGAATGAGCATGTGTGTGTGTGTGTTCTGCGATGGATTGGCACACTGAGTGTACCCCGCCTCGTGCCCTAGGCTCCAGGGCTCCTCCGCGATCCTGCATACCTTAAAAAGTCTATCTGGATGCCTCGATGTCTAAGCATTAGGCTGAATTGAAGCGGATAATATTGCCCTATCCACTTTTGTCAGCAGTCACATGATCAATCAAGTCCAAGGGAACCAGTTCCACTGGCAGTTGTAGATGACTGCGCACTAAGATGAGCTTTTTTCTTTTCCCATACACTCCTCTTACCATGATTCTAGTAAACGTGGTCTCTGTCTCATTCTAGGACTGTATATTTTAGAATTTATTCAAAAATTAATCTTTTTCAAATTACCAGTGGTTTAAATCGTTTCAAAACTTTTATATTAACTCTAGTGAAGTCTTTTCTTCATTCTTGACTTCGACGGATTCTTAATTCTTTAAGAATCTTTCTCATGGCCAACTGTTGTGGGGGGTTTCTTACACCTGGGAAAGAACTCTGTGAGTTTGCCCAGGCATTTCGGCATCCGCAAACGTAGCAGTGCGTTCCGTCATTTTTTTTTTTTTTTAGACTGCAACAAATAGTTGATTTGGCCACACCTCATTTTTTTGTGCTCTCTCTCTCTCTCTGATGGGTTTGTTTTGATTTTTCAGGCAAATGATTGCTTGCTTCACTGCCAGTGACGCTCCTTAGGACAGATTCCTAATATAGAAGCTATACCTGAAATAAACTTCAGATTAAAACAAAAAAATCTGACTTGGAATTAAATAGGGAATTAGGGAGTAACGCTCACCTGGCTGTGGAACATCCGAGCAACTAATCGTCCGATTACTTTTGACCACTTGAAAATTAAGGAGCACAAAAATGTAAAAAAAAATTTTTGAAATGTAATAATCATTGATTGTTTCAAATTTTATCCAGCTTTTATTTTGGTGCGTTTAAAGCTGATGGTCAGAAAAATGTGTTTTGTTACATTTCAGACCTAGAAGTATAGATGTACAGTACTGTAAATAAATAAATACTGTAGATCCCATTCTTTATGCGCCATCTAGTGGCTACAGTGGTTTACTGCAGGCTGCTCACCCTTTATTTACAGCCATAGCTAAAAGTTTTGAGAATGACACAAATTTAAATTTCCACAAAGTCTGATGTTTTTGTCAGATGTCACTATGTTACTATACTGAAGTATAATTACAAGCATTTCTTAAGTGTCAAAGGCTGTTATTGACCATTACATTCATTTTTTTCTTAATCTGGACTGCACGATCAAGCCATTTTCTTTCATTTTTATTCACTTCAATCCACATTATTTACAATTGTATACAAAAAGTTTGTGCACTCCAGCGAAATTACCTATTTTCTTGATATTTCAAGTTACAACGATGTAAATACAAGTGCGTGTATGGCTCATACAGTACTCTTCTCTCCGTTTATTGTGCATCGTATGTTTGTTTTTTTTCTCTCTTTTTCATATGTAGACGTATGTAGCCAACATCCTGATAGCGGTGAATCCCTACGTTGACATCCCGAAGCTCTATTCTCCCGACACCATGAAGCAGTACCGGGGCCGATCCCTGGGGACGCTCCCACCGCACGTGTACGCCATCGGTGAGTGAGTGTGAAAGCACCGAACTCAGGGTGTAACGGGCTTCCAGTGAGAACATTTTGGTGTAGATGATGATGATGAGGGAAAAATGAGATTAATGGTAGGATTAGATGCATTATTTATTATTAGTCATATTCTTTTATTTATTATTATTATTATTATTATTATTATTTACATAGGCTTGTTTATACACCTTCATTCATAAGAAGCACCAATGACAGTGGTTATAAGTAATGCTTATAAAATCACTTTCATCAAGTCCCGGTTTGACTTGAACGCCCCTTGGGTTATGTGATCTGTATTGTTGGGCTGTTCACTTGTAGACTGATGTGTATCATGATTTGTAATATGTAAATCATCAATAAAAGATGAGAGAGACTGAAAATGTCTGTGTGTATGTCTGTGTTAAAGCTGATAAAGCTTACCGTGACATGAAGGTGCTGAAGATGAGTCAGTCGATCATCGTCTCTGGAGAATCGGGCGCCGGAAAGACCGAAAACACAAAGTTTGTACTTCGGTAAGGAGACAATAATAACGCGTCCATCATCATTAATGCTCATTTGCACACTTCTGGACATTTTTTTATTCATTCCACTTTTTATTTGCATTTAAATTTAAATTTATTTTGTCTTGTACAGAAAAGTTTTATATTTCTTATATATTTTTGAAAATTTTTATATTTTGGTCTAACTTCTTATAGTTAAACTATTTATTTATTTCTTGCTTCTTTTTCTATTTCTCTCTTATTTCTTGTCGATTGTTTTTAAAAATTTTAAGGTCACAGGCGGTCGTATAAGCATTTCACTGCATATCGTACTGTGTATGACTGTGTATGTGACAAGTAGAATTTCAATTTGAATACCTGATGCATTCACACTTGCTGTCATTCCTCTTGTTTTTAAGATGACGAGAAGACAGAATGATGCATGACACTGCATTTTTCTGAAGTTAAATTCATTATTTTTGTAGCGTGAATCTGATGTGATCTTCTGATTTCTGTAATTTTTCCCATTTTCAGGTATTTAACGACGTCATATGGGACGGGTCAAGACATCGATGAGAGGATAGTTGAAGGTATGGGTTGTTCAGTGGAGTTGGGTGTATTGTTTACGTGTGCGTGTGTGAATTATATGCTAGTGATTAATCACACCGAGTGCTGACATTTCCTTTGGACTTTGCAGCTAATCCTCTGTTGGAGGCATTCGGGAACGCTAAAACAGTCCGCAACAACAACAGCAGCCGCTTTGGCAAGTTTGTGGAGATTCATTTTAACGAAAAGGTCAGTGTTTGTGCTTTTAACTGCTCTCTCTCTCTCTCTCTCTCTCTCGCTCGCGCTCGCGCGTGCTCTCTAAAGCAGGTATTTATTTCAAATTCACTTAGTCTTGAAATGTGCATTAAGATAAATTACACTTAAATAATATAAGGGTAAATGATTACATCATCATGTTCAAAAGTTAGCACTCCCTCTTTTAATCTATCTATCTGTTTTTGTATAAAAATATTATAAAAATCATCTGATCGTAGCAGGTCTCAGTATTCAGCAAATACAACCAACAACGTGTAACTTTTTTTCACCATGCCGTTATTTATTGAACAAAAATGAAGCCAAAGACAGCAAGTTCCCCCAGGTGCTGCTAAACACCAGCCATTGATTAATTGATCATCAGCAGGTGTGCAGATCTCTGTGAAAGCAGAAGTTTTGACAGTTTGCTAGTCTGGAGGATTCCGGTGTGTGTTAATATAAGGCTAAAAGGGGAAAGACGTAAGCAATGGTCTTAGAAAAGCAATTGTTGCTGCACATCAATCTGGAAAGGGTTACAGAACCATTATAGTATGGACGTCCCAGTACGTTTACCCATAGATCAGACCGTGCAATGTTTAGAAAAATACTAAAAAAAAAACAAGAGCTACATCTCAGACCCTTCAGGCCTCACTGAGCATGTAAAGTCCATGACAGCACAATTAGAAGAAGACTGAATGGGTACGGTTTGTTTGGAAGGGTACCAGGAGAACCACAGGAGCACGACTGAGGTTCGGGCCTAGTTAAAGTCAACAGGACTCATAAAGTCATACAGGAAACGATTGCTTCACGTTATTTCTCAATAAGATCCACTAATGAACTAATGAAACATGGGGGTACTTAGTATTGCTCATATTTTTTTGTTCGTCCGAGGTTGTATTTGCTTAATACTAGGATAAGATGATTTTTATTATGCTTTTAAACAAAAGACGTGAGTACTAACTTTTGAACACGACTGTATACATTGTTTATAGCCGTATTTGTATTGTACGGTCTCTGCTCATATTCCTCGTTGTACTTGTGAGTATTTGTCTCTATTGATACGAGTAGGTGTGTCTTGGTCGAATAGTTTGAACCCCAACACTGACCTGTCTTTGTCACGTTCCAGCCCATGTAGGTGATTTTAAGATGTTCTGATCGTGTTATGTTGGTCTGCAGAACACGGTGGTCGGGGGTTTCGTGTCTCATTACCTTCTGGAGAAATCACGAATCTGCAGACAGGGGAAGGAGGAGAGGAACTACCACATCTTCTACAGGTTGTGTGCCGGAGCACCAGAGGACATCCGGGAGAAATTTCACCTGTCTTCTCCCAACACTTTCAGGGTGAGTACAGTGCAGGACATAATGCAAAAGACGCGTCCTACTACAGTAATTACAACTATTTCTCCTCTAACTATTAGTATTGCCACTCCTACTCCTAGTCCTACTCTTCCTACACCTACTGTTATTCTTACTATTGTTGATCTACCACTCCTACTACTCTTAGTACTACTACTACAACTACTACTATATTTACAACCACTTCTCCTCCTCCTCCTCCTACTAATCTTCAAACTTATACTCCTAATCCTACTATTATTAGTATTGCTTCTCTTACTCCTTCTCCTACTTTTACTACTGCTCACATTACTCCTTATAATAATAATAATAAAAAAATAAAATAAAATAATAATAATAATAATAATAATAAAAAAAAAATAATAATAATAATTAATTTTTTTAAATAATAATAATAAAAAAAAAAAAATAATAATAATAATAAAATAATAATAATAATAATTATTTTTTTTAAATAATAAAATAATAATAATAATAATAATAATAATAAAATAATAATAAAATAATAATAAAATAATAATAATAATAATAATAATAAATATATTCATATAAATTCTACTAATGCAATTACTTATACTATACTTTTGTTGCTTATATTAAAATGTCTGGTTCTGACATGAAACACCAACTCAAGTAATGTTCCTACTATTACTCTCATACTTTTTTTTTATTTTTATTTTTTTTATTTTTATTTAAGTTTTTATTGAAAATAGATACAATCCAATACATCTGTTTATAACTTTTGTCACATTTACAACAGATATAGCTTGTATATTATCAAAAAGCTCTTCATGGCATAAAACTACTCTCATACTTTTAATGTCGAAACTAATACTACTTCTAATATTCGTACTAAAGCTACTACTAATCGTACACATTCATCTAATGTGATGATGATTCTTCTTCTTCTACTTATTATTATTATTATTATTATTATTATTATTAATGGTAATAATACTTATAATGCTACTACTACTAATAATAAAACTACTGATACTGATGTGAAATACTATTGTCCGTTATAATCAAGCAGTACATTTACACAAAAATGATTGCTTCTAATACTGTTTATTAAATTATTAATACAATTAATATTCATCGAACTACACTGGTGCTTAAATTGCTGCTCCTACTACTAACACCACCTCCACCACCTCTACTACTAGTAATTCTACTGGAACTATTATCAAATATTGTTCTATAATAGTAATACAATGAACATTCAATTTAATGCGATACATTTTTACCTAATTCTAGTAATAATATAATATTAGTACAACTAGTGATAGTAGTATTAACATTCTTTATATAACTTATAGATGCAGATTCTTCACACAATATTTGTAAAAATCTAAACAATACAATGCAACCCATGAGAATAAAAAAAACAAGAAAATAAATTATACCCAAATCTTATATGTCATGCTATAAAAGGTTAAATATTTACTGTCAACAAATGGTAAATAAAAAGGCAGTAATTTTAATGATTAAAATTTAAAGAATGGCGGTTTTATTTTTTAAAGAAATTTAAAGAATTCTTATTATATTTCACATGCAGGTTTTGTTGCATATCTAAACAAATCTAAACAATACAAAACAAAACAAACCAAGAGAAAATCCTGTTGTGAAAAGCTTCATGAGGTGTTATTTTGGAGTAACCATTAGATGGCAGAGTTGTCCATGACTAGACATTGCCGCCGCTCCCTTTATGAAGGTGAACGATTAAAAAGAATAAGCATCCTGCGAAATCATTTTAATAAGAGCCTAATAAATACACAGACGAGTAAATTTCTCACCTCTCCCCTCTGTTTTTAATTTCCGGATCTCTTAGTTCTTGACCTAGTTCTAATGCCGTTAAGAGACTTCAGTTTAATTTTGCAAGTTCAGAATTATGGGACTCGAGTTCATCTGAACTTTGGTGTGCTTTGCGTTTAGCATTGGGGGGGGAGGGGGGTGTGTCTGAAAAAAAACTGGAAGAGCGCAGGATCTCTTGGTTAATCCGTGCAGGGGCTTATTTGGAGATTAGACTCTTTGCAATGAGAAGAGGGCCACTTGCCTCAAAAGAAATGAAGGATTAGTCCAGATCAGTAAGGGAACCTGTCGCTTAGAATAAGCCTCACTCACTTATTCATAGGAGTGGTGTGTATAATCCCTCCTTGATAAATATTCCTATTTGAATAAACTCTCCTCTATATGTTGCAAATTCATATCCGGCCAAATAGCTGGTAATGACCAGATTTACTCTTTCCTTATTTGTTTGTTTAATGTTCCTTTAGAAAATATTTCCCTAGTGTGGGTATTGTACATAATGTACGTATTTCTCATATGCCGTTGTCACATACAGTACTTCCCTTATATGGCAGGTACATTGATAAGTCGAATCTGAAATGAAATATTAAAAACAATACTGGCAGTGACATCTGCCATATCATATATAATTTTATTTTAAAGTTAAGGATTTCTTTGTCGCATATACATTACGGTACAGAGAAATTCTTTCTTCACATATCCCAGCATAACTGGGGTCAGAGCGCAGGGTCAGCCCTGATCAGTGTTGGGGGACGTTACTTTTTAAAGTAACTAATTACATTACAAATTTACTGTCATTAAAAAGTTATCCGTTACATTACAGCATTACTTTCTGATAAAAGTAACTAGTTCGAGTACTTTTCCATTGCAGAAAATGAAAACTCCTTT
>JAQMYJ010000012.1:32016709-32035506 GCA_030014305.1 Clarias laeviceps | reverse complement strand
CACAATCACATTCCAGCTCTTATTCCCAGCTGTGGTCAAATAATGGATGAAATAATTATTCAATGCTGGACACAAACCGCAAAAAACATGATGAAAAGCCCGAAGCACTTCATGTTTATAAAATAATATTTACTTAATATGATAAAACTATAATATACTTTATATATATTTATAATATATATTGTGTATTATACATATATATATATAAATTATATTATAATATATAATATAATATATTGTTCATTCATGTCTTCTGATGATGGTGACACATTTTTACGTTTTAAATAAGATATGTTGGCATTTTCACGAATCAGGACATTCACATTGTTAACACTATCAGATTATAAGTTAGCCTACTATCAGGTAATTAAATAAATTTAATTTAAGACTATTTAAACCGAGGCAATGCCATGTCTTTCCTAAAGTCCTTCCATGCGGACCCGAGGCAGGAATCAAACCCAGACCCTGGAGGTGGCAATGTGCCGCCTTTGAGTTTACCTAAATAATTTAAAACGTGCAAATCCTTCCTGATTCGAAAAACTGTCAAGAAAGATTCAATTATTATTTATTGAAACAATAAACAAAAGGCTGATTGTATTGCATAATCGATTATTAAAATTCGAAAAATTGAGGGTCAGGGGTAGCTCACTGGTTAAGGCATTGGACTATGATCCAGAAGGTCCCAGGTTCAAATCCCACGACCACCAAATTGTCCCTGTTGGGGCCTTAAGCAAGGGCCTTAACCCTTAACTGAACAAGTCGCTCTGGATAAGGGGGTCTGTCAAATGCTTAAATGTAAATTAAAACTAGCCTATGCCTTAGTCCCTGCCTGTGTCCCACCCTTGTGCATGTGTTTAGTGCTTTGGGGTCAGGGTTAAGGCATTGTGAGGTCAAATGCTGCCATTTTTGAGTACATGTAAACTTGCAAGGTTTCAGTCAGTTGATTCCGTAATTACTTTGAGTGGAAGAAATCTGCAAACGCTAGCTATTTGTTAGCCATAGGGTTATACTAGTAGTTCTGTTAGCTAGTAAATGTTATCTTTTGAAATTCTACCCATAGACTCTAGACTCATCTCGATCATAAATGATTGTTCTGGTAAACAAGAAACTCACTTCCCAACTTCACACCATGAAAGTTTCTTCCTCTATCTGTTGCTAGCTTTTTATCTTCTTTAGAAAAGTCCTCTAGCTTGACTTGTGGTTTATGTGGCTCTTTAGCACCTGAAGGCAGGCCCTCTGACGGACCCGCTGCTGGATGACCACTGCGATTATAACCGCATGGCGGTGGCCATGAAGAAGATCGGCCTGGGCGATACAGAGAAGCTGGACCTGTTCAGGGTTGTGGCTGGAGTCCTCCACCTCGGCAACATTGACTTCGAGGAAGCGGGCAGCACATCAGGTAAGAAATGAGGACGAGGTACGGTACGCTTGGTGTCTCATCTAGCATGTTGTCCTGGAAATGGGAGTGAGAGATTTGACGAAAAGCTCATGTCACGATCAATATTTTATCATCATCTTGCTTAGCTTGAAATGGAATCCCAATATTTTATCCTGTTACGTGTGTGTGTGTGTGTGTGTGTGTGTGTGTGTGTGTGTAGAAAAGACAAAGAAAACAGAAACACCTTGAGCCCGGCGTATCTCCTTCTGCTTTTATAATGAAACCAGACATTTCTATTTTTTTCCCCATTTCCCCTCGTTTCCCTGAGAACATCTTGGACCATATAGACTTTTTATTATCCCAGTGACATTTTGTGTCCTCATAAACATCCCATAGTGAACATTAGACACTTTTAGAAAGAAATACAGCAATAATCTTGTGCACCTTAGAGTTTTTTTTAGTGTTTCCCTTGTGAAAGTTTAATGCGTGGTAGTTACATATAAAATATACAATATAAACACTGTCAGATTATTATTATTTTTTTAAGCGTTTCAGGAGCAGGATAGTCCAACCCCGAGTGGTGATACGGCTGGTTTATTCTGCTCCCTTAGCAGTTTAAGTGTCTGAGTCTTTGTGCCTACAGGGTTTTAAACGTCCCAAATGGAGCATTTGAGACAAATTTATATGTTTACTCACATTTAGTGAACAGCGACTGCACTGATTTGAACGATGCAGAACATTTCCGATGATTTACCAATAAAGTAAACACACTTAATAGTTATACTCTATCTTAGTCTTGCTCTGTGTCGCATATAAAATCGACAAAGCTGTTTGATGAAGTTAAATAAAAGTGCGATTACTGGGACAGAGCTACAAATTTGATGTTTAAATTGATATTTTCTTGCTTCACTTCAAAAAGTGGCTTTTTAAAAAAAAAAAAACTTTTGTTCAGAACAAAGATTTCTCTTAATGTTCCTGCTTTAATATGTATAATATGGTACAGTATATTGAAGTTATATACAGTGCTGTGCAAAAGTCTTGAGCCCCCACATTTCTTCATAATTTGCTCCTAAAAAGCCAAAGTTTTTGCATTGTAGTCTTGAGAAATAGTTCTCCAGGCTCTCTGAAGAACTTTTTTTTTAATTCTCATTTTTTGGATACGTCTTCCTGCTATGTTTGAAAGAGGGAGGATGAGGTGTTTGAAAGAAATGCTGACGCGACATGCAAAACTTTCATTTCCAAACCTCGTTCGTTTGCATCTCGGCCCCAGTTTAGCGTGCTTTACAGTGTGATTGTCCGCATCTCTATAATATTTAAATAATCACTAAATAAAAATAATAAATAGCCAAACAGGAAAGCTTTGGACGAAAAAAAAACAAAACCTCTGAAGCTTTTGCCAGCATTTAGGTTTAAGTTTGACTGCAATAGCATAATGTCCTTGGAGACGAGATGGGTGTGATTTCCTTGACTTTGCAGCTCTGGTAAGAAAAGTGATAGGAGGTCTGCTGCCGCATCCATTCATCCTTTTTCCACCCTTCTGCTTATGATACCCTCAGGAAACATAAGACACTTCTTTGGCGTTTATTACCATTGATCTTGGTCACTGGTTTAGAGGGCTTAGAGGTTTTTTTTCTTTCAATGACCCACATTTAATAACCTGTGATTGGCCATTTGAGAAGAGGACACTCAAGTTTAAAAACTGTTTCCTGTGGACATTACTTAGTGGATGCAGAATATCCTTTTTATCGCCCCTTACATTTTCTCCTCAATTGGGCCAACATTTTTCCAGAAGGGTAGTATTACACACTTGGGAGAATGGCGCTGTCTGTCCTCTATGGCACACACTTCTCCGAGTGAAATTGAAACCTGAAAGACACCCTTATCCAGAGCGACTATGTTTTTATCTCTTTGTACATCTGTGCCATTGAGGGTTAAGGGGGTCTTACTCAAGGGCCCAACAGTGGCAATTTGGTGGTGCTGGGGTTTGAACCTGGGACATTCAGAACCATAGTCCAAATCCAATGCCTTAACCACTAAGTTACCCCTGACCCTGAGTCATAAGTGCTGTTGACCCTGACAAAAGGGAAAATGTTTTTTTGTTGTGCTTCGTTAGAGGTGCAGACTAAAACTACAGACAAATGCTCACGACACATGACTGGAGAGTTTGTATAGTCTACTGTAGACTTTAATTCTCACTAGGGGTAGTCAAATTGAATGCAAATGAGAATTTGCCTAACATTAGATCCCCTCTGGTGTCGGTAACCATGGTTATGTTTTTCATGGGCGGAGCCTGGCAAAATAATAGTTCCCTGAACATATTCGGTAATGCTGACGAGTCAGTTCTGTTGGCTTATATTGTAACAATGTTTGAAGCAAATACAAGTATTTACAGTACAGTCACTCACTAATCCTGAGCTGCGAGAGTCAGTTGAAAAAGTTTACATCAACCAGCGAGACTGGATTTGTTTATCTGTACAGCTCACTTTATGGATGGATGATATCACAGGATTTGCTTTACGTAAACAATCTACGTAAAAAAGTGAATTTTCAGTTAGGATCATACAACATTATTGTTCATAATACTTAATGCTTTTTATCTCCTGATGCCATGCTTTGTTTTTTGTACATATGCATACATATTTATATTTTTATCAGATTAAAAGAAACACACTTGCTAAAAACAATTTCATGCCCTTTCATGTAGTGTCTGTAACTTTTTAAAATTCAAATCTTTCAATGATCTTAACTGTCATTCAGATGAAACTTGGCCAATTTAGATTTCACATGAAAAGACATAAACCTGAAAAAGTGTATTATTCTAAAATGCAAAATTGTTAAAATATTGCAACATGAATCTGACATGGTTACGGACACTACAGATTTTTTGCTTTTTAAGCTTTTACCAAAAAAACATTTCTCATGCAAAGCACTGAGGTCACCCTGGAACTTTAATGGTATGTGTCTTAACAATAACTATAAGGCAGATTACAAAAAGCAATTTATAATGAACAATCTATAATTTTCTATATTTTATGGCTACATAACATAAGGTGTGCATCTAATTTGGAGCATTTAAACAAAACCACTGTTGTTAGTAATTTGGGGGGAAATCGTTAATTTTAAAGGGAATGCTTTAATTTAAGCAACAATTTTTACAGGTCATATGCTACAAGAAGCGTACACCAATTTTAGTATCAGTACTCATAAAGAAATAGGGATAATTCGCATTTTAAATTATTGTTGTTTAAAGCGAGACTATGTATAGCTGAAAAATGGCCATTTTTTGGGCACATATAAAATCATCTCTCCAAAACGTCTGAAGTTAACAACTTGAAATTTTTAGGAAGGCAAAATTGGTTACTTCCATGTTGCATAAACTCATGGCACACATAGTATGAAGTAGGCCCTAAAAGTGTCTATAAAGCAAGTTTAATTTAATAGAAAGAGCTTACTAAGTAAAGGAGATGTTTTACTTTCCTCTGTGTTTTATTTCACCAGTCTATAGGAAGCCCAAGACATTGAGAATGCTGAGTGAGAAATTCCTTATTAGCTTTCAGAGTGGACCATTTATAAATTCATTAGTAATTCCATCAGGCATGTCAACGGTCCAGTGGCTTTGCCCATTTTCCTCATAAATTGGTTGACCAGATAAAAGAAGCTAATGTAATGTAATCTAACCTAATATAATAACACATGGGAAGTTATTTAGTTAAGTTCATTAATACTGACAAAGAGAAATGAAGGAGTATATGAAATTCCAGGCAGCCAGGCAATATACTCTTACAGGTGGAAGCCCACATGTACATACCAAATGAAACTGTTTGTTTTGCATCAGTCAATAGTGAGCACTGTTTTCATTCCCCTGGATGTCGCTTAAGAGGAGAAAAACGCCTATAGCTATGACATAATCAGTATTTTTTCCCCCTGCCCTTCAATAAAAACAGCTGCTGACCCAATCGACATCTAGAATGATTGACAGTTGTGCTAATGCCAAACTGTTGTTCAATGCCAAACTATGGACAAAGTAATCTTGCATTGTGAAATAAAATCAGTTAACTTTATTTCATTAGAATGCCCCAAACACTAAAAAAGTACAGTAGGAGCTTTTCAGTAGGAGCTTTTTCTATCTGGTGTTTGTGTGCATCTAAAAAATGTAATATTGTGAAAAAGTTCATTTTCTTTTCTAATTTAATTTAACAAGTAAAACTGTCATATATTCAAAACTCAAAAAAAGTGAAATATTTCAAATGTCAAGTCTTATTTTTGTTTTAATGTAGATTATTGCCATTTGAAAAATCCAGTATCTCAGTATCCAGAAAAATATGTTCATTCATGCACTCAACACTCGGTTTGGGCTCCTTAAGTAATAATTGCTGCATCAGTGATGCGTGGCATGGAGACGATCAACCTGTGGCACTGCTGAGGCATTATTGAAAGCCAGGTTGCTTTGATAGCAGCCTTTCGTTCATTTGTATTGCTGCGTCTGGTGTTTTTCATCTTCTTCTTGACAATACCCCATAGATTCTTTATGGGGTGTAGGTCAGGCAAGTTGGCTGGCCTATCAAGCACAGTAATATCATGGTCAGGAAACCAACACGTGGAATAGTACTGTATAACTCATTTAAAGCCAAGAAGTTCTGCTTTGGTAACTGATCGTGCATTGATTTAAATTTTTTTACTTTGCGCCACTTGCACAACAGAGTTAAGGAGACCATGCTAAAATTCATGTCATGTCAAAATTCCTGATATGAAGCAAGTCACAAAACATTCATGCACCTCAGGAAGTGCTACAGTAATAATTAGCTGATTTAACCTATGTTGGGAGTAGAAGAAAATCCAGGAACAGGGTTGAGAAGCTGGGTAGAAGGCAGGACAGATGGATCTAAGAGCGGGAATAAAACAAGTTGTGATTGCTGCTAAAGATGAGAGAGACATTTTAATACGAGAGGACCTAGCATAGATCCTTGAGGTACACCAGTCATAAGGTGAAGTGATATGACTTATAGGAGTTTTTGCATCCAGCTTTTAGAGCTGTCTCTGTAGAAGGTATATAAGTTTGGGCTATGTAGGTGATAGAGAAAGAGAGAGAGATGTGAGAATGCTTTGGAGGGATGCACGTTCTCCTTTCAGGTTGCATAATATGAATGGCGCTACTGTGTCTATTCATCTCTTTTTATCTCCTTGTTTGTCGTAGTGTTCTCTGTATGTGTATATTCTAGCTTATATAAAGAACTAGTTTGAGTATTACTCAGCTATATTTATTCTTTAAAACATGCTGTGTGTGTGTGTTTGTGTTTCCCAGGAGGCTGTAACCTAACGAAACAGTCAAGTAAGGCTCTGGAGTACTGTGCCGAGCTGCTGGGTTTGGACGAAGAAGACCTCCGAGTCAGTCTCACCACTAGAGTCATGCTCACAACAGCAGGAGGCGCTAAAGACACTTCTATCAAGTGAGACCATGTCACATCTCTCTCTTTCTCTTTCTCACTGTCACTCATACAAAGCAGACACAGCTCTGTTCTTCTGTTAAATGGTTGCACATGTTTGTCATGGAAATGCCTATTGCATTCTGACCGTATACGATGATGGATCTGCCGTAGGTTCGTTGTTAAAATCATAGAATTTCAGAGGCTAATCTTAGACCTAGTGAACTAGGTTTTTTATTAAGACATCTAGAAGTTGCTGTGGATAAGTGACAGTATTTGAAATGCTGTAAAACCTGTTTTTTCACTACTTTAATGTTAATGGCCATAATTCCAGTAGTTTCCTGTCCAGAACGTAGCTTATATTGTCAGAAAGAAATGCCGAGGTACAAGAGGCTTCGTTGTAATAACAGTATCTCTTCCCGTCCTGCTCATGACACCATCCCCTTTTTGACTCCTTTCCAGTTGTTTTCTTCCGTCCTTCCTTCCTTCCTTCCTTAAAACAAATTTCCTTTTTCAACTGCTGCAGTTATCATCCTGTGGATTTTTTTCCCCCCACCGTTCCACTTCTAAGTCATCTCCAACCTGCTGTGAACATCCAAGAATCACTGAATGGCGTTTGTCAGTGCGGCTGCCGTCCTAGACTCCTGGCCCATAAAACTCATATCCGTGTGCTCGTTGACCTTTTTGCGAATGCTGCACTGGGTGATAAGACAGGAAGACAGGAACGGATGACAGAGCTGGGAGAAAGCAACCCCCCCCACACACACACACACACCGACACACACACACACACACACACACACAGTTATTGGTCTGTTTTGGTGTGTGGTCTGTGTTTCTGTTACAGTCAGATGGCTTCACTGGGATAGATTTTGGTTTTCAGTCGCTGAGGAATTGAAAGGGACCAGACACAAAATCATGACTCTTTCTTTCATGCTCTCTTTCACTCGCTCTCTTTCAGTGCTGCATGACTTTTAAGTAATAAAGCTAAATATTACATGCTGTTAGAGAGGGGGAAAAAATCAATAACTATTATTTGTGGTGCCACGGTGCCTATTCCCAGAGTTTTATATCTTCATACCAATACAAATAATACATGTTATATTTATTAAAGAATGATATTTCTGTAATGTATTGAGTCATTCTATCAAAATAGAAGCTTGTCAATCACAGGGCTCTCCAGCGACACCTACTGCTAAAACATACTGTACAGTATATCCATCCATCCATCCATCCAACCATCCATCCATCCATCTAGGAACCTCTGTAGTCCAACTAGGGACCGTTTAGGCCAATGGTGACCATTCACACATACGTTTACACACTACAGGGCAATTTGGGAACGTCAATTGGGCTAATCTGCATGTTTTTGGACTGTGGGAGGAAACCCATCAAGCACAGGGAGAACATGCAAACTCCACACACACACACAGACCCCGAGGCGGGAAATTGAAACCCGGACGCTGGAGGTGCAAGGCGACTGTGCTAAGCCACCGTGCTGCCATACTGTACAGCAATATTAGTTAAATATCAAGAACCCTTGGTTATGATATAATAAGGAATTCATTCTATTACCATTGCTATAAATGGTCATTGTCTCATCGTATATGCCGCTTTATCCTGTGTGCTGGGACGCGGAGGGCCAGGAGTCTTTCCCAGGAGACTTAGTGCATACTGTAGACGTAGGACTTACACGTGAAAATGATTCCTCATGCTCCCAAAACCACTCTTTCTGGAATATGGCTGTGCCGTCATGGAATTAAAGCTCCACAGATGTGCTAACCTGGTCATTCAGTACATTCAGGTCATTAGCTGACTTCATTCTTCATTGCGCATTGCTGTGCCTAGAAGCAACTCCAGAGGCTTGTATGGTGGGTTTTCTACACAATTGCTTCATGCTCTTCCCTTCTTACCTTGATGCGCACAACACTCTAAAACAGGGCCAGTCAGGACGCCACCCTTTTCCATTGCTGCAATGTCCAATCTTTATGCTCCCTAGCAAACTTGTTTTCTCGATTAATATTTTCCTACTATTTGGGGTGATGAGGTCGGGGGCATCTGGGAAGTTATAAGCTTTCTGGCATACCAAGGGCAGAGACCCGGTTAAATAAGTTTCGCACTTTTTTCGCACTATTACGTTCGGTCCATGTGCTACACTATACAAATGGCACGTCTCAGATAGAAAACGAGCGATCATATTTGTAGCAGCATCTTTGACAAGACATTTCACTTTTTCTTTCACTCACCTTCTCTCCATTGGATTTGTTGTGACCCAAGTCATATTTTCTGCAGTGTGACTGTCAGGGAAACGTTCTGCTCCAAGCCAAATTGTACCCAGCTTGTCATTTTCATCAATAAAATGCCGGGTTACTGGGAGGTAAGCCTCTGTATTTGTTCATGGTCACAAATCAGATGTGAGGCGGACAGCCACTGTATTTTTTCCTTGGCTTTTTGGTGTTTCACATCCACCATGGGTTAGAATGACTCATGATGAGGAATGCAGTTATGGCTTGGTTTTAAAGCATTACAGTGAACGCGTACAGTAACGTACTGTATAGGTGGGATCCAGCACATGCACGATCGTCCTAAATCCTGGTATCATTTGCTGCTTGAAGTCTATTGGACATGCATGGCATATTTTAGTAACGCACAATAATGTGACTCTGTTAATGCAATTTCAGTCAACAATGATAATTACTCGGGCTTGTCTCCGGATTGTTGGCAGACTCACGGAGAGCACGATAACGCCTCGGTCTTGATGATGTATTCTTGCTGTACAATGACTCCATCTGGCACAGCAAACATTTTACTTTAATTCCATGCATATGCAATATGAATGCAAATCATACGTATGTATCATGGTTGTTGTGAGCATGCAAAGTGACAACCATGAAATGACTATTAAGACATCCGAAGCTTAAGTGGAATAAATTATATTTAAAAATATTCCAACTAAAGAGCATATTTAGTTTTTTTTTTTTTTTTTCTCTCAGGCTGCATTTGGGGAAAATATCTAATTAAAACATCAAACAAGACCAAAACAAGAGTTGTTATTAATGTACTAATTATTATTTTATACAACTATCCCTAAGAACACTTACATATGCTTTAGAGCTGGGTGATGTAATTAATTATAGAGTTTATTAGTGACTTTTGTTGGTCGATTTCATTAAATGAATCGTTGATTTAGAATCAATTTGCTCTTTTTACAAACAACTTGGAAACGTTAAAATGTTCTGAAATGGACAAATTCCTCAAAAAATATACCACACCTTTTTGAAGTACAAAAAGCCCTGCCTCATGAATTTTTGCCTTAAGAACTGAAATTTTTTGCCTTGGCAATCGAAGCATTTTTGGCATACGAGCGACCGAGCTGAGCTGAACCGGACGCCGGCTAAGTTTAGCATGCAAAGTTTTTTTTTTTTTTTTTTTTGCATTTTGTGTAAGATTTATTAAAGACATATCACCATTGGTCCCAAGAACGGCAGCAAGAAGAAAAGGGTTTCAGTTTCCTTTTTAAAAGCAGCTTATGCTAAGAGGAATCAGAAAGTAAGGTTAAATGAGGTTCAATGTCTATTTATTTTATATTTAACCTCATTAACACATCTTTTCTAAAAGTTTTGATTATTTTTATATGAAAAAATATAATTATAGTTTTGAAAATGGGTAATAATGGTAAAATTTGTCTGGAACGGATTATCTGCATGTGCATTATTTCCTATGGGAAAACGTAATGCGAAATTTCGTCTTAAGGACTTCCCTCTGGAACGGATTAAATTTGTATGCCGATGTACTGCTGTACTTATAAGATTATCACATTTCTTCTTTCAGCTTTATAGGCGCTTGGTGTAATACCACCACCTACTGGACTGGAGTGTGCATGTAAAAGACTATCGCATTGCACGAGACATGTCATTTAAACAACCAACAGCACAGCAGATACTTATACCTTTTTTTTAGTACATGTACTCGTTGCGGCTTGAGACAAATCAGACAATAAAACATAAGTGATGTTGAATTGAATCGAAAAAACACAATGCCGAAAATTCCGATTGAATTAAATCAACATTCTAGCTTTTCAGGCGTTTTTCTTACTTTTACAGACTTGTCACAAATGTCCCTTCCTATTTGTTTCCCTGCTAGGATTCTCTGGTTAGTTTCTCTTATTGATATTTCTTTCTTTTCCGCAGGGGCATTATCAATTTTGCTGGAGTATAAATTAATTAATTCATGAAAAATCCTCTGAAATGTAATGTTCTGTGGAATAGGTTGCCAGTTTGGTTCTAATTGAACATATACTCCTCATCAAAAACCTTTTTCATCCAAATATGCTGAACTCAATGGCGTAATTTTTCCAAATGTCAGCAGACAAATGCAGACCGTTTCTATGATGAACAAAATCAATATTGTTGTAAGATACCCAGTACTGCAATGATTCAGAAAGTTTCAAGAAGATTATGGGGTGGATAATGTCTATGGGAACTCCATCATTCACCATCACCACTTACTGTCCACCAGTTCCCGTACAGTCCTGAACTCACTCCAAGCCATTTGCACATTAAAGGAGTTCCTGGGAGGCCAACGTTTCAGACATGAAACAGGCAGTCTGATCAAGGCCTCCAAGTTCAGTAAGCGATGCTGGACACACCAATTGCTTTAGATAGTAATTCTTAATAGAAATACAAAGTTAATGGCGACATTGTCGTGTGCTTTTATTTTTGAATGTACTACGGCTTAAGCCTCTTGCTGCTCCTGTTCCTGTTTGGAGACACGTCTTGTTTTTAAACGCATGGGAGAAAAACACAAGGCTTAATGCGTTCTGTTTTCAGACTGATCCTCGTCTCGTCTTGCTGAATCACGTCTCTTTGTTATTATCAGTCCTCCCACCCGGGGCTTCGCTTCTTTGCCTGTATTTCTTCCCTAGTCAAGGTTTTATCTCTTCATTTATTGTGGTGACGTGTGTGGGTGTGTGTATGTGTGGGTGTGTGTATGTGTGGGTGTGTGTTTGTGGGTGTGTGTTTGTGTGTGTGTGTGCATGCATTTGTGCATGCATGTGCACATATACATGTTGAAAGGCCAAACACATTATTTTTAATCGATTATGCAATTGATCTTTTCCTGATCGATTCAATTGATTAGTTTTCAATTCCGAATTGACTTTTTGAACTTTAAACTATTAAATACTCAAACACTGACGAATCCCTTAAAATTAAAACACAGTCAATGCAGCATGCTTGCTTTTTAGTCTCCTTTTGCATGGGTATATATTACAAGACCGCCATCTACTGGACTGGAGAAGTTTGTTAGTAACAAATGCGCTTTTGTTCGAGACTTAACATAAAAAAAAAAATCAAACAACAACAGATCAGTTCATTAGTTTTTGATTTGTAAAAAAAATTTACTGCTTGAAATAAATTCGACAATAAACATTAGTACAAACTGAATTGAATCGACAGTCTAGTACTCACCTTCCTCAAAGCGCTAGAATGTATTTAAATACCTAACTTATATACGGCTGGAAAATGTGATGTGTGACATTAACGCAAGAGACGGTTTGTAAATGAAAAATAAAATTCTGAGCATAGTCACGTGCGAGTGAGGGCAAGACACACAGTAAAAGGAAACGTGAGCGCATGCTTATCCATGAGCTTTTTACATCTAGGCAGTCATTTTAAGTGTGGAGGATCTCTCTCTCTCTCTCTCTCTCTCTCTCTCTCTCTTTCTCTTTCTCATCCCTTTTGCAGTTTATATCTTGCAATCTGAAGTTCTACTTCATAATACACCTCCTTCCCTATTTCCTCTTTCTCCCCTTTGCCCTGTAAAGGCTTTCAGGATTGTGAATAAAACATGAAAGGTTGAAGGAGCCAACAGCTTCGAGAATGGAGTGTCTGTGTCTGTGTGTGTGTGTGTGTGTGTGTGTGTGTATCTGGAATGTATGGAATTTACAACAAGTACAGTTTTCTTTGAGATGTAAAAGGTTTCTTTCACATAGTTCTGTCTTTTTGCCCCAAAGTGGAAAGTCTTATACGCTGCTGGAAGTTTATAGAGACGGGAAAAGTCAACTTAAAGAAAGGAGGAAAAAAAGCAGAGCGAATGACAGTGCAGAGTGCGATAAAGACAGGGACTTGTTGTATGGGCTATTTTGGTAATATTAATAAATAATTCCTTTAGATTATATAAGTTACTCAAACTCTATTATTGACTTCAATTCATTATCACCTTTCGTCCGTTTGTTCATTTGAGTTAACCTTAAGACATTAGCCCTGAAGATTGTCTGTACGATCTCATGTCTCATGGCGTCCTTTATTTGTCTTTTAATAACCCACTAGCTAGTCATTATGGGCCACAATCTGCTCACACAACCTTGAAGTGCTCAGAGAAAGATTTCTACACGCTCCTGGGAAGTTCTCCATTCTCTCCATTCTCCACATAGACCCTTAGGAGTTCCGTCAGGGTGACTTTGGGGTTCCTGGTGATCTGAAAGCCCTTACTCGGGTTTTGTTTTGGCTTCAGCTCTTCAGAAAGTCGCATTTGACTCTCGTCCGTTTAGGAATGATGGTGTTCTTCAGGACCTTCGAAGCTCCATGAAAATGTGTTCAATGTTCAGCGCAAACATGATGTACCTCGCTTCTTATTGCAAAAGGTGTGTGGAATAACACACTCGGTAAAGATTGCTATCTGCCCTGTTCTGCATACATGACAGACAAGATGTCTCTGATTGGCTGATGTTCGTGATGTACACATGTCATAAACCAAAACATTTTGAGGACTTTTATTTTGTATTTTCTCATTATGCTGGTGAAAATCACAACCTTATCAACTACTTATCAAAGCTATTACATGGGCTATTCAAGTCTAACCAGGACTTTTGATTGTGCAGAATAGCAGAACACAGTTACAAGAGCAAAAACTCCATTTATTTCTCTATATAATCCCCTTGGATACCATCAAGTTAGAAATTTTTGTCAGTACACCAGAACCATGATCAGACTAAACGCTTACCTCTCAGGAACTCCTTTAATGTGGAAATGGCTTGGAGTGAGTTCAGGGGATATGGCAACTCCTCAACTGTCCCAGCCGAGTTATGTTATGTACTGTAATGTGCGTCACTTGCTGACAAGTTATCCATTGATTTTCAAGGACCAGGCGTTTTTCACTTGCTGAATGTTAACAGGAACAGGGATGAACTTCTTTAAAACGTTTGCACCATTAAAAATTTTTACCGCGGCTAAGAGTCTCATCGCCGTACTGTGCCTCAAAGCCTCCTGGTAATGTTGATCGGTTTTGCACCTTCCTTCCCCAAAAATGTCATCACAAGTCCTGATTTGACTCGAACGCCTCTCATATTTTTCTGTCTCGCCCTCAGGGTTCCTCTAAAAGTGGAGCAGGCCAATAACGCGCGTGACGCTTTAGCGAAAGCAGTTTACAGCCGTCTCTTCGATCATGTTGTCACCCGAGTCAATCAGTGCTTCCCCTTCGACTCCTCGGCTAATTTCATCGGCGTGCTGGACATCGCCGGTTTCGGTGAGTATATGTGTGTATGTGTGTATGTGTGTATGTGTGTATGTGTGTATGTGTGTATGTGTGTGTGTGTGTGTGTGTGTGTGAACCTCAGGCGATGTGATGTAAAACTATAAGGTTAAACCAGAGATATTGAATGTGATTTTAAAGTAATATCCTGCTGAGCACCAAATGTTCCCACAAGAACAGGAGTGTCTCACAGTGCTGACATTGTGGGGACTTATTTTGGTCCCCACAAGAAAAACGGCTTAGCTTAAGGTGAGTGTTAGATTTATTTGTTGGCATTGTATTAATTACCTGCGGTAATAATTATGGTGATGAAAGGATATTAAAACAAGTGTGTCTGTGTGTGTGTGTGTGTGTGTGTGTGTGTGTGGTCATTTCCTCACCATGACTCAACGTGAGGTTAAAAAAAAAAAAAAACGTCTCGCAGTGTGTGACATACTTTACATTCATGAGACTCACACCAAGCCTGAAACGCTTCTCCCCTCCCTTCCTCTTTCATTCTCGATTTCTCATTCTTCTTTTATCTCTTGTCCTTTCTCTCTGTTCTCTCTGTTCTCTGACCCCTTGCCAATTCGTTTGTCATTTCTTTTCTCACTTTATGCCACTCTCTCCTTCTCATTTCTCTCTCTCTCTCTCTCTCTGTTTCTCTCCCTCTCATTGTTTTCCTTAGAATATTTCGAGCACAACAGTTTTGAGCAGTTCTGCATCAACTACTGTAATGAGAAGCTGCAGCAGTTCTTCAATGAGCGCATCCTCAAGGAGGTAAGTGGACAGCACAATTCCTCCCTTCCTTCCCTCCATCCTTTATCCCTCTCTCCCGGCAATGAAGAGTTTGTGCTCAGTCCCCTAAAAGAACTGATCCTGAATCAGGCTTTAGATCATATACTCTGTTAAACCTATACAGGAAGATTGCAGCTGACCAGAATTCAGTTTTTTTCCTAATAGAAGTAGTCCCCGAGTTCTGCACATTCGTAAGTCAGATTTGTTCTTAAGTCTGACAAAGTGAGTCTTGTATGCCTTTGACATGAATATACAATGTAAACCATACCAATCCACTTGACTAAATCTCTGTCCCCTTTCTCCACACTGCCATCATGTGGCCAAAAAACGTAACTGTACCTAAGGAAATGAATCTCACACATGTCAAATGTAACAGCGTTGTCTCTGCGCCTTTAAATCGCGAGGAGAATCCCAGACGCCATTCTGTCTCAGAGCTGTTTTGAACTTTTCGGATTGAGGATTTTTGGAAATTAGGATCATTCACCATTGGGACAGTTTTACAGGACATGATCTATCATCATGCTCCCGGACTAATTCATTGAAACCGGTGAAGCAGACACATTTCTCCTTTGCCCCCCCAACCACACACACATACAATATACCGGATTTTAGACATTTTATACATTCACTTACACACTAAAAATATTGTATATAATTGTAAATATTGGTCTAAATATGTCTATTTTTTATACAATACTCATGAGCTACTTTCCATGATTTGTTCGCATTTTTCGAAATGCTCATAGAACATTCGTAACTCAAATATTTAAGTCGGCGACTACCTCGTTACATGAAAAATCTGGGACCATAACTCCGGTATATTGTATGTGTGTATGTGTGTGTGTGTGTGTGGGTGCGGGAGAAATGTGTCTGCTTCACCACTTTAAATTTTATTTGTTTGTTTCTTTGTTTTATTCTGCAAAGTTTCAAAGGTATTTGATTATTATGAACATTAATCATCTGATCCTAGATCAGTTCTTTTTAAGATGTGTTCATACCCAACCCCTCCATCCCATGCATCGTTCCATCCTTAATTTAGTTCTGCTGGATTCCCACCTCCCAGTAAGCTTCGCACAAGGTCACAAGGTCACTCTTTACTGCATACATGTGATCTCACAGGCATCACAACTGATCTAGTGTTGCTGTGATTGACAGTAAGAGAGTAGAATAGTGTGAGAGAGAGAGAGAGTGAGAGAGAGATTGAGAGAGAGAGAGAGAGGATTTGCCATCCCTCTCACATACAGTACTGTAGCGAGCACAGATATTTCTGCTGTCTGTAACTCCTGGTTACGGATGGATTCTAGTGGCATCGTCACACTTTGCCCGACCTCGCGATCTCAAGATAATAGACTGAATCCTCCTTGGATTCCTTGGAAACTTGGAAGCACACTAATGTAATTTTCAAACAGTATGACTGATTGATGATTCACATGGCAGGGAGCATGAAACGTCAAATCGAGACGTCAAATTAAAACAGCGTCACTCACGTGCTCCTGTCAGTGGTACAATGACGGACACAGTGCTCAGTAACAATAGCAAGATTTTAATGAAATAAGACACTTTTTTTTTTTTAAAAACTTGACCTGGATTATATTACAGTTTCCATATGTACAGTATATTTTGTCATTCTATAGATAGAAAGCAGCTGACCCTGGATCAGTGTTTAGACAGGGTTGTCCTTCAGACTTTGCTTTGTAAACCGAACACAGCTGATCTGAGATCAGTTTTTCCAGTACAGTGTGATCTATTTTTGTAGTTTGTAGTCATGAAGCAGCTGATCCTGGATTTACAGGAGACTTCAAGCACAGTACGGTGATGAGACACTTAGAACATTTGTACGGTGCAAACCTTTTAAAGAAGTCTGCGAGTGACGATCCCAGGCCGAGGTGACTCAGAGCCCACTGCATTCGTTTCTGTGGGTGAAACGTCTGATCCTTGAAAATTGACTGATAACATGTTGCCAGAGACGCATCTGTCTGTGTGAACTGTAAACACAATCATTCATCAGCACCACTTGCACATTACAGGAACTCGGCTGGAAATTATTGCCACATCCCCCATACAGTCCTGACCAGTGTTGGGTGTAACGCGTTACAAAGTAAGTTAGAGTACTCGGATTACCTTTTTGATGTAACGAGTAATCTAACGCATTAGGTCCACCATTTAAGTACTCAGTTATTTAGTTACTTTTTCAAAAAATGTAATCCGTTATTCAGACAATTTATGTAATCCGTGAGCCAGACAGCAGTCATTCCATTAGTGTGTGTGTGTGTGTGTGTGTGTGTGTGTGTGTGAAAGTCGTCCTACAAGTCCCGCCCCCGATAAACCCCCCCCCACCACCACCTCTGTTATTCCTGCTCTTATACCCCTATCTCACCTATGTGGTTTGACTCGCGGTGAGAAGTGGTGTTAGGCACTGTGAGCCGCCGCGAGTGACCGCCCGATGTTCCGCGAAGTTCTGCAAGGTCCACGAGCTTCCGTGATGACCGACGCGCGGAAAAATGGAAACCTAATCGCAGCGCCAAAACTCGTGCGAATCATGATTAACTGTACTTACGGCCACCGAGTGAAACCGCGTAGGTGAGATAGGGGTGTTAGTAGTTAACAGATTATGGGCCAAACTTCACTGAGTGATGATGGTAGAATAATTATAAAGGTCTTGACTAAAACTACATGCATGAGGAATCACAAAGGAGTTTTCATTTTCTGCAATGGAAAAAGGACTCGAACTAGTTACTTTTATCAGAAAGTAATACTGTAATGTAACGGATTGCTTTTTAATGACAGTCATTTTGTAATGTAATTAGTTACTTTAAAAAGTAACGTCCTCCAACACCTTAGTCCAAGTTATTTCTACATGTTTGGGCCATTAAAGGAGTTCCTCGGGGTCCAGTGTTTCAGACATGAAGCAGACAGTCTGATCATGGCTTTGATGTCCAGTAAGTTCTACGTACCTTGATGGTATCCAAGCACTAGTGAAACACTGGGATTAGTGTAGCAGGGGATTATACAGAGAAATAAAGGGAGTTTGTACTCTCTTAACTGTATTTTGTTATTCTGCACAATGAAACGTCCCAGTTTGACTTGAACGTCCCTCGTATATATGGATAATCAGTTTTTAGTCTCAGTAGATTATTTAATCTGATTAGAATGACGCAAAATGTGCACTTTTATGCAGCTTGATGAATAAGATGTTGACAGGAAGCGGCTGAGAGGAAAACCGCATATCGTCAAATTTTGTCATTTTCCGGGCTGCTCATGATTGAGGTGCTTTTCTTCATCCATCTTTTTTATCAAGAATCAGTGCTGCTATTGTAAGCGGCAGTGTTGCAGCACTTACATCCCGCGTGTGTATTGAAAAAGCAGAATATTAAACATCAAATCTGGACTCGACAAGCTCGACAAAATACCTAGAGCATAAAAGCACTGACCTTTTAACTTTTCCAGAGAAAAAAAAAATCTGTATATATTAATATGCTTTTAAAGCACTCGCTGATGTGTGTTTAATCTGTTTGCATTCCAGGAGCAGGAGCTGTATCAGAAAGAGGGGCTGGGAGTGAACGAGGTGAAATACGTCGACAATCAGGACTGCATAGGTGTGTACTGTATCTTTGGCACACACACACACACACACACACACACACACACACACACACACACACAAACACACACACACACACACACACACA
>JAQMYJ010000012.1:31999518-32016609 GCA_030014305.1 Clarias laeviceps | reverse complement strand
TCCCAATGAGCACAGTGGCCTCCATCATCCGTAAGTGGAAGAAGTTCGAAACCACCAGGACTCTTCCTAGAGCTGGCACCCTAAAAAAAGTGTTCTTATTATTTTGAAGTTTTGTTAATACCTTATAATACTTAATATGTTTAAAAACAAGAAAGAGCCAACTACAACACAAATTTTATACAAAGTTTATACAAAGCTTATACAAACATCCTATTTTTCATAACTCACCAGTGTAAAGCTTTTACTCAAAAGCATCAGCAAAAGCATCAGCTCTATAATGATTTTACAAATGATTTCTTTGTCTATTAAAGCTCCTGCATAAACAACTATATATATAATTAATATCCTTTTCTGCTACTTTGTTTCTTTTTGTTAAGTCTTGTTATGCATAAGTTTTCTTTCTTGTACTTGGGAGTTTTCATTCTCATACTTGGAAGTTTTTACTCTCAAATCATGAAAAATACAAGGCCTCTACAATTACATGAAAAACGTTTCTACAATTACGATGGAGCTGAAAGCATGAACCCATGTGGAGGTTATTTGCTAAAGCTAATGACACTATGTCATATTACTTACACAATACCTTACATAATGGAAACTTATCATAGTACTGTACTAAAGTTGTTTTAACCCTGTGGACGATTCTGCCTGAATGGATCATAATATTCCTCTATATATATAGTATCTATATTCCTCTATATACAGTATACTGTATATCTATTATTCCTCTAATATCTTTGTTTGGGCGGCATGGTGGCATAGTGGTTAGCACTGTAGTCTCACACCACCAAGGCTGAGGGTCCAATTCCTGCCTTGTGTCTATGAGAGCTTGAAAATTTGTCCCCGTGCTTGGTGGGTTTCTTCCAGGTACTCCAGTTTCCTCCCACAGTCCAACGACATGCAAATTAAGTTAATTAGCATTCTTAAATTGTTTGTAGTTTGTGTGTGTGCCCTGCAATGGGTTGACATGGTGTACCCCACCTCATGCCCTAGTGCCCTAAGATAAGCCCCCGCAACCCTGTACACAGGATACGCAGTATAGAAGATATATTAATATTTTTATTTGTTTAGCTTATCACAGTAAATAAAAAAAATACTATTAGATACATTTATTATGTCTTTCAAATAGAGTCTTCTTGTACTCTTATCAGTTAACAGAAATGAGCCTTCAAGTCATTTCACTGCCCTGTTTGTTTGTTTTATTCAAGAAGGTTTTGAAGGTTTTGATATGTTGAGGTTGATTGTAGAGATGAGTGGATAGGTGAATCTTGCTTTTAATTAAGATAATTATTAGTATTTAGGGTTTTATTAAATGTTAAATATTGAATAATTTTAATCTGGCATGACAGAAAATCCTTGAACTGTGTATACAGGTTATAGATGTAAACATTATGCCTGTAGAGAAATATAAAAGCTTTGTTTTTTTTAATAGGATATCAGTTTTTCAGGTTTATGACCTTTTGAATAATTTTCTTACCAGGTCTTCTGAAATTTCATGCCTGAAGAGCAGAAATTAAATAATTTTAACAAGAACATAAACAAACTTTGGTAAGAGCACCTGTTTAATGTTTTATAGGTTACAGTAATATTTCAACAGTATTCGTTCAAGCTGTGAATGTCGTGTGAACAGCATTTACTAGATAGATTTATGTGAAACATGAACATCTGCTAATTAATTTGACGACTCCAAATGTCCACCTTTAGGTAAAATTCAAGGTTTTGTTTCAAATTAAAAAACTGTACCTAAAAGCTACTGATACCAGTGGTATCAAGTCATTATATTAGGTAAGCTTTCATGCTAATGTACAATAAATACTAACTTCCCACCAAAAGATTTCTATGAAATATTTATATATTTTTTTTATCTATGTATATAAATTAAAGAGAGGTTGAGTGTTCAGATCAGATGTCAATCTAATAATGATATCTCTATATTTTTTATATTTCGGGGGACCCCAAACCAGTCTCAGAAAACATTCTGTCTGTGTGCATTTCTGTATGTCTGTCTGTATGTCTGTCCTGCCCGTCACAGCATCCTGCAAAAATGGCTGGACAGAGTTTGACAAAACTTGTCCTTAAGTATTTACCTGAAGTTAAACTTAAACTTTAAACTTAAACTTTAAAAAAGTTAAACTTTCGCCATAAACGAAATCAAAACGTTGAGTAGAAGTGAAGGCATGAGCAGTTATGTGCCTGATTATAATCTGCAAGTTTTCAGTACTTAGATATCTGTCTGAAGGTTAACCTGCACCATAAATGAAATCAAAATGTTTAGTAAAAGCGATGATATGAACAGTTATGTGCCTGATTTAATCATCTACATTTCACTGCTGAAATAATAACTCTGAAGTGGTGTAAGTGAATTGTAACGTGCTGGAGTCATTTTAAGACAAAACGTAATCTTTATATAATCTACTTTTTCGATTTCTCACCTGTGATTCACTCTCTGATTACCAGTGTAAAAGTGTATTAAGCTGACAAGGGAAAAAGTTCAACTAAGCATAAACAAAGCGTAAGATACTGAAGCTTACAAAACTTTTTTTCTTTTGTATTAATAAATTAGACAGAGAGTTGCCTTAAAATTGTAATTTTAATAAAGTTTTAATATGTTTTGAGCTCTTCTTGCTAAATCCAAAGCATGCCAAATACAGTAGGTCAAAAGCTCTCAATGTGAGATTTCCCTATCGATGTGCCCCTTCAACACTCCTAATTCCCCAGCTTATTAAGAAATTGAATAGAGATTTAAAACTGTATATTTAGAAGGGCATGAGAAACATCTATTTGGATCATATATTATACGTATATACTGGTAACTGATATTGAGTTTCATGTCATGTCCTAGTAAAATGAGAATTGCTCTGATAGTCCTCACAAGCTTCACACACTTAATAAAACATGGAACATGTAATTTAATAATGGGCCCCAGGGGCAAATGAATGTACATGCTGCGTTTGTGTATTTAAGTGTTTTCAATTAGCATGCTGAGAATGTGTGTCCAGATCCAGTTTATCATTTGGACAAATGGACAAATTCATTATCATTATGTTGCATTATAAATGTACATTTTATTGCATTATGCTTTACATCACTGCCTGTGAACTGAAGTCAAAATAATGTTTATTTTAAAATGTAATAGAACATTAAGTAGATTGTTCTGTTGTTTGCTATTACCACCATTTAATTGTTGATTAAAGGGAAAGGTTTTATTTCATTTTGGAGAGGTTGGGTAGGTGGATTAATAACAACAATCTTTCTCTTTCTCTCTCTCTCTCTCTCTCTCTCTCTCTCTAGATAGATAGATAGATAGATATATAGATAGATATAGATATAGATATAGATATGGAGAGAAGTGTAATGAGAAACAGTGTATCAACATGTTTCCAATTAACATGCACAGAATATGTGAAACACCAGAAGCATGACTTTTGATGAAGCATAGAACCATGAGAACCAGAGAGAACTAAAACAAGGAGTTAGGATACAGGTGAGAAATTATGAAATTCGGGAACTATGATTAAAGATAAATCACTCAAACTTTAAACTTTTGAACTTAAACTGTGTATCAGATTTCATTTGGACGGATTGGATCGTCCAAAGCACAGCAGTGGGACTGTGATATACTGTAGCATGTTTGTTAAGTTTAAAATGAACTATTGCTTGATGTATCCACTGCACCTAGATATGCTTATCGTTCGACCCTGAACCGAACCGGAGAGAGGGATAAAGACATACACGAATACGTTTTTGTTTATTATCAGCAAAAAAAGCAGATTTAAGCCTTTTGGCCAAGTTCCCCATGTCACGCAGGTCCCATACATCAAAAGAACAAAAGTCATTAACATGTAAGTCATATAGAGACCCGATGACAGACTATAGGAAACACATTAGCAATTTTCCGGTTAGACAAAAGGGTTTCAGCGAGCCATTTACATGCATATTTTTTCGGACATGGGCTATAGGAAGTAATACCATATAATGAATAAGGAAGTGCAGCAAGGAGGTTGTTTTATGGATGTAGAGGCATGGGAAAGTTCACACAATTTGGGAAAACCTAGAATTGTAACACTGACAATGAATGTAAACCCAGTATAGCATCCAGCTAACACTAACTGATGAGTAATGTATGAAGCATGATTGACAAACACTGTGAATAAAAAAATGCTACAGGTACAACTTCGATTTGTAGTCCTACTGTACATGGTGTAATAACAATGAGAGTGTGTCTAATAAACTGGCCACTGAAAAACATTTATGATATTATGGTATCACCTAAACATTTACTAACACGAGTCAGTTTTTACCCAGATGCTTGTTTTTTCTCTATGTGCAGCCACTGTTTCACTGAATTGTTCAGTTTGCATATGATTTAAAATATATAATCAATATAATGTCATTTCGTCTTGTCATTAGCTTGAAAATCATTTTGTATTAAATGTTATATATATATTTAAAATTTTTATATATATATATAAAAAAAATATAGAGTTAACCCTCGACTGACATTTCTGCAGTAGCAACAGAAAATCTGCTAATGTGTTTTCCTGTGCAGCAAAGAACACTCCTCTTTTTTTTAAAACAGACTTCAGTAGGGGGTGTGACCATTATACTGTTCTTTTCTGCATCTATCATTGGTCATCCTCAAACCTACAATCAATTTAAACTCCAACATCACTCTGAGCCCCCTCTCACAACACACACGGACGCTTCAGATAGTGTGGAAGTGTGAAGCAGAAGTGATAGGGTTTAACCATGCCGGCGTTTTCAACCAACATGAGGCTGAAGTTTCCAATTGTGGCTTTGTTGCTGGAGGTCATCACCATTGTCCTGTACGCTGTGTTTGTGGTGTATGACCATGATTCTGATCATCATGGCGCTGAAAAGAAAGCTAATGAGACAAACCCAGTGGCTCTCTATCCTAGTAAGTACTGATTACGGTTAATGAGAGATAGTGATAAATATACAATTTTTTAAATAACGTATTGATTCTTTAATATATACTTTTATATATACCAATATACGCCTATACATGTATATTACATATATTACAATAAACAATGTTAACTTTCTATAATGTTCCTGAAACTATGAATATATCAAACATTAATCATGTTGCATTATGAAAAATTTCATTGCCTTTTTTAAATCATTGCATCAACATAATGTTAAGTTCAAATAGAAATTTAATATGATGTAAAACAGATTGTAATGTTATATGTAAGTGTGTGTGTGTGTGTGTGTGTGTGTGTGTGTGAGTGAGTGAGAGAGAGAGAGAGAGAGAGAGAGAGAGAGAGAGAGAGAAAAAAAACATTCCAGAACATATCAGAAACTCTGTCCTCTCTCCAAACTTACTGGAAATACACAATCAGTCAAAAGTTTGGACATACATTCTCTTTCAGAATATTATTTTCTATTTTTATTATTTTCAACATTGTACATTAAGATACAAGACACCCACACTATAAAAGAACATGAATGGAAGTAAATGAAAAACAACCCAGAATATGTTTTATGTATTAGATTATCCAAAGTAGCTGCATTTAGCTTTGATGACGGCTTGGCATACTCATGGCCTTCTCTCATCAGATTTACAAGATAGTCACCTGGAGTGGTTTTCAAATCACAGATGTGACTTGTCTCTATAATCTGTGACATTTCTTGCCTTATTAATGTGTTTTACACCATCATCATCTCTACACCATCGTCTTTTGCAGAGGAAACAGAGTCAATATCCCTATTAGTGCTTCTACAACTACTGTACAAATCCATATTATGGCATGAAACACTCAGTTAAGAAAAGAGAAAAGACAGTCCATTATTACTTTAAGAAAATAAAGTTACTCAATCTAAAAAATCTCAAGAAAATCAAGAATGAATGTATCCCCAAGAGCAGTCGCCAAAACCATCAAACACTATGATGAAACTGGCTCTCATTAGGACCGTAGGATGGAAGACCAAGAGCTACTTTTGTTGCTGAGGATATGTATATTAGAATGACCAGTCTCACCACTGTATATTATAAAGACCAGTCTCACCACTGATTTACAGCTTCTTGGAGTTCAGTTGGCAGACATATTTCAACATTCACTTTCAACATTCATTTGTTCAGAGGGACTGGGTGAGTAAGGCCTTCATGGTCAAACTGTGGCAAACCATTACTTTAGAAGAACAAGCAGTAGAGACTTGCTTGGACCAAGAAACATAAGGAATGGACATGAGATAAGTGGAAAACTGTCCTTTGGTCTGATGAGTCCAAATGTGAGGATCTTTTTTGTTCTAACTGCCATGTCATTGTTAGATGCACAGAGGGTGACCAGATTTCAGTTTTTGAATGTTTGTTCCCACTGCGAAGCTTGGAATAGGAGGTGTGGTGATGTGGGGGTGCTTTGCTGTTGACACTTTTGGTGATTTAGTCAAAATTGAGAGCAGACTTAACCAGCATGACTATTGCAGCATTTTGCAGCGACATGTAATCCCATCCGGTTTGCACATAGTAGGACCATTATTTGTTTTTCAATAGTGACCCCAAACACACCTCTAGGTTATGGAAGAGCAATTTTTCCAAGAAGGAGAGCGATGGAGTGCTACATCAGATGACTTGGCCTCTAAAAGCACCTGATCTAAAGCCAGTTGGGATGGTTTGGGATAAATTGGGCCAGAGATTGAAGGAAAAACAGCCAACAAGTACTCAACAACTCTGGGAACTCCTTCAAGATTGTTCGAAAACCATTTCAGGTGACTACTTCATGAGGCTGACTTAGAGAATGCCAAGTGCGTACAACTCTGTTATTAAAGCAAAAGGTGAATAGTTTGAAAAATCTAAATATATTCTGGGTTATTTAAGATATTTTGACTACATAATTCCATTTGTTCTGTATATTGTATATATTGTATATAATTCCATTTGTTCTGTATATTGTATATTAATACTGAAGATTTCAACATCTTCAGTATTAATATACAATGTTGAAAACAATAAAAATAAAGAGAAAACATTGAATAAGGTGTGTCCAAACTTTTGACTGGTACAATAGTACTGTACATTTCCTACAATGATCCAAAGAGAAAGCTTCTAAAGGTTCTGAATATACATGTACTGTTTAGTTAGTTCTGACTGAGTAATCTGGTTAGATGAGAGGCATTCCATGAGTATTTAACTAGATTTATACAGGTGTACTAACAAATAATTTATTATACTAACTGTCGGTCGTGGTTAGTTCGTTCTGCCCAGTTGAGGAAGAATGTGTGTTGGTAGAGCAAAATAACTTGTTAAATAAACAAACAAATTGTAATCTGTTGATAATAAATGCCGTTTGTGGAACTGTTGTATAAAAGCAATATCACATTTGAGGTTGAACTGAGGTTCTGATGATATCCAGCACAACATCTCAAGTGATAGTGCTTAAGTATAAACACAGAAATAATAAAGGCTTTTATGTTCTGTGATTGAAACAGTGCTTTTCACCTAAAATGTTTCAAAAGGAAGAATACAGGTACAGATGTGTAATTGTTTAAAGTTGGATTCTATGAATGCTACACATTTCTATTTGACAACTAGAACATAGCGCAACAATCAGCTACACAGGACTAATGCTGTGTAGTGAAATTAGCAGCAAATGTCTATGAGGCACAGTGAATAAAACTTGACATGAAATCAGAAGGGCTAAGAAAGAAATCACCTCAGCACGGCTGAATTAACCACAGCAGCCTCCACACCGTACCTGACCTCCCTGCCATCTCATCTACTAATGAAGCATATCTAACTTTTTAGACATAGCAGAACTAATTTAATCCAACTTCTGAGAGCGCTGCTCTATCAAATTAATTATTCATAAAGGACACGATATTATAACTCACTTGTCAACCCTATGACTGTCCTTTTCAAATCTCCCTGTCTGTTTTCTCCTTCTTTTGTCTTCTGTCTTTTGTCCTCCTCCTTAGGCTTTTTCATCTATTATGGAATGTCACATATTGGCACGGGTGTACCCGAACAAAATTATTTACTTGTGGTTTTTGAAGTTGCATAGTGGTGGCAGGAGAATCGAGATGATTGCTGGTTGGTGTTTGGAAAGCAACTACCTATGTTTGGCTGTGGCAGGGGCACTACCAAAGCGTCGTAATAACATAACCTGGATACCTTTCAATCTTTCATGAATAATACATGGTATCTCACTGAGCCCACCTCTCCTTAATGTTGTTTAGATCAGTGGGCAAGAGGAGGGCGGTGAGGTTGGATGGTTCACACACACACACACACACACACACACAACACACACACACATACACAAACATACACACACATACACAAACACACACACACACACACACACACACACACACACACACACACAAAAACACACACACACACACCTGCTTAATATTTGGTAATAAATCATTCTATTGATTAGTCATTGATTTGACATTATTTTTATTAAGGCAGTTTAGTTTTGAGGAATTTGTTTATGTAGAAAAACTACCATATACTTTGCGCTGCTGATTTCGCCGCACGGTAGGTGGTGTCTAAACCCCCCGAAGTGCTGTTATCAGTATTACTCTCAGACACATGACTAAATGCTTAGCAAAGAACACACAAATAAATGCTACACACGCTGCACTCGGGGGAATATCGCATTACATATTAACGATATATTAATATTGATGTGTCTGGGTTCGAAATAAAGCGAGCAAAAGGGCGGAGGAGAGAAAATGATTTGGGCATAAAGGCTGTCTAGGAAACAGAAATAGAGTGTGATTTATTTGTCTGCCTGCCAAGACTCTGTCCTATGCTTATTACTTAACTGGGGTCACTGTGAGCACTGTGCTGATTGCCAGTATATATACTGTATATACAGTATATATATAGGCTATCTGATCACCTGTCTGTCTCTCATATACAAGTTTGTAAAAGCTGCCAGGGTCAGACCTGCCTTGGGTCGTCTAATTACCGACCCAAGGCAGGTCTGGGATCAGGTCTGGGTGCAGGTCCCCGCACCGTTATTCCAGATTAGGGGTGGAGTAACAGTGCGGGGAATTTCTTTTTTCTTCGATCCTAAATATGATTAATTTAATATCAATTAATTAATTCGATCCTGTCCTCCTCCATCCGTCATCCTGTATGCACCTAGTGAACCCTTTTAAGTCTTACTGGATTATACTATACTGTTGTTGTTGTTCTGTACACTGTTGTTAAATGGACAGAAAGTAGCTGATCCTAGATCAGTATTTAGACTGGGTTGTTGTGTAAATGTGCAAGCAGCTGATCAGAGATCAGGTCTCTGACTACAAAGTGATCCATATGAATTCGGACACTTAAAACAACTGATCCTAGATCAGATTTTGTCAGAATAATCAGTTTTAGTGTCGATAATTTAGACTCTGATTGTTTTTCTTTACATTTTTATGGAGAAAAATGTTGCCGTCCAGATTACTGACAGTTTAAGACAGAGAGGCCTGTGATCTCGTGTGCTTTGTTTTCTTAACGAGGTTTATGACTGATTTACAGGAGGACGACAAATCCAGCAGTTACGTATAATAGTCAGCACGTTTCAAATGTGGTTATGTAGCGCAGAAACGTAGTGAAGTAGAAAGTACAGATGTTATTGGTAGGATGTAGTGGAGTTGAGGTAAAAAGTGTTCACTGATAAAAGTAGAAAAGTAAAGTAAATGTACAAGATAATTTTACTTAAGTACAGTAACAAAGTAGATTTACCTAGCTACTGTACTGTACCTTCCACCTCTGATTTTAAAGGGCATGTGATGTCCGAAAGCAAGCCATCTTTAAACATATGAGGCGTCACATGAGGTGAAAAAAATGCGATACAGATAAAATATGCATGTATTGAATTGTTTTTCAGATCTGGTCGAGTCAAAGCTAGTGGGCATCTTGGACATTTTGGATGAAGAAAACCGTCTACCTCAGCCAAGCGATCAGCACTTTACCGAAATGGTCCACAGCAAGCACAAAAACCACTTCCGCTTATGTGTAAGTGATCGCCGTACTCACACACACACACACACACACACACACACACACACACACACACATTATAGATGTACATTGGAAGTAGACACTGTTAATAGGACATTTTCAAATTGTTTAATTTTGACCACAGAAATGTCAAAACATATATCCCAGTGCATGTCCAGTACGTCTACCCGAGTGCTGGGATTGAAGTCACTGATTTCTCTTTGTGCTCACAGGTTCCCAGGAAGTCGAAGCTCACAGTGCACAGGAACGTGCGGGATGACGAAGGGTTCATTATCAGACATTTTGCCGGAGCAGTGTGTTATGAGACGGTACATGCACACACACACACGCACACACACACACACACACACAACCACATGCACACACACTTGCACTCCACATACTACAAATCTTACCAAGGCCATTTTATTATATAAAAGTAATCTGTGATACAATGAGTCTGTCATTTAGAATTTATTATTATTATTACTATTTTTTAAACAGCAAAATAGTTGCTTTTTCTATTAAATCTTCTATTAAAAAACATTATTAAGAAAAGAAAATATTTAAAAAAGTATTATTTGTATTTATTTATGTATTTATTTTTAATAATTATTAAGCAGATTCCAGTATTAAACAGCATTCTCGGATATATATATATATATATATATATATATATATATATATATATATTTATATACACTCACCGGCCACTGCATTAGGTACACCTAGCCACTCCTGACTTGGACCACATTTTGACTTCATGGTATGGATCCAACAAGGTGCAGGAAACATTTCTTACAGATGTTGGTTCATATCAAGGGTCTGTCGGCTGCACATCAATGATCTGAACCTCCCGTTCCATCACATCCCAAAGGTCCCACTTTCAAGTTCAAAAAACCAATTTGAGATGATTTAATTTTGTGACCTGGCGTATACACATTCGTGTGCTCGTAAAGGGATGGACACAACAATACTCTGGACGTCTGTGGCTTTTTGTGGCATGTTCAATTGGTACTAGCGGGGCCCCAGGAAAATCTCCCCCACACCATTACACCACTGAACCGTTGATACAAGGCAGGATGGATCCATTCTTTCAAGTTGTTTACACCAAATTCTGACCCTACCATCCAAATGTCGCAGCAGAAATCGAGACTCATCAGACCGGGGGACGTTTTTTCCACTCGTTTACTCTACAAAATTCCTGTGTTGTATGTTCCGAGATGCTCTTCAGCAAACCTCAGTTGTAATAACGACTTGTTATTTGCCATTCTGTCAGCTCGAACCGTTCTGTCCATTTTCCTCTGACCTCTGGCATCAACAAGGCATTTTCACTCTACACTGGATATGTTCCTTTTTTCAGACCATTCTCTGTAAACCCCAGAGATTCAGGGTTGTGTGTGAAAATCCCAGTAGATGAACAGTTTTAGAAATACTCAGTCTGCCAGTAAAAACCATGATACTTTCAAAGTCACTTAAATAACTTTTCTTCCACATTCTGATGCTCGGTTTGTACGATGCATCCAGCTGCTGTCCGGCGATTGGCTGATTATTTGATATTTGCGTTAACAGTGTTACGGGTGTACCTAGTGAAGTGACCGGTGACTATACTGTATTTACACCATCAGTGCATGAGGATTCTGCTTTCACGTTCTTCTTTTCTGATTATAACTGGTTTGTAAGGAAATTCAGGCAAACCGCCGGACGTCAACTTTTCTTGCTTCGTCTCTCAGATAAAGTTCGTGGAGAAGAACAACGACGCCCTGCACATGTCCTTGGGGAGTCTCATTAGCGAGTCGAAGGATGCGTTTATACGCCAGCTCTTCGAGAACTCCAACAGCTCCAAAGACGTCAAGCAGAAAGCCGGCAAGCTCAGCTTCATCAGCGTGGGCAACAAATTCAAGGTTAGTTCCTGAAAATAAAAATATCGATGGGAATTCAACATGATTAAATTAGGGATAAATTCAGAGGAGGAAATGTTTATATATAAAACGTTCATGTCCATGCAGTAATAGATATGAAGTTCGCAGGACAAAGGAAGGTATGAATGCAATGTGACTTACGGCACACATCGAACCTGAGCGCCAAGTGAACGTTAATATTGCATTATGTGTGTGTGTGTGTGTGTGTGTGTGTGTGTGTGTATACATTTGACTGGATCTTTCTGTGTGCCTTGTCGCTCGAAATAAGGTGGAGATCTGTCTTGTGTGTGTGTGTGAGTGTGTGTGTGTGTGTTTCTCTGCCCTTTCTTCTTCTATCCGTTCTCCTGTCTTCTTTCTCCCACTCGCTCTACTTTTCCATTCCATGCCTCTCTTGGGATGTATGGTGCAAGAAAAGGTGGATAGACAGCGGCAAAGAACAAAAGCAGGAACGAGACACCCAGCGAGAGAGGGAGGGACCGATAGAGGCTTTGAAACAGGATTGGCCATTTTGGGCCAAAGTTTTTATTTTATTTTATTTTTTTGGTTCTTTATGGTGTATAAAACTTTTTTTTCCCCCTCCATAAATTCGACTCTAATTTAGTCGTGTGCAATTCCTCCCCGTCACTAGGGGGCTCCACATTAAGGCTATTACTACCACTCAGTCTGGAGGGGCGGAGACTATGACGTGTTTCCTCCGAACCACGTGACGCCAGCCGACCGCATCTTTTCGAACTGCTCGCTCAGGCACCGTTGGGGGCGGCGTAACACACTCGGAGGACAGCGCTGTCCGCTCCTTCCGCTTGCGTGAGCTCACAGACGCTTCTGATTGGCTGTAGAGCCGTCATTAATGTGGGAGCACGAAGTACCTCTCATCCCTCCCCTCTAGACCTCCGGCTGCGAGAGGTTACAGCATCACCCGGGAATCAAACTCGCGATCTCCGGATGATAGGGCGAGCACTTCACCACTGCGCCACTCGTTCTTAATTAGAACTAAGGATAAAGTTCTCATCTTCGCTTCCTTTTCGTCCTTACTTGTTTTAATAAGGGTTCTCTGAGTCTCAGAAATCACCAAGCCGTTTGGTTGTTCGTGCACATTTAGGTTGTTAACGTCTTGTTGTGTTTATGATGCACAGATTTTTATTTAGCCTGTTTTTAAATCAGAGTTTCTATCCGAGCCTGACGTCGGTCAGGTTTATTGTGCCGTTCGGAACATCTGCCCGTTTGACCTTTTAACAGATTACTCCTGCAGCGCCATAGATTAAAAAAATCCGACAGTTTACGCAACACTGACAGGGATAACGGATGAATACTGATGGATGTCCTGAGCGCTGAACAGAGCGCTCCATCATACTGTATAGGAAGGCAGACCTTTTTTTTTTGTCGTCGTTGCTGCCAGATTTACGTACGTAGCGTTTCGAGGACTGAAGAACAGTGTTCATGCTGAAAAACTAGAGTTTGCTGGATTGATTAATATTTCTAACAAGGGCGTTCAAGTCAAACCGGGACTTGTGATGAAAGGCATCAAACCAGTTGACTTCAAGCACAGTATGGAAAGGCGGCTTTTTTTTAATTATTATTCGTATTTATTATTATTTGAAATACAAGGATGTTCAAATCAAACCATTGTGCAGAATAACAGAATACAGTTATGAGAGTTAAAAACTCTCTTTCTATCTCTATATAATCCCCTGCTACACTAATGCACTTATCCCAGTATTTCACTAGTGCTTGGATACCATTAAGGTAGAAAGTTTTTTCAGAATGCCGGAGCCACGATCCGACTGTCTGATTCACCCTCTGAACGCTGGCCTCCCAGGAACTCCTTTAACAGTCCAAACAAGTTCAAATGGCTGGGATTGTCATTCCCCAACCTACAGCTTTTTTAAATAGTTGCACTATTAAAATGTTTTACTGCAACTAAGAGTTTCATCACCATACTGTGTTTAAATCCTCTGTATGTAAATGTCTTTATTTTTATGAGAAATGTCAGCAAGTCCCAGTTTGACTTGAACGTTTCTCTTGTATGTATGTGTGTTTGTATAAAAAAAAAATGTATACATGGTTCAGGAAAATAAAAATAGTATGATGTACTGTATAATATATTAATATAAATCCTAATAATAGTAACTAGTTATAGTTATTATATATTGATCATAATCAATGATAGCAATAAATTAAGTGTGTGTATGTATACATATATCTGTCTGTCTGGGTTTCGGAACCGAATGAGTTTCTCTACATCCAGAGAAAGACAGATGTGTCAGAATGACAGCTTCAGCAGACTATTTTACTGGAATTGGTGAAATATTAAGGAATCTCTGTCTCCCTTTTCCTGCTATCAAATTTTGACACCGGAGTGCGGAGCTCAGGGACCAGCGCTTTGTCAGACGATAAGTAAAACTCTTTTAGCCGTGACATATTATCCAGATCAGCGAAGGATCTCTTTGTCCTCCTGCACACAATAGTCACGTCCTGTCTCAGCCAGAACTAGAGAAAGAAAACGAGAGTTAAAAAAAAAAAAAAGAGAGAGAGAGAAATTCTGGACTCTTTCTTTTTTCTTTTTTTTTTTTATCTTGTGTAGTCTCCTTGGATGCGGTATCCGTGGAGATGGCGGACTAAAAGCATTACTCTGTCAGGTATCCATGAGCGGCCTGGTCACATGCTCTGTGCATCTCTGCTAGGCTTCCTGCATGGTGTTAACCTGACGTGATCCACCAAAGCTCCAGTTCTGCCTTCTTCTCACTTGCACTTTGTGTGTGTGTGTCTGTGTGTCTGTGTGTTTTGGTGTGTTTTGGTGTCTTGTCTTTCACATTTGATCTCTGTTGACATTTCTGTTTTTTTTGGCTTAAAGCATGAAGACTTTGTTGCACAGTTTTTTTTCATCCTTAACCCTTTTCCTGCTGGAAGAGTAAAATCCGAATGGCTTTAGACTTGAAAAAGCGAAATCAAAGCGCGTTGGCGCGCGGCGTTGACTCGTACCTCGTTTTTGCTAATTCTGTTCTCCATCTTTGATCCGAACAGACCCAGCTGAACATCCTGCTAGACAAGCTGCGCAGTACGGTAATTACCAAATCAAGAACACTCCAATTACACCCAAACGAGCTTAAACCCATTAGCATGATCTCTTATTAACGTCCACCATCTGTGAGCCTTCTGCTCTGCTTAACTTTCTAATACATCGGACCTAAATGGTCTCCAAGGAGGCCGGCGTAATTTTTTCAGATGTATTTATTTTAGGGTTTTTAATATAAATTTACGATTTCAGGGCTCCGGGTTTATCCGCTGCGTGAAGCCCAACTTGAAGATGGTGAGCCACCAGTTTGAAGGCTCGCAGATCCTGTCGCAGCTCCAGTGCTCAGGTTAGTGTGTCGCAGACGAAGGTAACGAAGACTCTCCATTCATTGTCTTTCTGTGCAATGTTTCTAAAAGACACATCTCGCATCTTTCACAGGACACATCTCAGACATTAAGAAGCGAAAGTGTTTGAACTTTTTTCGTCTGCTTTCCAGTTTAATATTTTAGGAAATTTCCGCTGAATTTTCTGACACATTATATTAGGGGGCATCGCTTTCCCACCGTCACGTAATCAGTTTTTCCGACATCATTTTATGAAAATATATTCTAAATTCTCTTTATAAACCCTTTCTTTCTTTCTTTCTTTCTTTCTTTCTTGAGTACATACTTGTCATTTGTCTTTCTTTCTATCTTTCTTTCTTTTTCTTTCTTTCTTTGTATGCACACCTTTCTTTCTTTCTTGTGTACACACTTGCCTATTTTTTCTTTCATTCTTTCTTTTCTTCTTTCTCTGTCGGCATACTTTCTTTCATTGTTTCTTTCTTTTTTGAGTACACACTTGCCTCTTTTTTCTTTCTTTCTTTCTTTTTTTCTTTCTTTCTTTTTTCTCTGTCTGTGTACTTTCTTTCTTCGTTGTGTACACACTTGCCTCTTTTTTCTTTCTTTCTTTTTTCTTTTTTTGCGTACATTTTCTCGCATTTCTTTCTTTCTTGAATACACACTTGCCTTTTTCTTTCTTCTTTCTTTCTTTTCTTCTTTCTCTGTCTGTGTACTTTCTTTCTTTCATTCTTTCTTTATTTTTTGAGTATAAACTTGTAATTTTTCTTTCTTTTTTTTCTTTCTTTTTCTTTCTTTTTTTCTTCTTTCTCTGTCTGTGTACTTTCTTTCTTTCAACCTTTCTTTCTTTCTTTCTTGAGTACACACTTGTAATTTTTCTTTCTTTCTTTCAACCTTTCTTTCTTTCTTTCTTTCTTTCTTTTCTTTCTTTCTTTCTTTCTTGTGTACACATCTGCCTTTTTTCTTTCCCCCCCCCCTTTCTTTCTTCCTTTTTTCATCTAGGTTTAAAATTATATTTAATAAAACTAGAGAAAGCACAGTTTCAGCACTTTCATGAACACACACACACACACACACACACACACACACACACACACACAGAGTAAATCAGTACGTTTATATTGGTACAGTGTGGAGCACATGCACATGCTCACATCAGTGAAGACATTTAGTGTTTTGTTCTGCACTTGAACAGTCTCGTCCCCTTGATTGATGTCTATTCGACCGAGAGCTAGATTGAATTCGGAGCACAAAGGCTTTTTATTGATGAAACTGCTCAATAAGCTGGTGTGCCATTTTGGTGGTCTGCTCTATTGATGTCTGCAGTCATGTACCACCAGCTAACCTTCCAACCTGAATGAAATCAGTCAAGTTCAGTTTTGTGTTTGCCGTACATGTTTCCTGCTGTGGTTACAGTCATGTTCCTTTCTACTGAATTCTTTATAACTCAGGAAGTCTGATCGTTTCTTTCGCCTCTTTTACACAGGGATGGTGTCAGTTCTGGACTTGATGCAGGGTGGCTTCCCGTCCCGTGCTCCCTTTCACGAGCTCTACAACATGTACAAGCAGTACATGCCTCCCAAACTCACCCGCCTGGACCCCCGGCTCTTCTGCAAGGTCACACATGAGCTCTTAGGAGATTCTACCTAAGCTATAAGACTAGCCAGTTTACTTTAGCATCAGCTTCTAAACATCTTCATTTGACCTGTTTGTGTTGCTGATGTAGATGTTATTGACAGGTGGAGCTCTTACTAAAGTGTGTGTAGCTGTTACTGGAGGAGGTGTAACTGTTACTATAGGGGTAAAGCTGTTACTGGAGGGGGTAAAGCTGTTACTGGAGGGGGTAAACCTAAT
>JAQMYJ010000012.1:31975802-31994336 GCA_030014305.1 Clarias laeviceps | reverse complement strand
TACACAGAACTATAAGTAAAACAGCTGTTAGGTTTTACTGAGCTTGCTGGAGAATATGAGTTTCTTCTGGTAACTTTGTAATGTTATGTATTTATTCATTTTTAATATATGGAAATACTGAATGATTTTGTACATAATTTTGCAGACATGATAAACATACGAAACAAAATTGGTACAGCATATAATATGGTGCCTAAGACTTTTGCACAGTACTGTATATATGATGTATATAAATAAAGCATATAGATCAAAAGTAATAGTAACATTTTAAAATCAAACTAAAGAGCTGAAAGTGCTTGTTTAATTGAACAGATTCTTGGATTAAATGATGTGTTGAAAAAAATATATATAAAACATACATTAGAATGTATGTATACTTTTTTATTTTTGTTGCAATTGACACAATAATGGAAAATCTGATAAGGAAGACAACTTTTGTTGGTGCCACAGGCTTGTCAAGTGATGGACTTGGCAGAGGGAGCTATACCATGTTTTAATGACATAACAAGAGAAAAATGGAGGAACAATCTTAGGGATGTTTGAACGACCACACAACCCTTCTACTCGTACCGCCAAAAAAACGAATATGTAATTCATCCCCCCCCCCACCCACCCAACTCTCTTCCCTTTACACGGTCAGACTGCTGCGGTGATCAAATGGAAGTTGAACCCATAATGAAAAAACGTAGCACAGAGGATCATCACTTTGAAAAGTCTGTCTAACACTGACTGAGTCGCTGACCTTGATGAAGTAAGGCATGTGTACAACATTGCATATATTAAAGCTCGTTGCGTATACATATATTCACAGTGATCTTAAACATGCCACTATCTGGTTGTGAATCTCAAGGAGACGCTCAGATGATGTCTTGTCAGCTGCTGGTGAATATTAACCAGCTCCGTGGCTCTGTCTCTTTGGCCACTGATTCCATTATTCAAATCAATACCGTACAGTGTCACGTTTTAAGCATGATTGACGTCTGCCTGGTAGACCATCGCGATTATGTTAAATACTCATACATTTTAATGTGTAGTAGAGCGAGAGATAGAGAGAAGGAGTACGGAGCTCTCTGAGGATTAGTTTTGAAGCAAGGGAGATAGAAGAAGAGACACCGAGGAGGAAAAAGTTAAGACATTGAGAGAAGAAGAAGTGAGAGATGAAACATTAAAAGAAGCTTGGAGAGATATGTCTGGGAAGAAGCTCTGCATGTCTGACATGGAGAGTGTGGAAGAGAAAGACTGAACGTGAGGGGAGGAGAGGAGGAGGCGTGAGATCTGAGAGGAAATTCAGGTCAGGAATGGGTAATGGGAAAAAGGAGGACTGCGAGATATGAGGATGAAAACTGATGGACGGAAAAGAAAGGACTATTTGGAAAACGAAAGCTTAGGGAAAGGAAAGAGAATAAACAACAACAACCATTACATGAATGGAGGGGTTTGAAAGGAAGAGCTGAGGAACAAGGAGAAGTGAAACATATTTTAGGAAGAACTGAAGGATATAAGAAGATGACCTGATGGACATGGTAGGAAGACAAGAGGGATATGGAAGGGAGGACTGATGGACGTGAAATCAAAAACTGAAGGATGTGGAATGATGAATTGATGGACGTAGAAGAAAGAATGTTGGAATATTTTGGAAAGAATGGAGGGATATGGAAAGAAGAATTGATGGATGTAAAAGCAAAATATGAAGGATATGAAAAGAAGAACTGAGGGACGTAGAAGAAAGAATGTAGGGATATGGAAAGAAGAACTGATTGATGGAGAAGGAAGGAAGAGAGAGGTGAGCATAGTAGGAAGAACAGATGGATATGAAAAGAAGAACTGATGCATGTGAACAGGTGTAGCTCAGTGGTTAAGGCACTGGACTACGGTTCGGAAGATCCCAGGTTCAAATCCCACAACCACCAAGTTGCCACTGTTGGGCCCTTGAGCAAGACCCTTAACCCTCAACTGCTCAGATGTGTAATGAGATAAAAATGTAAGTCGCTCTGGATAAGAGCGTCTGCCAAATGTCTAAATGTAAGAAGGCATTGAGAAGAAGAACTAATGGGTGTAGAAGGAAGGAAAAGAGAGGTGGACATGGTAGGAAGAACAGATGGATATGAAAAGAAGACCTGATGAATGTGAAAGGAAGAACTTAAGGATATGGAATGAAGTCGTCATGGATGTAGAAGGAAGAATGGCGTATAGTATACAGTATGAAAAGAAGAATTGAAGTTTTTGGAAGTACGAACAGACAGATAGGGAAGAAAGAACTGATGTGGACGAAATAACTAAATTATATGCAAGGAAGAACTGAAGAGTGTGAAAAGAAGAACTGACATATGGCAAGGAAAAATACTGAAAGTTTGATCATTTAAGGAAGAACTGTTGGATGTGGAAAGAAGAACTGAAGAATATTGAAGGAAAATCTGAAGGATGTATAGTAATATCTGTTTCTCCCTCAGTTTTTCTTTCCACATCTTTTTCTTTTTCAATATCCTCCAGTTCTTCTTTCCATAGTCTTCAATTGTCCCTTCCTTACATATACAGTTGTGTGAAGAAAGAACTGAGGAGCATCAGAAGGGAGAATACAAGAACGTGTGGGAAGAACTTGGAGATATTGTGAGGAAGAACTGGGGACCTGAAGTCAGAGGGAAGTTGGAGGGAAAAATAATTAGGCAAAGTGAAGGGAAACTCGATGTGTGTAAAAGAGGTACCATTGAGGGAGATTACAGAAAATTAATATATAAAAACTAACACTTTTATCAGAGTTTGTCTCTGTTCTTTCGTTCCGTTTAGGGCACTGTGATGAGCCGCATGGACATGGATCACGAGCATCAAGCGCTGGTGACGCGCTCCGAGCATCTCCTCGGTGCCATGCAGAAACAGAAGCAGGAGGAGGAGGAGCGCGAGAGGCTGCGACGCATCCAGGAGGAGATGGATAACGAGAAGAAGAGGATGGAGGAAGAGGAGAGACACCGCAAGCAAGCAGAGGAAGACAGGCGCCTGTAAGACAGCTGTGTAGAGTTTTAAAAAGTGATAAATGTATAGAATAAGTAAAAGTAATAAGTAAAAATAAATAGAAAAACGAAGGGAAGAAGTGGGGAAGTATGGTACAAATGAAGGTAAGTGGAAAGAGTGGCAAAAAGAAAAGAGAAGGAAGAAAGGAATGTAGGAAGTAGAGAAGGATGAAAAGGAGCAAAGATGGAAGTAAGGAGGATGAAAGAGTAGGAAGAATGAAAGAAAATGTAGGAAGAAAGAAAGAAAAGTAGAAATAATTGAGAAGGAAGGAAAGAAAGAGGGAAGGAAGGACTGAAGGTAGAAAGGGGGAAGGAAATGAAGATAAAGAAATAGGAAAATGGCTTAAAAAATGGTGTAAATGTAAGTAGAAGGGACGAAATAAATAAAGGATGAGTGGATAGAAAAGCAAAGATGAATGTAAAGGAGAAGAAAGTGAGGAAGGAAGAAATGTAGGAAGTGGAGAAGAAAAAATAATTCTAGGTAAGAATATGTAGAATGAAAAGGCAAGCAAATATAGAAGTAAGGAGAGGGGGATGAAAATGGGAAGAAGTGCTGAAGGAAAAAGAAAAAGGATGAAAAGAATGGCAAACAAAATTATGGCAGGAAAATTAAAGGAAAGGGGAAATGGTAAGAATGTAGTGCAAGGTAATGTTTAATGAAAGAGAAAAGGAAATGCATAGAATGCGAAGTAAAACGGATGCAGTAATTAAAGGTAGAATGCAAAGGGAAAAAAACAAGATGTAAGAAAGAGGAAATAAGGAAAATGCATGTGTAAGGACTGGAATAAAGAGGGAAGAAAGGAAGGAATGTAGGAAGTGGAGAAGGAAGAAGATGAAAATGATGGAAATAGGAAAAGGTGGTGATAAAGGAGAAAACATAAAGGAAGGAAATAATAGCAAAGAAAAAGATGGAAAGCAGTATGTAAAAAGTAGGATAGAAGAAATGGAAAAAAGCAGATAAGCATGAAGGAAAGAAAGAGGGGAGGAAAGAATGAGAGAGAAAGGAGGAGGGAAACGAACATTAAGGAAATGGGACGTGGTGGAGTGAAGGACAAGGTCAAATTTAATAAAAAAAAAAGAGAAGGAAAGACAAAGAAGTGTAGAAGGAAGATGGAAGAGTGAACAGAAAAGCAATGATGAAAGTAAGGAAAATGAGTGTGAAAGAAAGAGAGTGAAAAGGGATCAAAAGCAAGACAATGTAAAGTTTGAGAAAAGAGAGGAAAAAAGAATAAAGCAATATAATTGCAAAAGATAAAGGAGGAAGGAAACATCAGAAGGAAAGATCAGAAAAGATGCAATGACAGAAGGAGGGAAGGAAGGAAAGAGAGGAGGATAAGGAGATGGACTTAGAGGGAGAGACATAGAGTGAGTTTTAAAAGACAGGAGAAGTTAATAGACTTGGTAGGAAAAGGAAAATTGAGATGGATCAGGAAGAGTAGGAAAAGGAGATGAATTGATGAGCAGGAAGAGCAAGTGCTTACTGTAGCTCTAAAATTGAAATGGATGGACAGAGAGATATATTAGATAGAGATAGAGACACTGCGACTTTGCATGGTTCCTATCCAAACCTCGTCCCTCTCACAGTCTCCGAATGGCAGGCGTTTGGGATGAAGCCAAGCAGCGTGTCCCGCCTCAGGGCCGTGCCCGATCTCTTAGTAGCGCCTCCTTCTACGACGAAGGGCGCAGCGGAGGAGCGTAAATGACACAGTAATTGAGTGAGTGGAGACGAAGCGCAGCCGCATGAGGAGTTATTGATAAAGTCACGCCAGTCCTCATTCTGACCTTCTCATCCGTCCGTTTAATTCACTCGCTCATCCTTCACTTTTTCTCTTCTTCTAATTTCATTATCAAGTCAAATAGATTCGCATTGTCCTCCCATACACAGTGGCTGTGAAAAAGTTTACACGCCCATGGTAAAATGGGTGCGTTTTTTTCTTTTTTGGCATTACAGCAAAAAAAAAAAAAAATCTGATAAATCATATATCATAATCTTGTTGCATAAGTATATACACCCCTTAAATAATACATTATTAAAGCTTTTTATATACCACATATTTTTTATACCACAAAAAAAAAATTTTATCCAAAAATATCTCAAGATTTTAAATAGGATTTAGATCTGGATTCCGAAGCCATTCCTTTGCTGACTTGTTGGTTTGTTATTGTGCTGGAAGGTTTTCTTCACCTTCACCAAGTTTTTCTTCACCTTCAGCTTTCTACCTAGAGGCTTTAAGGTTTTGTGCTGAAAATAGATTGCCATTCGGAGTAATCCATGATTCCATGAGGCTTGACCTGAGCTCCAATCTCAGGACAAGAGACTCAGCTGACCAACAGCATGATGCCACCACCACCATGCTTCAAAGCTAAATATCCATCTACCTAAATGTATTTATTTAGGATTTTTAAAAAATATTTGGTTCTAGAGACCAGAAAATATTTTGCCATGTAAGAAATGCAATAGATAAAAGTGAGTGAGCACTTACTGTTATTGTGATGTATGATACTGAGCGGAGTCACATGACCCATTATAAAAGCACGTGCACTCCTATGCAGCCAGGATGTTGTATATATTGTTTTTTTCTTTCTCCGTACACTTTTATTCCCCACTGTTTTCAGAGATATAACCTACTGATCCTTGTATACAGGAAAGCGGAAATGGAGTTGAAAAGGAAGCAGGAAGAAGAGGAAAGGAAAAGGAGAGAGGAAGAAGAGAGAAGATTTCAGGTGGGTTTTTAGCTCATTCGTCAGCCTGCTTCTGTGCTCGGTCTCTTGGTATCTTCCACCTTGTCTCACGTCATCATCTTTTTCTTCCAAAACCATTCTTTTTTTTTTTCCTTTTCGTCCATTACTCTGGCTCCCTCAGTACAGTGTGTGTATTTATTAGATTCCTCTAAAATTAGTTCAAAAGGAGGATAGGAGGAATGAAGGAATAAAAGTAAGCAGAGAAAAGAAATCGAGGAGGTAAAGGAAGAGATTGGAGAGTAAGAAAGGAGAAGAAAATGAGAGGCAGAAGAAGAAAGTGGAGTACAGAAGGACTGGATGGAGTAGAAAGGAGGATAAAGAGGAAGGGAGGAGCAGAAGGCACTAATGAAAGAAAAGCTTAAGGTGGAGATGAAGGCAGGAAAAGACAGAGAGGAAGATGGGAGTGGATGCAAAAACGAATGAAGTATGGAGGATGGAGAGGAAGGAGGGAATATAAAATATATTGAGGAAAAAAGGTAGAAAGAAGACGAGGGAGATGAATAAACAGAAGGAAGGAGAGCAACAGAGGAAGGGAAGTAATATGGAATGGATATAATGAGGAAGTGAAAAGTAGGGTAAAATGAAAAAAAAAAATGTTTTTACTTGGACAGCGAATGGTGGAAGGAAAGAGGGACAGTAAGTAAAAGTGAGAAAATAAAGGATGCAAGAAAAAAGGAAGGATATTTGAAAAATGAAAAGTCTTGTGAGAAACTAATAATGTGTAAAGGGTAAGAATTAATATTCTTTTTAAGTAAAAATTAAAACTTAACCTTAACCTATTCTCTCTCTCTCTCTCTCTCTCTCTCTCTCTCTTTCATGTCTCACTTCCCCACAACTCTGGCTGTGTCTACCTTTATGTTTCACTATGTCTATTTCTTTCTCTCTCCTGTTTTCTAACTGTCTCTCTTACTGTCTGCCTCACTTTGTGTGTGTCTCTCTCTATTTAAGTTTTGCTCTGTCTGTCTTTGCTTCTGTCAATCTGTTCGTCTCTCTCTCACTGTCTCACTGCCTGCTTATTCTGCTTTTTGTTCTCTCTCTCTCACTCTTCCCCCCCTTCTGTCTTTCTCTTTTTCTGACTCTCTGTCTTTATCGTAAAGCGATCTGCAGGATAAATGGTGTTTGAGGCAACTTGAGTCTGTCTGATCCGACTTCTGTCCTGAGGCACTGCACCTGCGGCACCTGTATATTTCTCTAGTTTTCTCTCTCCCCCTTATTCTTACTCACACACACACACACACACACACACACACACACACACACACACACATCTTCACCTCCTCCCTGAGCAGAGCTGTTGCAAATCACAAGTTCTCACCTCAGGAACGCTCTGAACACTTCCTCCCTGTCACCCTGTGTCTTCAGACATTAAATCTTATTCTTTTGCATACTTTTGGATGTGTGGATTAAACACTCTGTGATAGGGAAGCATTTTGAGAAGTTGAGAAGGACAAGCGCAGGAGTGTGTGTTTATTTATAGGATTTACAGGATTTATAGTAGGATAGAGACAGAGAAATGGACAAATAAGCTGGAAGCCATTTAGTGATTCCCTGAGACTCGAGATTTACAGTTGTGCTCAGAAGTTGTGGTCTAAGTTTCAAGGATCTGGCTGATAATTTAAGATCATGCTGATGCATTCTGAGGGAGTCGTTGTCCTTCTCCTCTACTTTGTGCAATGCACCAGTTCTGCTAGCATCTCCAAAACACCTTCACACCTCCACCATCATAACCATCATAACCATCCTCATGACCTCTACCATCACCACCACCTGGACAATCACTTCCACAATAATCACCTCCACCATAATCACCACCTCCACAACCACCACCACCATAATCACCACTTCCACAATCACCACCTCCACCATAATCACAACCTCCACAATCACCACCTCCATCATCAATACCACCTCCACCATAATCACCACATTCACAACCACCTCCACTACCATCCTCACGACCTCTACCATCACCACCACCTGGACAATCACTTCCACAATAATCACCTCCACCATAATCACTACCTCCACAACCACCTCCACCATAATCACCACTTCCACAATCACCTCCAAAATCACCTCCACCATAATGACCACCTCTACAACCACCTCCACCATAATCACCACCTCCACAACCACCTCCACCATAATCACCACATTCACAACCACCTCCACAATCACCTCCACCATAATCACCACCTCCTCTGCTACCACCACATCCACCACCACCCAATCCCCCACCACATCCGCCACCACCCCAACCCCCACAACCCCCACATCCACCACCATCACCACCACCGCCACTGCCATCTCCGCCACCACTTCCACCAACACCACCAATACCACCTCCATCATGATCACCACCATCACTATCACTAACTCCACCAGCTCCATCGCTTCTACCACCATCACCACTACCACCATCATGCTTAACCATTGGTGTCCTTAAGTTTTAACACATTATCTTTACTCCTCCATGTTTAACATGGTTACAATTTTCCTTCAGATGACTTTTTCTGCTTTTTCAGCTGCAAATTTTAGTCACTGCAAAAGTTGTCGATTTTGGAGTGCAGGCCTCTTGTACCTGCTTAAAGGTTAGACAGCGACACTGGTGTTCCAGCAGCTTCCAGTTAATGAACTGGCTAGATCTCAAAAACTTCAAATAAGGTCAAGGTCACAGTCAAGAGTTTTTTTTCCCCCTTTCATACCTTCCTTAATATTTGAAGATTATTTAAAGAGTATTTGAGGCATACAAACTAGGGGAGTGGTGACCCAAACGCAGCCACTGGAACCAGGGCATCCTTAGTATCGGTCCCAAGCCAGGATAAAAAAGGAAGACTTGGATCAGGAATAGGCATAAAAAAAAACATGCCGATGCCGTTGCAACCTCTTAACAGGAGCAGCTGAAAGAACAACATTTGAGGCATACAAATGAATACCAAGAAGGACTTCTACTAGCTATCTTTCCCATGTGTTATTCTAAAGTGGAGCTAATGGTTAATATGTGTCCTAGCATGAAGTCTGGTGAAATGATGAAAAGTGAATATTGAAGGTTTTTGAATCCCTACATTAAGGCATCTTTGATTAATGCTAGGAAGTGTAATCATGCGCATTCTAACGAGCATCTAAATGAGAACGTTTACGTGCATTGGGAGCTGAGTATCTTTTGGATCATTTTCATTTATTAGAAAGACTCCAGATGAATTTAGCCTTTGTAGCACTGTAGGATGAATTATAGGTAAATGATTGTACTTGCAATGACCATGAGTCAGCTCTTTGCACTTTAGGCTTTTAGATCAAGTATGCTTTTTTTCCTTCCTTTTTTTTCTTTTTTCCTTTTTTTAAACTCTACTTTTTTCCTGGGTGTTGATACATTACTAGAGAGTGTTAGAGATTCAGTAAGTCCAGCATTGGAACGATTCTAAAGAACAAGGACAAGATTATGGAAGATGTATACTGTGTATAGCCAATTATGTTAGTAGCTAGACAATGTTTGTTGGACTTGTGAACAAACTGGACTTAGGAACCAGCTCTCGGAACAAAACCCGTTCGTATGTTGGGGACTATATAACTGAATAAGAATAAATCGCTGGAATACTCCATAAAACAAATACAAAACTGATACAAGTAGATCTTGCAGAAAAGGTTTATTAGAAGGGTTGCCAGGTTTCAGCAAAATCATCCAATAAACAGATATTTACAAATAGATTTGTACCCTGATGCAAGGTGGCAGAACATTAAAAGGCAGATGTAAATGGATACAAAAATGGAGATGGACAGATAGTGACAAGGAAGGTCATTGGATCAAGTCTTTATTTTACAGTGCTACGAAAATATGTAGAAAAGTTCTCCTAGAGCTCAGAGCTGAGGCATGAGAGAGGGTGGGGTGGTGTGTGGCAGAGTTTTTTTTTTTCCAGCTTGGAAGGTCACCCTGTCTAAAGTTCGGCCATAGACTTTCTCAAAATATAATAAGATGTCCACTCGTTCATTCTTTCACACACTCCTTACCTCATCCATTTCCCCCCCTAATTGGTGTAGTCAGGATAATGTATGAACCAAGCATTTAAGGTAGAGTGGAGTTAGTGGTTATCTCTCTCTCTCTCTCTCTTTTTTTTACTCTTGTTTACGCTCCCTCTCACGCTCTCTTTCTCTTACTCACTCACACACATGGATGATGATGATGATGATGATATGTTGTGCATCTGCGCGATGACATTAGTTATTATGTAGCTTCCTCCCATGAGTTATGCTGCCCTGGACAGCCGAGTCAGATGGAAATGTCTCTTCGAGTTTGATAAATCTACAGCTGCGGCAGTTCATTTTTCAGCAGAACGAACAGGAGCTGTATGATGAGGAACACACCACCCCATACATTCTCAGCCCTTTTATAGCCTGCGGCAAACTTTCAAAAGTGTCCGAGCTCTCGCATCCTGCCGCTCTTGTTTTTCTTGCTGTCCAGCGTCCCACATAGAAACCCCCGGTGAGGGCTGCACATTGATAAAGGTTAAGAAAATGTAAAGGTACTTAGTGCCTTAGATCCGTGCGGTGCTGACTGGTTACAAGGTGTGACTGTAGGTCCAGCTGCAAGGTTTATATGTGGGTAGTTCAAGTCAAACTGGGACATTTGATTGTGCAGGACACTCTATATAATCCCCTGCTACACTAATGCACTTAACCCAGTGTTTCACTAGTGCTTGGATACCATCAAGGTAGAAAGTTTTCGTAGTACGCCAGAGCCATGATCAGACTGCCTGCTTCACGTCTGGTGAATGGACAGCCTTTCTGTTTTTATACTCATAAAGTGTGCTTTTCTTGTCCCATAACATAAACTGAGAGAAAAAAAAAAACAGTGCAGTTGATGATGCTGTAAATGACTCTTCAAACCTGCTACAGTTCTGTATACCTTGTATCTTTATTAACAGCGATAAAATAATGATGTTATTTCATGCGTGTTATTGAAAGCGATTCATCTTTAGGAGTATTAAAAAAAAAAAAAAAACAGAATGTACCAGCATGTTATATTCTTTACAGACTGTGTATTGGTTCTGTAGGAGGACATGGAGCGACAGATACAGGCCGAGCAAGAGGAACAAGTGGCCCGGCAGGCCATACTCGAGCAGGAGAGGCGGGACCGAGAGCTGGCACTGCGAATCGCTCAGAATGAGACGGAGCTCATACCTGAGGACACGGGAGATGGCGGAATACGCAGGTACATACTGTATACATACACACACACTTTTTCTTTACTGAGAAAGTGAACGAAATCGAGAAGGCTTTATGTAATAATAACCTTTTATTGTTTTACTGAGTGCTGAGCAAAATCTGTTATTTTAATTAAAAGAAGGAAAAACTAATATTTTTGAACATGTTTAAATGAAAGAGACGAGAGGCCACGGCCATAATTGTTTTTAGTTTAAGATTGCTGAAAGTGGGATGCGTACGGTAGGTTATTGCATAATTTAACCTTTTTATGCATATTTTTCTTTTTGTGTTCCTCTTGGTATTTACATGAAATAGTTTGATGTATGAATAAAAGTAAAATTTCTGACTAATTAGTATGAATTTCTGAAGATGAAATGGATTGGTCATGAGGCAAAAAAGGTCAAATACGTGTGTGTATATTGGACATGTATATATGTGGATTTATATATGATCTTTGGCAAGTTCTTGTTGTATAAGACAAAAAAAACTGCATGGTTGTACAGCAATGAAGTGAGTCAGTTACAGGAAGTACCTCCTGGCCATCTCATTATAATCAGCTTGTACATTGTGTATTTTCTCAATGTGAACATTTTATAGCTGTGAACAGGCTCACGCTTGTCCTCAGGAGCTCGCTGGTGCGAACGGGCTGTCGTCTCTCCGAAGAGCTTCTCCTGACACAGCGTTTTAACCCCTTCTTCTTCTCTTTTTTTATTCCTTCCCCTCAGTAATGGCAGCTTCCCATCATCTCCTGAGAGAGCAGCGTAAGATAAACGCCCTTCGACTCGACCCGATCTGTCCCTAATCTGATCTAATAAATCCCATTTCCCAGCATGCATCACCAATCTGTTCATCAAGCACGCCTGTGAGATTCTTCTCACTAACACATGTCTGTTAACATCACGGATGTTTACTTGTTAAACATCATCATGATTCTAATTCGAACAGATTTGTTTGAGATTTCACCTTTCCTTTGCGTTAATAGCAAAGAAACAGAAATCTGGTTCTCCCGGGGAGAAGCAATCAATCTTCTCCCAGCTCGGTCAGATTCCCTCCGTCGAAGCTTTTTTATTTAACCATGTTTTCTGTTTTCCGCAGATTTCCTGCGCAGCAAAAACTCAAAGGTTTGACCATGTAGGTTACGAGCTCATTATATTATTTATCTCTTCTGTCCGTGTGTAGCTTCAATATGATACAGTGTAAATACACAAAACTCGAGTGCACTGGAAGCCAGATTGCACTAGTATGCAGTGTTAGCACACACACATGCTCACACTCACACTGTAGCATCTGCCAGACAAGATATCATGTAGGATCGTACAGAGACACATTGCTCTGCAGAACAGAGCTTCACACAACCTTACTGAACATAAGGAATACACACACGCACTCGCGCACACACACACACACACACACACATTAGCATAAAGCAGGCTTTTCCAGAGCACAGCATTATAAATGTTGCTTTGTTTATTGCTGCTGTTTGGCTAAATTGTACATTTATTACAGGGTTAATTCGTTAATTAGTTAGATAGTTAGTTGCTTAATTGGTTAGTTGGTTGATTAGTTGGTTAGTTGGTTGATTAGTTAGTTAGTTAGTTAGTTAGTTTGTTTCTTCATTCGGACCTGTTTTCTGCTGTCAATGTTTGACGAGGTGCTACATTTGTTATGCATTTATACAGTTATTTAGCTTATTTACGTAGGTAGGTACAGTAGTTATTAAGTTAGTTTTTTTTGTTTACATGCAAAACTGTTCTGCTCCTGATGTTTGTCTATTCAGCTCATTCAGCTAGTTAGTTAGGTAGTTGGTTAGTTAATTTTTTTTGTTACAAGCAGAACTTATTTTGCTCTTGACATTTGGTGGAATTGTACATTTAATAAACATCTGTTTGTTTAGTTAGATGGTTGATTAGTTGGTTAGTTAGTTGGTTGATTAGTTAGTTAGTTAGTTAGTTAGTCTTTGTGAGCTTTTTTTCTGAGCTGACAGTATTTAACTAAACTGTGCATTTGCATGTTTGCACAGTTAGTTAGCTAGGTTGTTAGTTTGTTAAGAAATCCATAAGTTAGTTGTGTAAGTAAGTTAGTTTTTTTTGGCAAAATTGTATGTTTATTACACATTCATTCCGTTAGTTAGTTAGTTTTTGTTTACATAGACTTGTTTTCTACTGTTGATATTTGGCTAAATTGTATATTTATTAAAGGATTATTTAGTTATTTAGATAATTAGTTAGGTTGTTGGTTGTTTGTTTAAGTAATCATCCTCCTTTCTTGTAAATTTTTAGTGCTATATTGGCCTTTATGATTTACTGTTTAATTTATTTTTTTCTGTAAAAATTGAGAGTGTCTCAAAAGTTCCAGAAAGAGCATAAAATATTTTACAATCTAAAATTATCAAATTTCACCCTAATAGGTTAGGTGAAAAAGAACTACTTATGAAAAACTCCAAAATTTCTGAGCGTCTACTTTCATACAGTGCATTATCCACTATGGTAGAGTGTGATATCACAAAGGGAATTCAATGCTAATTTGTTAAAATACATTCTATGCCGTTTAGTTATCATTTCATCATATGCACCTTATACATGCATGCAATTTTAGATGAACACAAAAACTTTGTCTTTCTGAAACTTTTTTTATGGTTTGGTTTAGGGTTTAGGTTTTGCAAACATTTACACACGAAACAGTAAAAATGTGGAAAATGGAAAAATGAAGCTCATTATAAGGAACAAAAGGATTAAAAGCTTCTCTAACCTTTGCACAACCGTCCAAATTGTTAGGGCTAGACTTACTAAAAAAAAAACTTGACCCGTCTCAATTATCTTAATGACACACAGGCACAGAATTGTAATTCTACATCAGACTTTTAATCACATTTTAACGTTAATCTCGACACACATAGTACGAACACACTACTTTACGCACAGTCTGACTCTGGAGGGGAGCCCCGCTGTGCACCCCAGAGTCTGTTTGACTAATGTGCTGTATCATCATTAATATAGGATTACACTTACATAGCTCTAGACCTCCAGAGCTGCTAACACTGCGTGACTGGTGAGGTGTAACGCACTCTCTCTCTCTCTCTCTCTCTCGCTCTCAGATCTCTGCTCGCTTGGATAATGCCATCACTTCTTCATAAATAAAAGAACAGGATTAGGGAGTGATGAATGTAGAGACACACTCTTCACCACACTCACACAGTGCTGCTCGTCTTGCGCTCATGCTAGAATTCAATGCTCTGTTTAAGAGAACGAGAATTGCGTTGTCCGTCAGAGGAATGTGACCCTCATTCAAGAGGTTGGAAAAAATAATAATGCATAGGCTGTGTGTGCTTTGTTCCAAAATACATAGGAAAACCTGTTAAAACAGATTCTTTTCAAAATGAAATAAATTTTTCTTTGGAGTATAGGTAGAGTTACACTCAAAATAAAAAAGGCCACTGTTGGTATGGGGGGTATCGATTTGGGGCATTGGCGAATAGCAGGTCTCTCACCTACCAAGCTTAACCCAATGACCAAATTGCTGTGCCATTGGATGCAGTGCCGCTCACAAGCCTGGATAAAATAGGATGGTGTTTTGTCAGGAGAGGTTTCCGGCGTTAAACCTGTGCCAAGTTGTGCGGATCGGATGGTCAGCTGTGGCGACCCCTTAACGGGAACTGCCGAAAGATTAACAATATTTACAAATCTGTCTAAGGAAAAAAGTAACTGGCAGAGGTGGGTAGTAATGAGTTACATTTACTTTTCTGAAAAGTAAACATTTTGAAAAAAATGTACTTCTATAAGTAGTTTTACTGCACCATACTTTATACTTTTAGTTGAGTAGATTTGTGAGAGAAATGCAGGCGGTGGATGTACCACGTGACTGTGTTTCACCAATCAGACATAGCAACAATAATCACATGACTCTGTTTGACCAATCAGCCGCGATATCAATAGAGCGGGGGGAGGGGAGGATTCAGCTGTGGTAGACAATGAAGGAAACATGTCGTGTTTAGTTTAGCTGTTTTATTTAATGTTGCAATATTAAAATATATAATTAGCAAATAAGCTAGAGGCTAAAAAATATAAGTTTCTTACATTTGTTCTGCTGGTAAAGTGAGACCTCTTGTACATACTGTATGTTCTAATGTTCTTTAAATCTGCTGAGTCATTTTCAGGGCAACTGAATATACAGTATATCTTACACTGGAAATAATTTACACTCTTCAAACATACAGTATATATGTTACCTACAGTAGGGATTTGTTTCAAAAGCTTTATGTTGTGAAAAAAGTGAGATTAGGAAATTTGTTTCTTATTCCTTAATTTGCTATTTTGTCGATATTTAGTTTTATTAATTTATTCTATAAAATGTATTTCATTTATTTTATTATTTGGAAATGTCAGGATGTGTACATTATTTCATCATTTTGTCTGGCTGCTTACATAATTACAAAAAAATAAAAAATAAAAATCGGAAATTATGATGAAACAGTTACCCAGTAGATTCTAAATACCCAGTTAGACACTCTGAATTGTAAAGTACAGTACAGTATACACACTGAGTATAACTAATGAATGATATTCTAACCTGGATACATGTGTTTCATGCAATACAGGGAAGAAATGGCCCAGGAAATGTCCGAGCTTCTGGCTAGGTGGGTTGAGAGCCGCTCAGTTCGCCTCAGTCGACTCTCATCACGACGATCGCCGAGAATCGGGTGGAAAACTCATGAAGAGTTGATTAGTTCAGAAATTAATCAGAAATTAATTCCAATCGAGCGCTTGATGTTTGATGCAATGAATGAATGAATACATTGATGAAGTAATCGATCAATCTGTTTGTCGTGCTTGATTAAACAGTGTTGTGATCCCTGGGGAAGGAATGTCACTGTGCTTCATGTGCATGTTATAATTATTCACAGTGAGTCCCTTCCCATTAGTATGAGGTACCGGTTCCTTTTAGATAATCAAACCGCCTGCATGTTATTGTTTTTTTTTGTTTTTTTTAATGATCTATGATTTATTATATCATCTTGATCACTGAATTTGACAGACAGGTCATGTCATTACAGGAAATAAATGAATGACTGGGATCATATGTAACATACTGTAAAACGGAGTGACTCTTACCACCGCAGAGTTTTTTTTTTTTTATCTTCAACACTTTCTCAATCTAACCGGTCAGAATCAGGAAATCGAACTTGATATTTCATGATCATATTACACCATCTGATAAAAGAAAAAAAAATTCTAGTTGTCTCCTTCACTTCCCCTGAAAAGAAGAAGAGGAGGACGAGGCACACCGTATTGATTCTCGGGGTGTCCATAATGACAAAGCTCTACTATTTCCTGCCTCGCCGTGCCAGGGAGCTGAAAGTAGATAGTTCTCAGCCTGTTTAGAGATACAGTGACTGGATGACATTAACAAGTCGGCTGCGGCGTTAATCCCCTGAGCTAAAAGGCTTCGGTGGGCTGCCAGTAAAGTCTGGCGCAGGATCAGCCAGGGCATGGAGGTGTGCCAGGGCACCGTCTCCTCTATCTCTTACCCGTCTCAAGTTTAACAGATCTTTAAATAGCCATTAAAGTGTTAGGCCGAGCTCACAGAGCGGCAGATGTGATCCTGCGAAGCGTTTAGAGGCCGGGTGGGTGTAGGCGGATACCGCGAGCCTATCATTTAAAGGTGTAAGAGGAAGAGAGGAAGGTGAGACCGATCAAGCCAAAGTGGGTCTTCTGCATGCTGCATCCTTTCTGTGCCGCAAATAATAATAATAATAATAATTCTATAATCATCACCCCTACTGTATGTTTACGCCTGTTAGATACCAGCTTAATTGATCCCGACTAACCTTTTGTTTTTTCCCTCTAGCTTTACCTACATCCCCAGTAACAGTTCTTTATCAGTAGGAAACCTCGCAGTGCTGTTGCTATACTCATTGCGCTCTTTTCTCGTCCTCTCTTACTCGCGGTGGTGATGGCAGAGGTCGGCAATCGCAATCCACGAAGGCTGCACCAAGCACCAAGAAGCACGATCTTAGCAAGTGGAAGTACGCCGAGCTCCGAGACGCCATCAACACTTCCTGCGGTAAGACATTTCTACATTTCTACCTTGATAGTAACTCGTTAATTAGGAGATTTTATTGTTTATCCAGAAATGATAGCTAATACTCTAAGATAAGGATTTTTGGAGATTTGTTCGAAATCTCTGAATCGGTGAATCGACTCTTTATGGATTTGGCGCGTGAATCTGATCCGAATGCACGACGGCGATTCGACGAATTGACGCTCGAGATATATTTACATAATATTTGCTAAGAGATTTAAACAGTGTTTCTTTTTTAAACATGTAAACGTGGTGGTTATCAAATTGATTGATTTAAGCGATTCAATGAATCGACTCACTGCAGTGCGAACTGGAAATGCTTCATAAAATGCACCGTAATGACGTGAAAACATGTTTGTCTTGTGGAGCTTTCATCCATTCGATGCTGTGTCTGTTGTCAACCCATTAAACATTACAAGATTATATTCTCTGATATTATAAATATCTCTGGCTTAAAATATGTGATACAGCTCGAAATTTCTTTTATAAATAACCGTTAATAAGCGAAATTGAGATTACACACTCCCATTTCACAATCAAATGATTACAAATCAGAATATCACATGCGTGAAATCGGTGTCACAGAGTTCCAGACGAGATTTCTTCTGTTCTGACGTACACCTTTGTTTCCAGTGAAACATATTAAAGATTTTTATTATTAATCATAATTGATTTTGTTCACCTATTTATGAGAGCCGTTCCAAATTTATAAATCGTAAAACTTAGAAGCGTAATAAGCTGCGATGTTTTTTTTGCTCATTGCTTTTTATTTAAAGCACCAAAGAAACTAAAGTTGGTTTAGCATCTTTATTTTTAACTGGTATCAAAATACTGTATGGTATTGGTGCTAAAAAATCTCTCACCTACGTAGGTGCAATTCAAATCGTTTAATGATCTTAATTATCGTTTAGATGAAACTTGGCCAGTATAGATTTCACATAAAAAGACATAAACCGGAAAAAGTGTAATATTCTAAAATGCAAAATTAGTAAGATATTGCAACATGAATTTTACATGGTTACGGACACTACAGATTTTTTGAGGGGAAGAAAATACTTAATTTTGCATGGCATGTTTTAATTTAAGCAAAATTCATACAGGTCATATGCTTCTTGGTTTATGAAGCTTACACCACTTTTAGTATCAATACACATAAAGATATATGAATTATATGCGTTTTAAATTATTATTGTTTGAAATGAGACAGTAGAATTGAAAAACTTTTTTTTGAGACACAAAAATGCAACTTAAAATTTTTAAGGAAATCATATTGATCACTTCCATGTTGCATAAACTTCAGAAGTACAGTAGGTTCTTTGGCACACTTCGTTTAGCACTGATACTGTGTTTTGGCTGATAACATTATCAGTATTTTTCAGTCTTTTTAATTTTGGCCAAATTTTGGGACACTGAAAAGTCTCTCTCTCTCTCTCTCTCTCTCTCTCTATATATATATATATATATATATATATATATATATATATATATATAGGCAGAGACGTCTGCTCGG
>JAQMYJ010000012.1:31960725-31972828 GCA_030014305.1 Clarias laeviceps | reverse complement strand
TATATATTATTTTTTTTTAACAGCTGTTGATCACTTTCACACATGGGATACAAGAGTATTTGTCCACCCTGCAATGTCAATACCGTGGTGACACTTGGGCCTTGGGTACAACATGCTGTTCAACATTTTTTTTTTTAATAATAAAAAAAACACACCAAAAAAACAGGTTTTGTCATGTCAGATGAAATTGAAATGTACATTACAAATATTAAGCTGACACAAATTGAATGTGTCTAACACACTGTTAAAACCAGAAGAAACATGATGGATCACTTCAATGATTGGTGAAGTCTCGTCATAAAAAATAGACAGAATAAATCTATGGTGGCTAAGAAGTGTAAAACAAAATAACAAACCAAAAACAAAATAACAAATTCAAAAACAAAATAAAAAAAATGAAAAAAACAACAACAACAAAACTGAACATAAAATAACAAATTCAAAAACTAAATGAGTGACAGATGTGTCATCCAATCAGCAGTAAGAATCAACAAGCCAAAAAAGGTAGGTGTGGTTTGCGAATGACATTCTTACCACTGTTTGGACAAGACATCTGCCACTAAAGAATAAGAATTTCATTCGCAAACCACACATAGGCGTGTTGATTCTTACCAATTGGACAATTGAGTGACAGATGTCTCATCCAATCAGCGATAAGAATTTCATTCGCAAACTATACCTACCTTTTCCTGTTTGACTGAATTGTCGTTGTGTTTTCTCATTTGGTATTTTGTTTTCGGTTTTGTTGTTTTGATTTTGGTTGGGTTATTTTGTTTTTGGTGTTGTTATTTAGTTTATGAATTTGTTATATTGTTTTCATTTTTGTTTTGTTTTTGGTTGGGTTGTTTTGTTTTTGGTGTTGTTATTTATTTTTTGAATTTGTTGTTTTGTTTTCAGTATTGTTATTTTGTTTTTGGTTGTGTTATTTAGTTTTTGAATTTGTTATTTAGTTTTTGAATTTGTTATTTTGTTTTTGAATTTATTTTGTTTTCAGTTTTGTTATTTTGTTTTCATTTTGTTATTATTATTATTTATTATTTGTTATTGTTTTCAGTTTTGTTATTTTGTTTTGCACTTCTCGGCAAATGTTTAATAGTGAATTTAAGAGCATTTGCATACTCACACAATTGAGGATTGGGACTAAACAGCTGTGTGTTCATAAGAAAACCACTTGCTAGAGGGAGCAAAAATATTGGACTTTGGAGCAATGGAAAAAGGTCATGTGATCTGAGGAGTCCAGACACACCCTCTTCCAGAGTCATGATAAAAAGGGAAGCACATGAAGCGATGCACCCATCATGCATAGTGTCCACTATCCAAGTGTCTAGAGACAGTGTTATGATCTTGGGTTGCTACAGTCGGTCAGGTCCAGACTCGGCAACGTTATATGGCAATAAAATGAACTCAGATGACGACCTGAATGTACTGAATGAGTTACCAGGTTATCACATCAATGGAGTTTTTATGGAACGACACAGTCATATTCCTGGCTAAGCACATTATCCTAATAATGAACATTATTATCATATCCTAATTACTTCAGTACTACCTAATGTTGACTTCATTATCGTTGTAATTATAGTCCTTTGTGTGTTATGGATTATGGTCCGTGTTGCTTTTAATCAGCAAGAGCAAATGTTGCTCGAGTGACAGTCTTGTTTAAGCAATATCATCTGGCAAATTTGTATTAGAGTCTCATAGCTGGTTGAATAAAAGCAGCTCTTATGAGTGGACAGGGTTTTATGAGCCTCTAGCTGTGCTTCTGTGCTGGGAGTCGCCATGGTGATGATGCATGGTGAGGATGCAGGGGCTGAACTTATTATTTTTTTTCAACACAGCAGTTATGTTTATGCGTGCTCAGCACACACAATAGGGACAGATTTATGGCTGTTATTATCACATCCATGTTTAAAAAAAAACAAAAAAAAAACAGAGGAAGGCGGACAGAGACAGCTAGACAGATAATCATGGCCTTTAGAGACATAGTATTTCTGAATACCATGGCATCGATGCTACTTTCAGATATCCACAAGCATGTATGTATTTTTAGGGGGGAAAAAACCCTGTAGCAGCAACAGGTAGCCATGGACGATGCGGTCATACTGTATATCTTCTGCAAAAGGTCCGCCTCCATCTGTAATTCAACACCATGGTGAGAATCACCTTTCTTTGATTTCTCAAGCGCATTTAACACTGTAGTACCCCTCCTACTGAGACCAAAGATGAACAAAATGCAAGAGAGGACACATGATCTCCTTGAGCTGCTCATGATCTCCTTGAGCAGCACCACGGGGAGCTGTGATCTGTACTCTGTACACTTCCATCGTCATCACTTCCTGGTGACTTTGTGATTGTCGGGAGCATCAGGGATTGACAAGAAGAATATGAAGACATGGACCTGGTCGGCAATTGTATCGAGTGAAGTACTGTAGTGTTGACGATACCATCTGCTTCTTAATGCTTCTTAAAGACCAATGAGATGAGAAGAAGACTACAACCAACCATGAGCTGGTTGACGCCTGTAGATGTCTTGATATCCCTCTCGACAAGGTCAACTCAGAGGAGTTATTATTATTATTATTTTTTTTAATAAATCATTAATTTGTCTCATCGAGTTAAATTAATTCATTGATGTGTTCATCTTCAGTTTTCACTTTATCCTGGTCAAGATGGATCCCGAGTCCATGAGCCCCATTTCCTCATTTTGACAATTAAATTAAATGAAAAGATGTAAATGAAATGAAAGAAATGGGAACATGTTATGCTGGATACAATTTAATAGCAGCAACCTCCTTTCCCCTTCCGTCTTTCCCAAACACTCAGTATTCAGCATCGCCAGTATCCTGTATCGGCCTGATTATCTGACTCACTTTCTCGCATCTAAGACTTATTTATTAGACTTGCATGTTTAAGAATGTTGGAGGAAACTTATACAAGCAACATGAGCGTAAAATGAAATCTAGAGCCGTGGGATGGCAAATGTTTTTACCTCTACAAAATAATACATTTATTTATTAAATGAAGTGTGAACTTAATAGCATAACATTTTCTGTTTAAAGTTTTTTCTGAGCTCTTTGTACGTTCTTACTAGACACTACACTCTGGTTAGTGTCTCTCGTGCTGCTGATGTTAAAACACTCACAAAGATGATAAGATGAAAATTCATGATGTGTGCCTCTTTCGTTTATACTGTAGGTGGTGCACGCCGTGTGATAAACGTGTGTAAGTGGATCCTTGGTGGTAGTTTAACAATTCTAACAGCTGGCTTCTTCTCCATAACCACACTGAACCAGTTTGTGCTCTTGTGATTTGCGTTCATTGTTTTTTCGCCGGCTTTTTGCTTAAAACAAAGCTAGTGGACACTTAACGACTTGTTTTTCAGTGCAACAGATAAAAAGATGAAAAGCCAGAAGAGTAAGGTAGAGTAGTTATGCAAATGGCTATGCAACATGAAACAGTAGAGTCGTTAGAGTTTGTGCATAGAGAACATTGGGAAATCTGAACTGAAGATTTGAACTGAAGATTTGAACTGAAGTTCTTTGAGGGTTGCAGAAACTTTATACTGTATAAGTTATTGTATATCAAGGCGGCACATGGCTAGTGGTTAGTCTCGCACCTTCAGGGTCCGGGCTCGATTCCTGCATGTTTGGCATTTGCATGTTCTCCCCGTTCTTGGTGGATTTCCTCCAGGTACTCTTGTTTCCCACCGCACGCCAAAGACCTGCAGATTAGGTTAATAGGCGTTCCTAGACTTGCCCCGTAGTGTATGAATGAAGGTGAGTGTGTGCCCTGTGATGGATTGGCACCCTGTCCAGGGTGTACCCCACCTCGTGCCCCAAGTCTCCTGGGATAGGCTCTCCAGGTCGCCGCGACCCTGAATACAGGATAAAACGGTATAGACGACGAGATGCCAATAAATTTTAGCAATTTTAATCCTAAAACTGTCCAAACAGGAGACATATACAGTACGCTGTATATGTACGCTACATAATGTTTACAATAATTATATTTTTGCTATATGTTGGAGATTTCTTCATTTCTTTTCACTCACAGAACATATTTTATTATATAAAATAAATGCCATTAGACTTAAACATTGTTCAACTTGTTTTGGACAATATACAGTATATTAGATTTTAATAATAAATATAATATAGTTTTTAAAAACAAAAAAATGTAAACAAATTCATGCTGTCTATGTATTTTGGTCCCCTGGAGACCCCACTTTGAGAACTCTGGTGCTAACATGATACACAAAAACGTCCTCAAAAAAATGACATGGTTCTTCAGCTTAAGATGTTCTCTGAAGATGTGGACTAACCTTAAAGCAGCGTGCCATCCAAACTCCAAACTTTTTTTGGTTGTTGTTTTGCTGTTGTTATTGGAAGTCTCTGCTCTTTTCAGAACTGTGTTTATGAATATGCTAATGTGGCATTTTTATCCTTCTTGTCTGGTGAACAAACAAACGTAGCGTTTGTGCTGCTCGGTCCATGCAGAAGTGACCGATGCTGCACTTTCTCCCACTTCATCGGAACTGATCTTTATTACTGACTCAAATCAAATCAGTAATGGAGTGACGGTATGGCACTTGACACTTCAATGCAGAGAGGAAATAGAAACTGGGACGAGGCTTTGATAAACGGCTGACTCGATGCACCGACAAAAATTAATAACAAAGTTTGCCAAGCTTTCCGCAAACGCTTTATTTACCACATGGTGCGCATAACAATGCGACTGTTCTTTTCTTTTCAGCATAAATTGTATTATATTGTGCTATGTAACCCCAATTGAGAAAGTAACCATAGCATTTATAATAGCATTATTCAAATTCTCTAATAAAAACCAAGCCCATAAGATTTGCACTTTAACTGTTCAGATCACTAACGACTTGATTATGTGGCATATCATAACACCAAACCGTACTCCTGTGTATAGTGACAACAAGTTCAAAGACTTGCAGTAACTTTCCCACTGTCTTGGTTCCTACAGCCCAGACCCACGCGGCTCCTCCAGTCCCGGCCCGGCAACATGAGACGCAGTCGAACCAGCCGCAGCGCTACTTCCGCATTCCCTTCGTCCGCCCCGGCGATCAGTACAAAGATCTACAGAATAAGAAGAAGGGTTGGTGGTACGCACACTTCGATGGGTCGTGGATCGCCAGGCAGATGGAGCTGCACCCTGATAAAAATCCCATTGTGCTTGTGGCTGGTGAGTACAACTCGTTTTTAAAGGGTTTGCATCTGCGGCTCAGACGGTATTTCCCCAAATCATGGCTTGTGCCCTGCCACCTCATTTCCTCACATTAAATCGAATTAAAGAAATGGAAACATATGTTTACTGTGACATGCTGCAAAAGATAAAAAGTTGGTCATTTATGTAACAACCTCATCAGCAGCAACCTCATTTCCCCTCTCGTTTTATTATAGATATTATAGGTTTTGAACAGTACTGTATAGGTGACGTACCGTATAAAGACGACTCTTGTTTCCTCTACACGTCTTTGTAGGTAAGGATGACATGGAGATGTGTGAGCTGAATTTAGAGGAGACCGGTCTGACCCGTAAGCGCGGAGCGGAAATCCTCGCCCGGCAGTTCGAGGAGATCTGGGAGCGCTGCGGAGGCGTCCAGTATCTTAGGAACGCCATCGAGAGCCGACAGGCGCGGCCCACCTTCGCCACTGCCATGCTGCAGAACCCGTTCAAGTAGACACGTTCAACCACACACTCGGTCGGTCAAGCGCTAAACCGCAGCCGCGGGTAGACACGCATTATATCTTCACTGTTAAAACCATGACCGTACTGTGTCAAATGCACAGCACACATAACAAGCTTTTTAAGTTGAAGCTAAGAATACAGTTTCTCTCATAGTTAGAATTTAGATAGTTAATTCACTTTAGACTTGTTTTTATTCAGATTTGGTCTTTCACACTCTTAATTAGTTCCCTTTCGCTTGGTTTTTGTTCTTTAAACCTGTCGCATTGATTTTCTGTGGTGCATTAGTATGCTTTTCATCCCCTCCCCAACATTTTTCTTCAGGAAAATCCATAACTCCACAACTTTGAGGCCTTAATAACTGCAATCCTTTCAATATGAATCTCGGTGTACCATTTTGTATATTGTCAGATAAATATTGATAAGCAAGTGTTAATAATTCTGTCGTTTCTGTAGAGATTCTGTTTTCGCGACTGTATAGTTCTCACAACTTCCTGAAAGACTTCTTTATATTTAAATTAAAATAGATTAGATGAAGAATTTCATTAACTCGGGTGGGAAAGAAATCTCTTCTTTTTTTTTTTTTCCCTCTTTAACTTAAACATTGCACATAAGTACAGTAATAGTTGTAATAATGATAACACTAGGTTTATATTGTCTGTTAATCATTTACATGGTAATGATAGCGTTTAGATGGTCGGTTACTGTTTACACTCAAGTACAAACCCGTGTCTAAATGATGCACTATATTTTCCTGATATTTTCTAGCATTCCTTTATATATAAATATATAAATATATAAAACCTCTATCTTTAAGCTGTACCTGATGATCTTCCAGCTCCAACTGAATGTACAGAAATTTTTACACAACATCCTTTAAGATGTAGAATTGAGGACTAAATTGTTTCACTGAATAATTTTTAAATCATATTTCTTTTGTTGAAATTGTTCCTGAAGGATTAACATTTGTTTTGGAGAAGAAAATACAACTATAATGGTGTCTACAGTAAATTATACATGTTTTTCTTTTGTCGTTGTTGTTGTCAGTAAATGAAGTGTAACGAAATTTATGCAATACTTTAACTTTTTCAGTTGTGTTTGCCCTGGTTTTTGGTTGGATCAAATATGTATTCCACCAACAGCAAAAACAAAACTAATGACTTTAGGAATTTTGTATGAAGCTAAACAGTGTGCATGGCCTCACAAACTGGAATAAACTTCTTTTCATTGTCCACATCTTGTTACGGTCTATTATACAAGTACATAACATATATTAAAAGTACAGCGCTGATTCAAATTCAAATTTTTTTATTTGTCACATACACAACAATACACAGTATGATATTAAGTGAAATGCTTATACGACTGTTCGTGACCTTGAAAAAGAAAAAAGAAGTAAGAAGGCAAAATGCTAATAGGAACTAATAATAATAATAATAATAATAATAATAATAAAAATGATGGGTTCTTAAATCTGTTTCAGAAGTTATTCAGATTAATGGTGTTTTCTGTCACTGGTGAGTCTTGAGGACACAGGAGTTTCTACTTTGTAATGTTTTTTTTTTTTAACAAAAAGATAAAATACCAGTGAGAAGAAAATGGTGAAATACTTAGGGTTAGGGTTTAAGATACCTGTTGTTATAATATATATATCGATCAGCCATAACATTAAAACTACCTACTGTAGGTTTTAGATTCCACTTCTGCCACCTTGGAGTGTGGCTACATGGGACGTCTGTGGGTGTGCTGTGGTGTCTGGCACCAGAACATTGGCAGCGGCTCCTGTGGGTGCTGTGGGTTGAGATGTGGGGCCTCCGTGGATCGGACTGCTTTGTCTGGCGCATCCCATGAGTGCTCGATTGGATTGGGATGTGGAGAGTTTGGAGGGCGGGTCGGCAGCCTTGGGCTCTGGTCTTGCTCGGCTATCATGGCTAGCATTGGCGCTTTTTTTGGCTATTTGTATTACCTTGGCTTTTTTTTAGGATTAGAGACAGTGGGACTCACAGGCATACTGTAGATGAGTCTCGGGTGCCAGTTTGCTGGGTGCCCTGATCTTTCAGGGGTCAGGGGTAGCTCAGTGATTAAGGCATTGGACTACGGTTCGGGATGTTCCAGGTTCAAATCCCACAACCACCAAGTGTTGGGACCTGAGCAAGGCCCTGCTCAGATGTATAATGAGATAAAAATGTAAGTCGCTCTGGATAAAGGCATCTGCCAAATGCCTAAATGTATAAATGATAATTGATTCTATTCAGTTCACCTGGTGATGGTGTTAATGTCATGGCTGATTGGATGTATATAAGGTCTCTCTTACAAACATTATAGCACAATTATACATGTACGGTCCAAACGTTTAAGGCCACATTGGAATTCTAAAACTTAATTGCTATAAAGAGATTTTATTATTTTATTTTAAAGTATTTCATATTCAAGCATCTGCATTATTTCTAGGTTAAATTTCTGATATTGACTACAGTATGTTAATTGCTTTATACCAAAGGTCGGACAAACTCTAAAATTTATGTAAATCGTTTCTTTTTTTTCTCAAGTTTCTTTCTAATCAGTAATGTAATTTGAAATAAAAACTGTTGTATTAAATTAGAAAATAATGCAAAATAGAAGGCTTTTCTGCTGTAAAGCCTCAGAGCTTAATGAACTCATTAGGCCATAACAGACTCATTAGAACTTGTTAGGCAGGTCCAGAAGTGTCATTAAGAATAAGAACTCGAGAGCATAATAAATTTTCTGACTCTTCAAACGCTCAACACTCATGGGCTACTCTATGCAGCTGAATGATTAACTGAAAAATGAAGCTAATTGATGCCTCAAAGCAGAGGAAGGAATTAAAAAAGAAAAAAACCAAAGTGCTTCCTGATCACTGTTTCTGCTCTTCAAAATGTCACCAGGAAATGGCATTTAAGGTCAAATCTGAAGGATCATGTGAGATCACGAGTAGAACTCTATCGCAAGTATGGATTTACTGTTATACTCCTGTATTTTGTCCATACAGCACACAATTACCGAAGGGATTTATTTATGGTCATACTATCTGGTGTCACCCAAATGAGGATGGATTCTCTTTGAGTCTAGTTCCTCTCAAAGTTTCTTCATGTCATCTCCGGGAGTTTTTCCTCACTGCCTTCGCCTCCAGCTTGCCCGTTAAGAAGAAATTGACAAAGAAGAATTTAGAACTAAATTGTGTTTTACTGAATGATTTTTAAATCATACTTTTTTTGTTGAAATTGTTCCTGAAGGATTAACATTTATTTTGGAGAAGAAAATACAACTATAATGGTGTGTCTACAGTAAATTTATGCAATACTTAAACTTTTTCAGTTGTGTTTGCCCTGGTTTTTGGTTGGACAAAATATGCATTCCACCAACAGCAAAAACAAAACTAAATTAAAGTTTTGTTTTTAAAGTTTTTAAATTAAAAATGTATTTATTATAATTTTTTTTATTATCTATATCCTGAATTTCTGTAAAGCTGCTTTGTGACATTGTTCATTGGTTAAAAAGCACCATACAAATAGAATTAGATTGGATTGAAGTGCCAGAGAAGGCAAAGCTCTTTTAAAAATTAAAGAAAAAAGTAGGAAGGAGGGATATGCTCTTGGCATTTTTTTATAGTGGCTTAGTGGTTAGCATTGTCGCCTTGCACCTCCAGGGTATGTTTTTCGATTCCCTCCTCACCCCTCACCTGTGTGCATGGAGTTTGCATGTTCTCCACATGCTTGGTGGGTTTCCTCTCGGTAATCCGGTTTCCTCCCACAAACCCTCCCAATTCAGGCTAATTTGCGTTCTTAAATGTATGTGAATATTGACCGGAGGTTATGAAAATGGGAATAAATACAATTGGCCTCCACGGTCACTAGTTGGACTATAGAGGTTTCCCGATGGATGAATGAAATATCAAGGATGGTGCATACAATAGGTTGACATCCTTGGACTCTTCTTTTCTTCCTGTTCATTGGAAGACAGCAAAAGCATCTAGGTGCATGCTGCTGTACTGGAGAGTGTACGTGCACAAGTGTACTCGGGTATGGAACAATATTACTAATGTGAAAGCTGACCAGCAGGGAAGCAAGGAGGGGGTTGCAGTTGTACATAACCAGAATTTGAATCAATGAAAGCACCCTAAGTGTCAGTTAAGCGATAGGATGATCCTGAACTGTAGCTCCCAGCATGCTGATGGGGCTTATCATATGTTTTTGTTTCCTTTTGATTCTCTGATATAGGTTAGCTATTCAACTCTTTGTACTGTATATCATCTCTACTTTCAAAAGTTGGTGTCAAAGGGATTGAAGTTTTTATTTTTTTTTATTAATCATTTTGAAAAGCATTATTGTTTCACAGAAGTCTTCTGTTCTCTTGAGACTCATGCACAGTGCTGTTAGTTTTATATATATATTATTAGATTATAATATATATATATATATATTATAAGATTATATAATTGCACCCTGATTTCGAATAATAATAGACCAGAGTTATTACTCTGCAGTCCGTGGTACATATCATCCGTCACCTCGCCGAACGCCTCCCTTATTGAGACCGGAGGAAATGAAAGGCTGAAAGCTGTATAAATGCTTTTGATGGTTTCTTTCGGAATACGCTCCGTCCTCTAGCCGCTGTCCTGCCTCATATAATTAATTCCGTGACCCTGACCGCACCGTGGACGTTTTCTTTTCTTTTTCCAACAATGACCTCTAAGTGAATCATTCGAAATGCTTCCTGTGTGCGTGTGTATATACATAGAGACGACATTTTTTTCTGGGCTGAGGTTATATGGCATATATAAGTCCCGCTCTCTTGTATCATCCATTTCCATATTTATGAAATGATGTCACTATGCAGATTGAAGCTTTTGAAGCACAACAGTCTTCCAGTGGTGTATTAAGAATTAGCAGCGGAAGTCATTAAGCGCAACAATGGAAGGCGCTAAGCTTCGAGCATTTCCCTGACTACAGCTAAAATGCATGCACTGAGATTTATTCATGTTATGGGGGGGGGTACGTTTCTTTTCCCACGAATCCTGTTTTGGCTGAATTGACGATATTTACCCACTACACTGGAGTAATGCTTCGGCCTGAGACGTACATTCTGTTCAAAACATGTTGTTTGAGAATGTTGATGGGTAGAAATACATCAGCTTTATACTCTGTTCTGGACAGACATAACAATGATGCACTCACAGTGAGGAAAAACCTAAACACATGTTTTTCTCTTTCTGAACAGCCCTTAATGTCTCTATCTCATGTTCCATTTTGCTGATAAGTAGTTCGTGACATTATGTAGTCACACGAACGTGTGAATGAAACCCCATAAGCAACGATTCGAAAAAATGAACCGCAGATGCAGATAACAGCCTAGAGACCTGAAATTCCAGTGCAGAATAAAACTGATTTTAAAACTGAATAAAAAACTTTTTTTTTTATCATCATCTTGCATCCTTTTTAGTCTTTTGTTGGTGAATAGGAAGAAAAAAAAACATATCCATATGTCCATTATCTGTACCGCTTATCCTGTGTAGGGTCATAGGGGCCTGGAGCATATCCCAGGTATCTTAGGGCACACGGCAGGGTAGACCCTAAATGGTGTGCTCACCTGTTGCAGGGCACAAGCACACACACTCGCATCCAAACATACATTACAGGACAATTGGGAAATACCAATCAGCCTGCACTGCTTGTGGAAGTCCAAAATCTTAAAATTAAAAATTTCTCTTTGTGTGCTTTAAAATTAGGCACTGATTCACACCCGAGCATGCTCCATCAACACCTCAGCCATAATTCAGAAATACTGTATAATGTCACCTTGGAACCTCCGGGGCTAATTTATGGCAGGGCTGTTATTATTTGGAGGGACTGCATTGAAGTTATGGCATTTCCAAGCCTCAATCAGAGCTGTAGCACAACTGACTCTCAAAACCTGGCGGTGCACTAGCGTTAGTGTAGCGGCGACAAAAATAAAAATACATGACATAATAGGGGAAATATAGTAACTAGGAAAGTGTATGTGTGGGTGTGTGTGTGGGGGCAGTCAATTATACAGTACAGTAAATACAAAATGCAGTTTTTAAATGATGATTTCATGTATTAATGGAAAAAAGCTGTACCTGGCCCTACGTAGGTGGAAAGGTAAAAGGCCTATCTCACATTTGCCAAAAAAAAAAAAATCTTGTTTTTCCCCAGGACAAACATATTTAGGGAAATATTCTGTTGTATTGATGAGACAAAAGATTAACTTTTTAGTGTGGAAGTGTGCATCCTGTTACATCTGGCGTAAAGTTAACACAGCGTTTCATAAAATTCTATTTCAATTTTATTTATATAGCGCTTTTAACAATGGTCATTGTCTCAAAGCAGCTTCACAAAAATGAAAGAAATTAA
>JAQMYJ010000012.1:31920772-31957816 GCA_030014305.1 Clarias laeviceps | reverse complement strand
TCGTGGTCTTCTACAACACCAGAGAATTCACACAGGAGAGAAGCCGTATGTCTGCTCACACTGTTGCAAGAGTTTTAGTGTGAGTGATGCTCTGGTAAATCACCAGCGTATTCACACTGGAGAGAAGCCGTATCAGTGCTTAGACTGTGGGAGGAGTTTTTCTAAGAAGTGTAATCTCCAACAACACCAGCACATTCACAAAGGAGTGAAACTGCACTGTGCAGAGTGTGGCAAGAGTTTCAAGAACCAAAGAACATTTCAGAGACACAAACGCATTCACACAGTTACAATTGAAGACATTCTGCAGTTCCCTTCAGAAAGTGCGGGAGTTAGCTAAGTTTATTTTAAATGCTTATTTGTTTCCACTTCATAGACTCAGAGAATGATTTTCGGCATTAATTGGATGGCCATAGAAACGCCATTACAGTCAAATATAATAAATCTGTATTTAAATTATTTTGTTTGAGTTCAAATATTATCAATTTCTCATTATGTTGGACATACTTTTTACTTCCACTATTAAACATAGCTCTGGGCCCATATTTACTAAGCGACTCAAAGTAGGAAACCGTTCCTAATTGGCTAAATTCTCAGAGTGACAGAGTGAGGCAATTTTGGTCCTACTTTTAAGAGTAGGAATAAGAATATATTTAGCAACATACTTAAAATAGGAAAACACTCTTATCTCCACCAAAATATAGGAGAGCTCCGGAGGTGTCTTAACTGATTAGGAGTTGTGAGGAAATGGCGTTCAAGCAGAGTTGCTTGCAAGAGACGTTTTCGTTACATTCAGTGAGACGGAGGTCATAAAAGATATCAAATGGTCCATTAACGCACATTTCCACATGCTGTACTTGCAGGTGACTGCTACAGTGATGATTTGGATTTGTCACAGCCGACAACATCGAAAATGGTAAATTAAATTTTGCTGTTACAGCACCTCAGATCAGGCACAGATTCATACGTTGGCCCTGGTTTTTACTGTTTTTTTTTTTTTTTTTTTTTTTAAACCAAGTAACTTTACCAAATGTTTAACTGACCTTCATTCATGATTTTTATTTTTTTTTTCTGGCCACATTTCTTCCACAAAGTTGATGGTTCTGCACTAGCCTTCCAGGTTTTTATATTGTATTGAAGCATTTTTAATCCAGTTCCAATCTTTTCAAATCTCCTTAACAATATATTACATAAGAGACAAGTTTTCATTTTGCTTTAGTTTTTGTTACATGAATAATCGCATGGTGGGAAAAAAATAATTATATTATGTTGTTTGTCTGAGGTTGTATTTGCCTAAAACTGGGACCAGCTATGATCTGCTTATTTTATTATGTTTTTATGCACACAATACCAATAGAATTAAAAGAGGGGGTACTAACTTTTGCACGCACACACAGTATATGTATATTTTTATATGTATATAATTGGCAGAATTACATTACTTAATTAACTGGGTTATATTTAAATAAATGTGTTTTGGCCATTACCATTACACATACTTTGATGTAAGTAGGCCTGTTTAATTTAAAAGTTATGACTGTAATAGATATTTGAAACACGTGAAGATTGGATTTATGAAAGCATGTTAATGGATGCAGAAATGTTTAGGAGACGCAGACAGCTAAAAAAATAATCACTGTGATTGATGAAAGAATAGTGCAGTAATGTAATTTTAGTATGTTGTAAAATAATATTTCTGGTAGAGTTAAAATGGTTGCAGTAATATGGCGCTTTAAAAAAAAAAATTTGCCCCATTCCTTTTGTTTTTTCTTTCTCGTGTTTGTCGCACTTAAACGATTCAGATTTTCAAATAAGTTTTAGTATTACACAGAGATAACCACATTAAATACCAAATTTTTAAATGATTTCATTTATTTAGGGGAAAAAAGCCATCCAAACCTCCCTGGCCCTATGTGAAAAAGTAATTGCCCCCAAAACTTAATTACTGGTTGTGCTACCCTTGGCGGCAACAACTGCAATCAAGCATTTGCAATAACTGGCAGTGAGTGTTTCACATTGCTGTGGAGGAATTTGGCCTACTCTTCTTTGTACAGTCATTAAATTCAGCCACGTTGGAGGGTTTAAGGTAATCTCAATTGGGTTTAAAGGCCGGACTTTGACGTTGCCACTTCAAAACCCTAATTTTGTATGTTTTTAGCCATTCAGAGGTGGACTTTCTAATGGGTTATGCAGCAGGACAATGATCCAAAACACAAGTGCGCTTAAGCTTGAGGTCATGAACTGATAGCCGGACATTCTCCTTCAGGATTTTCTGGTAGAGCGCATAGTTCATGGTTCCATTAATTATGGCAAAAAGTCCAGGTCCTGAAGCTACAAAACTCCACACCATCACAGTACTACCACCATGTATGACTGTTGGCATTATGTTATTTTTATGAAATGCTGTACTAATTCAATTCAATTAAATTTTATTTGTATAGCGCTTTTAACAATTGTCATTATCGCAAAGCAGTTTTACACAATCAAAAGAATTATTTAATTATTTGTATGGAATGTGAATGTGTATGAATCAAAATGGTCAGATTGTCCCTGGTGAGCAAGCCGAGGACAACCGTGGCAAGGAAAAACTCCCTGAGATGGCAATAGGAAGAAACCTTGAGAGGAACCGGACTCAACAGGGAACCCTAGTTTTGTGTTAGTTTTATGTCAGATGTAATGGGACACAAACCTTTCAAAAAGTTCAACTTTTGTCTCTTCAGTCCACAGGATATTTGCTCAAAGGTCTTGGGAATAATCAAGATGTTTTTTGGAAAATGTGAGATGAGCCTTTGTGATCTTTTTGGTCAGCAGTGGCTTTTGCATTGGAACTCTTCCGTTGTTGCTATTTTTTCTCAGTCTCTTTCTTATTGTTGAATCATGAACACTGACCTTAACTTGTTCTTTAAAAGTTCTTCTGGGTTATTTTATGAGCTCCTGAATTTATATGAGCTCGTTTATGTCAGGAGGGGGCAAATACACAGTACTGTATAAGTTCTTTGTTTTTGTTTTCTGTATATTGTGATTTTGACATTTGTGTAATAAACATACTGTATCATTAGACTGTTTTGTTGTTTTTATGACAATGATGAATGATACTTTCTTTCTTAAATATTTTTATACATTTGTTCCAGCAAAACTTCAATGTTCTTCTGCAAGTTCATGATTTTTATAATCACTAGAAGTAGTTTTCTTTTAAAGATTATGTAAGGTAGATATGTCAAGCTAAAATGAGCCTAATATTTAGCATAATTGTTAAATAAATAAACTGTATAAAGCCTTTTGTGTAGCAATGTCACTGTATGTTGAAAGTCTGAAGCATGAAGCTGCTTTAGATGAATGTTAAATTGAATGCTTAGATTTTACACTTTTTTTTTTTTTTTTTTTTTTACAGCAGAAAAACTAGGGCTAAAATATGCATTTAACTTTCTTTGGCACCTAAGTTTATTTATATAACTCTGAAAGTAATATAAAAAGTAATTAAAGTGTAACTCCACTTGGCCTGTGTTTTAGTTTCTTTACATGTCAAATGTAATATTTCATCCCTTTTTTGTTTTAATTTCAATCAATTTCAAAAAACTAATTTCTAATATAGAAATGTCTCATTTTTATGAAAATTGTTGATTTATGCACATAGAGATCATTATTGAAGACCAGGTTGCTTTGATAACAGCCTTCAGCTTGTCTGTATTGTTGGGTGTTTCTCATCTTCCTCTTGACAATAGCCCAGAGATTCTCTATAGGGTCCAGGTCAGGTGAGTTGGCTGGCCAATCAAGCGCAGTAATATCATGGTCAGCAAACCAGTTAGTGGTAGTTTTGCCTCTGTGGCCTTTTGCTAAGTCCTGCTAGGAAAGGAAATCAGCATCTCCATAAAGCTTGTCAGCAAACAGAAGCATGAAGGGCTCTAAAATCCCCTGGTAGATGCTGCATTGACTTTGGACTTGATAAAACACAGTGAACCAACACCAGCAGATGGCATGGCACCTTGTGGAAAACTTTACATTGGACTTAAAGCAGCTTGGATTCTGTGCTTCTCCACTGTTCCTCCATACGCTGGGAGTTTGATTTCCAAATGAAATGCAAAAATTACTTCATCTGACAAGAGGACTTTGGACCGTGGTGGCTCTGGATGAACTGATCCAGCTTCACTTCACTCCTTGTTAAGCTCTCACAAAGTGTTGAATCAGCTTTTCTTGCCAATTTTCTTAACAATGCAACCATCCTAGTTGCTTGTGCATCTTTTCCAACTGCACTTTTTCCGTCCAGTCAAATTTCCATGAGTATGCTTCGATACAGCACTCTGTGAACAGACAGCCCTTTCAGTGATGACATTCTGTGATTTATCCTCCTTGTTGAGAGTGTCAATGAAAAAATAATAAAATATATTTTTTTCCGCCATTACAAACATTCTCTCGCGCACCCCTGGTGGTCAGACTGCGCACCCCTAGAGATAAAAAAAATCACATTACAATCGCTTACTAAATTCATCAAAATGGACACCTGGTTAAAAACTGTCACTTTAAAGAAGTCAAGTGACCGTAGGGATGAACCATCTACATCAGCCTCTTCTATGGAGATGTGCAGCGGCCTTGAATATATGGACTCGGAGGATAACAAACGAGGTGAAGAGGCGCGGGCGGGAACAGAGAAATCCAGCAGAGATGTACTGATGAAGAGAATTAAACCTACGCTAGAAAGTGAGAAAATGTCAAGTAAGAAACGCAAATATAACGACAGTTACATTGATTTCGGGTTTACATTGATTGGAGATACAGAAAATCGTCAACTTCATAAAAACTTGTCCATTAAATTCACGTATTTTCCGAACAATATGCAACGAAATGGGCAGCGAAACTCTTCTGCTGCACACAGAAGTGCGCTGGTCATCACGTGGAAAGGTCTTGTCAAGAATTTTTGAGCTCCGATGTGAAGTGCAGGAATTTTTTGTTCATAGCCCATTTCACCTGTCTTCATTCTTGAAAGATGACATCTGGCTTCAGAAGCTGGCGTATCTGGCAGACATATTTTCTACTCTTAATGAACTTAATTTAAGTCTGCAGGGCCTTAGTACTACCGTTTTTAACACCCAGGACAAAGTTGAAGCACTTATTAAAAAGCTAGTCTTCTGAGCTAACTGGATAAATGGAAACTCCACCGAGTGCTTTCCACTGTTGTCTGAATTTTTGCAATCCCGGGAATCTGCACTTAGTACTCATGTCAAAGGCCTCATAACTGAACATCTCAACCAGCTCAGCCAAAATTTAAGGACTTACTTCCCCACTATGGACCAGTCTAAGATATGGATTCGGAATCCTTTTGATGTCACTCCTCCAATCCCACATCTCTCATTTCAAGAGCAAGAACAATTACTGGAGTTATCATCTGATGGGAGACACAACATACTTTTTAAAAATAAGTCACTCGTGGATTTCTGGGCTTCAGCAGTGGTGGAGTATCCAGGATTGTCAAAGCAGGCACTGAAAGTGTTGATGCCCTTTGCAACCACATACTTATGTGAGGCAGGCTTTTCTGCACTGACATTGTTGAAAACCAAGTATCGACAAAGACTAGATGCTGAGAATGATTTCAGAGTAAAACTGTCATCCATTGAACCAAATTTTGATGATCTGTGTGCAAAAATGCAGGCCCATCCACCTCACTGAAAAGGTAGGAAGCAATGTTTTTATTCAAAACTGAAATGTTGTATATATTTAGTTATTGTAGTTAGAAAATGTGGAGTTTAATCGAAGGGGTGCTTGAACGGTGTCAAATATTAGAAAGGGGTGCACACAGCGAAAAGTTTGGGAACCACTGCACTACAGCATTTCAGTTGGGTTGAGATCTGTACTTTGACTAGGCCATACCAATACCCTCCTCTTTCTTTTATTTTTCAGCTATTCTAATATAGAGTTACTGGTGCGCTTCAGATCAATGTCCTGTTGCATGACCCAATTTTGTCCAAGTTTTAACTGTCAGACAGATGACTTCACACTTGTCTCTGGAATACTCTGAATATACAGAGGAGTTCATGGTCGACTCAATGACGGAATTACTGCAGTAAACAAATTAACAAATTAAAATAATAAAACAAACAAATTAACCTGCACTTTACCTTTGAAAAGAATCGCGACAGATGAGTGTTTCTGTGTAGAGCAGTGTGTGTGTGTGTGTGTGTGAAGGGGCATGGTGTCCAATAACGCGCGCGCACACACACAATGTCAGGTTGATACAGAGAGAGAGAAAATGGATCTTTAACCTCTCTAATGAGACTTGCTTTTGCTTTACACGTGCGCTGTACACACACGCATACAAACACAAATAAAATATGTTTTACACGCACACACGGACACAGTGTTATAGTAAACAGTACACACGTGCACGGATGTTGATTATACCAGTGAGAGTCGTGAACTAAGACCCAGCAGCGCAAGAGAGAGAAAAAACACTCAGCTGTGATTACGTGACGCTCGGCATCAAAACAAGAAGCGCATGCGTGATACATGATACTCGGTACTCGTAAACTAAGACTTGTTCGTTTTTCAAGTCAAAATTGATTGAAAATCTTTGCTCGTCTTGTGGAACCGTAACTCTCCCGGATGTGGGAAAGACAGTGAAGGTGGACTCATCAGAAAACAATACATGTTTCACATTGTCCACAGCCCAAGATTTTCGCCGCAGGCACCCTTGAAACCGACGTTTGGCATTGGCACGAGTGACCAAAGGTTTGGCTGTATTGGCAGCAAAAGAAGGTCCTACACCATACTAATGAGATTATTGTGGTCTACAACCAGGCATTTCAGTTTCATTGTCCTATACACTGTGTATGTTGTTGTTTGCATATTTTTTTAAAGCACAAAAACACATAGGACTAAAAGAGGGATACTAACTTTTTAACATGACGAGTATATAATTATATTAGTTAACCTCTACTACAATTCATTAGGGGTGCGAGGTGGTGACCTGGCATAATTATCCTTATCGTCTGGTAGCACTAATCATCATAACAATATTACCACACTAATATATTCTGACCCCGTTTGAAGATGTGTTAGTTTGGAGACGTGCAATTAAATTAGCTTATCATTATCCTTTAACAACACACAAAGTACAAATTCGTTTTGACCACCAGTACTGTAGTGGTGAAGTGATCCATTTAGCACTTCTCTCGCCTTTCATGTGCCAGATTTTAACTTTGGGACATCAAAAATGGGTCATACAGTATGAAAGCCCTAAAGTAGAGTGCTTAGCAAAGTTTTCTTGATGAATCTTCTGCAGTCAAAAAATAGCTTTTGTATAAAGGAAAACAGCAGAATCAGCAAAACCTGCTGTCATCTTTCATAGTGATAAGTTATATATCTGTATATGAAAATTGAGCTAGTGTAGACATCACAAACTAAGTAGATTTAATAATTAAAGAAATATATTCTTATCCAACAAGGCAAAAAAATCTATATATAATACAGGACCATATGTTATATCATAGTTTATTTTGTTTATTCTGTCATTTTAATAAAGGAACCATTTTTAAACCATGATCTATTTTGGTATATGTCTATCCTTTCATTTAAGGTAGTAGTCATTGGTGTGCAGCGCTTAAAGTTAAAGATTTGCATGACTCTATTTTGCCATCTAAACAAAGTTATTCGTGTACTGTATGAGTGTTCTGTTCCTCACTATGCTCACTTTCTTCAAGTTCAGTATCTTATGCTGCTTAAAACCTCTTAGGTTTGACTTTACACAAGGGGCATTCGAGCCCATCTAGGACTTGTGATTGTGTAAAATATATGTATTAATATATATTATATAATCCCCTGCTACAGTAATGCACTTATCTCAGTGTTTCACTAGTGCTTGGATACCATCAAGGTAGAAAGTTTTTTTGGTTTTAAGTACATTAAAGCCATGATCAGACGTTCTGCTTCATGTCTGAAACACTGGGCCCACAGGAATTCCTTTAATGGCATGTGGAAATGTCATGGAGTGAGATCAGGACTGTATGGGGGATGTGGAAATAACTCCCAGTTGAGTTCCTGTAATGTGCAAGTGGTGCTGATGAATGCTTGTGTGTACAGTTCCCACAGACAGATGCATCTCTTCTGCAAGTCGCTGACAAGTTGTCCATGGATTTTTAATGGTCGGGTGTTCCACTCACTGAATGTTCTGACTTGGCTCTGAGACACCTCAGTCGGCATTGTAATTCACGGCTGTGTGGCCCTTCTTTAAAAAGTTTGCACCATTCAAATTCTCATCACTGTACTGTACTTGAAGTCTTCTGTAAAAGTTCTGTCAAATCGTTTTTATGCCTTCTCTCACAAGAAATTCATCACAAATTGATTTGAACACTTGAAGAAATACTTGTTAAACTTTGTCCTTGAGTCTCCGGTAATGTTTCATTAAGTGTGAAACCATATAAAATTTGGCCTACTTTTTGACCTTGATTGGGAACGGTGGTGTGTGGTGGCAGCTGCATTAATTGCAGTAATATTACAGAATTTGTTATTGTATGGCTTCATTTCATATGGATTGAATCAGGTTTTATAACCATGAAATTCTCACAAGATACTCATGAGTTATTTCAAATTAAAATGACCTATTATAGATTAAATGAGAAAACCACAAACAAGTAAAACACATTGAACCTTATAATGGATTTACTGCCTGTGGACCATAGAGAAGCAACTTATTGCTTCAAGAGTGCTCTTGAGTTGAAATTAAGCTTTGCTCTCTTCACACGTACATGGTACTTAAATAAGAACTCATTTTTATTACACACCATGACTGGGCAAGTGCAATTCTTCAAAGATTTTCTTTTCCTCAGTAAAAGTTTTAAATCTTGTATGCTTAAGAGAAAGAGAGAGAAAAACATCAAATTATATACGTAGTACATACTATTGAATTCTTTGCTGACTGATTCGTTGGTCTAATCATTAAATCATCATCCTGTGCAGGATTTAATGTGATGGATTTTTCCCCCCAGTCAAATATATATTTTTTGTTCCCCAAAATCACACTAGGTGAATCACACTAAAAACAAGCATGGGCCTGAGAGAAGCCTTTTCAAAAGATGTTGACGAGCCCATCAAGAGACCTCGGTGATGGAGCACACTTTTAATCACCTTTTGTTTAACCCTGTGATGGAGGTCATTCAGGTGAGTGCTGCTTTAAAAAATAAAAAGGTCTGGCTGTTCTACTGTACATCACACATGGTAATTGAGGTATCTGATTTTTTGTACCAAAATTATGAGTCATGAAAGCAGGTTTGTAAAGCCCATGAACACAAGAATAGGTAATGTACTGTACAGTAGGTCATGCCAGATACACAGCATCCAAGTCAGCAGTTTTCAGTAATATTTAGACAAGAGTTCGGCAACCAGCGGCTCTTTCATCCCCCTGCTGTGGCTCCCTGTGGCTTTTGGTTTGCTGCAGATGGATAAAAAAAATTTCAGCTTTTTATTTCATAAATACGAGGAGGACTCAAATAGACATTGAGTATTTTATTTAAAAGTAACCTTCAACCCAGAGTTCAAAATGTTTTTGTTGCATACAGAAACAAATTTTTGTTTTCTCTGTAGAAGTTCATTGATTTCATAAATGCAGCACACTATAGTTTTTTATATATGTCATAAAGGTAAAAAAAATAAAAAAATAAATAATGTATATATGCAGTGTTATCTTTATTTTAGACGTCAAAAGGGTTTTGTGACTCCTGGTGTTTTCTTTTCTGTGGGAAACGGATCCAAATGGCTCTTTGAGTGTTTAAGGTTGCCGTCCCCTGCTCTTGGCCACAACCACAAATCTGAAAGGTCCCAGATTTTACTAACGTTCACAAGTTAACACATGGCTCAAAGCTTCTCAAACGTGTCAAGTCAAGTCGGGTTTTATTGTCATTTCAAGCATATACAGTTCAGTGAAACGAAACAACGTTCCTCCAGGACCAAGGTGCTACATACAGCATAAATTAACAACATACATTAAAAAAACTAGCTATAACAAAACTAGCTAAAATTAACACCAAACACATTACTGTAGCTTACCAGCTAAGGCAACAAATTAACACCGTAAAAATAAAAAAAAAACTAGCCAAGACACCTAATTAGCTAACTAGCTAAGATAACAAATTAACACTATAAATTAACCAAACTGGCTAAGACACATTAGCTTACTAGCTAAGGCAAAAAATTAACACCATAAATTAACTAAACTAGCTAAAAAAAAACTAATTAGCTAACGAGCTAAGGCAACAAATTAACACCATAAATTAACTAAACTATCTGAAAAAAACTAATGAGCTAACTAGCTAAGACAAGAAATGAACACCACAAATTAACCAAACTAGCTACGACACATTAGCTTACTAGCTTAAGACAACAAATTAACATCATAAATTAACAAAACTAGCTATGAACTATATAAAAACTGAATTTTGAATAATTGCCCCCCAATTAATTAGGCTTATAAAAAAGCTGACCAATAGAAAGCAAGAGACAATTTTAAAAGCTCTGAATATTAAAACGAACATCTAGTACAGTATAGTGCTGGCAGCACGGTGGTGTAGTGGTTAGCACTGTCGCCTTGCACCTCCAGGGTCCGGGTTCGATTCCTGGCTGAGTTCGATTCCCGTCTCTGTGTGCATGGAGTTTGCATGTTCTCCCTGTGCTTGGTGGGTTTCCTCCCACAGTCCAAAGATATGCAGGTTAGGCTAATTGGCGTTCCCAAAATTTTGTAGTATGTGTGTGTTCCCTGCAATGGATTGGCATCCTGTCCAGGGTGTACCCTGCCTCGTGCCCTAAGCCTTTTGGGATAGGCTCCCTCCAGGTCCCCGCGACCCTGAATACAGGATAAAGCGATATAGGAGTGTGTAGTTCTGCAGAGTAGTCGTGATTGTATACAGTAATAATTCTGTTTTCTATCCAATGGTTATAAGCTAAAAAAAAACCCTAAACAAAATATTTGATCCAGCGCAACTTCTTGTTATGCATTTTTCCCCCTCATGTGCTTTACATTATGACTCTGACAGTTACTCATGCATGCACCATTATAGAAGTGTGCTATGCATTTAATTTGCTATTATGAGTTAGTGTTTTTATTATGAGTTATAGTGTTTATTATGTGTCTAATTAGTGTTTATTCTTATAAGAAAACATTCTGTCGGATTGAAAGATAAGCTGAGCAAGTAATCATCTGCAACAGTAACATTTAACAAACATTAAAAAATTTGGTTCTCAAGAATATGCCGTGTCTCCTTACTAAGATCGGCAAACTCTCCCCCACTTGTGTCACATAACTGATCACATTTGATCACATAACTTTTAAATAGCTAAGCAATTATAGTATCAGCTCTTCACTTTGTATGATATAATCAAGTTTAAAATGAAGCACTTTCTCCTGTAATGTGTTAACTGCCTAATTTGTACTTAAAAGAGGCAGTAAAGGTCCTAGCTCCCTTGCTACTAATTGTCCAGTGCACTGTATTCAGATGAGTTCTTAAAGATATTTGTCGCACGCCAGCTGAAGAAGAGCACCTTTAATCTGCCTCTGACAGTTGTGGTCAGCAGCTGTGCTCTTAAAAACGTTCTTCCTTGTAAAATTACCATAACAGAAGAGGTCATTATGCACAGCACGTTGATTTCATCTGACTTTACCCGGGCAAAATATTTTCCCATTACTAGATAAGCTGTACTTCTCTTGCAATTTGACATCGACGGGTGGGATCATTTTCTCTGTACATAATAACTTATATTGTTCAGCTGGTGCTGTAGTTATTACGGGTGCGTCTCTTAAAACCACCTCGTAAAAGTCTAGGTCTGTGTAAACATCATCCCAGAGGTCACTTCTGAGACTAGTGAACTTCTTCAATTTTACAGATTACTTTTTTTTTTGCTGCAAATTTACTATTTGTAGCTGATAATCCGACTCTTGCGCTTTCTTGCCCGCTGTTTTCATGTTCTCATCAGGTTGCCTCTCACTTATTTTATTTCAAATGCCGATTCATTATCTTCTTCCATTAAACTTGGCTCTCACATGCATGATGAGAATGACCTATATTATCACCCTTCACAGATTAATGATAATTACTGTCCTGATCAGGTGTATTAACCCCTTCCTTCACCTTGTACCCCCAATCTCTTTCTCCAATTTAGACTCTTGTTCATGTATTGCCTTCTTAAAATATACTGTGTATCTGGTTCTTTCTGCTACTTTGCCTTCTTTCTCATGTCCTGCTCCACTATTAGCATCTTGCTCATCCATCGATTTAAAGATTTCTCAAATTGTAGTATCTTAGCCTCTTCTTCTTTCTGCATTCTTTATATCTTAGGGTCTTCCTCAAGTTGTCCTGACTCACATTTTCTTTAAGGTTTTCAGGATCAGTTGTGTGCAAATCTCAGTTTGTTTCCCTTTCGATTGTCATATAATAATTTTCATTTGTTCAAATTTGTTCATCGTTAATCTTTTTTCACCTACTGTTATTAGAAAAGGATCTACTGTAGGGTGGCGTATGGTTAGCACTGTCGACCATGCATCTGCATGGTCCGTGTTCAATTCCTGCCTCGGGTCTGTGTGCATGGAGTTTGCATGTTCTCCCTGCGCTTGGTGGGCTTCCTCTGGGTACTCTGGTTTCCTCCCACAGTCCAAAGACATGCGGATTAGGCTAATTTACGTTCCCAAAATTGCCTGTAGTGTGTAAATGAACGTATGAGGTTACTCCTTCAGATTTAAATATAATGACTTTGTCAGGTTCTGCTTCTTCACCGTAGATTTCAGGCTCTGATTCATTGCTCCCTCACGTTAATCATTCAGTGGATTCATTACATTCCACATCATGATCAGACCTTTACGAATATTTCAGCTTTTTTTGGTTTAAGAAACTCCGCATTAGGGTCCTCACTTACCTTGGTGACTTTGGATTATTTGGAAGTACAATAGTCTTTCTCTCTCTCCCCCCCCCCAGTTGTAGGTAATGCCTTGCACTGTTGTAAATGGAAGTTCAGTGAAGTCAGAGACAGTGGTTGCTGTTGTAGTGACTGGTGTTGAAAAGATATTGAATGATACAGTATTAGGACTCTGGTTAAAAAATGGGTCAGGCCTCCTTTGGGCATCATGATGTTCCCTTGCTGAAATGAGGGTTGGAGTGAGATTACTATCTAGGCCATCTTTTTCCTTGTCACCACCATCCTCACTGGATGGCCCCGTGGCAAATCATGTGGGAGAGATGTCTCTTTTCCATTCACTGTTTTCTCCTTTTCGTGTGTGTGAAAAACACCTCTTCATCATGTGCCATTGTTTCTGCGTAGTAAATGATAGATGTAAGAGGGTGTCATTTTCATCTTTAGTGAGAGAAACTTCTGCAGTTTCTATGATTTATCTATTAATACCCCCATTACATCAGAAATAATTGCCTTGGCTGATAGCAGGTTACGTTTAATCTGAAATGGTATGTGCCACCTCAGCTATAAAACTTCTGTGTGTGGTGATGAGGCAGATGCTGAACTTTTGCCAGACCCGTACAGACATATGTATGTAAGTAAGTAAAGTAATTAAAACCCATCCAGTTTTGCTTTAGGTAACCATAAGTCTATTTCAAATAGTAGAGTGTATTTTTAATTAGGTTTCACAAAAATGACTCAGTTCAAAGCATAGTTTAATTATTCACTACTTTGGTTGCCTGAAACTGGACAATCATCTGCCAACCTTGCTTAAAAGTCAGATTATTGAGGTCATCTCGCAGAGAGGTCTTCTCAGTCAGTGCTTTTATCATAGTTTCCCTCAGGCTTGGACTTCCTGATTAAGCTGCTGTAACTGGCCTGTCCCTATTGATGTCTGATATATTAATCTCAAATTTAACCGCATAATCTACTGATATTCCTCTAGAGCCGTGAAGTCATAATGTATGTAAATTAAAGCTTAAATGATACAGCATTTTAGTCTAAGCTAAATTCGCTGCTGTCAAAGGCTGGTTTAAAATTCGCTGCATTATTGTTTCAGCTGTTTATCTTTAGAGCTGTAAAGATTTTGCTGACATTAGGAATCTATTTACAGGCCAGGGTTTTTTTTAGTTACTGTGGTTTGAATTCTTATAATATAACTTATACTGTAGTTATATTAAGTAGTCGAACAGGTTTAATAAAACTGTAAACTGTACATTGTTGATAGTGAAGGGTGTTCGAGGCAAACCGGGACGTTTTGTGCAAAATGACAGAACATAGTTATGAGAGTAAAATCTCCCTGTGTTTCTCTATATAATCCCCTTCTACACTAGGTCAGGTCTGTACGGAGGATGTGGCAATAACTCCCAGCCGAGTTCCTTTAATGTGCAAGTGGTGTTGGTGAATGATTGTGTGTACAGTTCACACAGAAAGATTCATCTCTTCCTCAAGCAGGCAATAAGTTACGAGTCGATTTTTGATCTCATGAGTGATGCATTGGGCTCTGAGCCATCTCAACCAGGATTATTATTCATGGATGTACTGTATGGCCTTCTTTAAAACGTTTGCACTATTTAAATGTTTTACTGCAGCTAAGTCTCATCACCGTCCTGTTTTACGCTTTCGTTTACAAGAAATTCCATTAGTTGTCAAGCCCTGGTTTGACTTGAAAGCTCCTTGGAAATATGATAACTTTGACTGTAATGGGTTGCGATTTCTATTACTGAAACAAAAGTGATTCAGTTTGAGAACCTGAGCAATAAGGGATATGATTACATCAGTAGCACCAGCATTGATTACTTTGTTTAAAATGTATCATAAGTATACCTCTGTTATATTTCACTTTGTTATACTGTTCACCCCTGTATATGTACAGTCATGTTGAAATGCATGTGTCAGATTAGTACTGTGTCTAAGCCATTACTGTCTAGAACCTATACTCAGTGCATCATGCGACTACAACTAAATGTCTCACCTCTCAGTCAACAAGCTGTAAGTCTTTGGAATGACTACAGAAAATGACTTCATTCTCTACATTTTCCGCTCCTTTCCCCAGCTGGCTTGAGACTGCCTGTTCTCCAGAACTATGATGTCTTTAAACCCAAGGAGGTCATTAAAGACATGCTGCACATGTAGGAGAGAGAACACAAGAGATTTATGCTATGTTTAATACCCTTTTACGAGTCAGATGTTGTTTCGCTAATTAGTGGTCCTACCAACTGTTGCCATGCTTCAGGTTATTTTTAAGCGCACATGCGTTTGGCAGGGATTAAACAGCATACCGTTCTCGGTAAATATATCTCAATTTTCCAGGAGCTATGGGAAAAGTACAGCATAAAATATAGATAATGTATCAAAATCTCACTCAGTTAAAACGCCTCTTTTAATTGCATTTGGGTATTACAAATAAAACAAAAGTAGGTTAGCCAGAGCAAGTTATGCATTTGAAAGTGTCTTGATGTTTTTTCTTCAATGATGAATGTCCTTGGATGCTTTAAATTCTAAAGAGATTACAAATGAGCCAATAAGGTCAATGAGGGTTTTGAAAGTTCAAAAAGTACATTCCATGCATCCATCCTAGGAACCTCTGTAGTACAACTAGGGACCGTGGAGGGCAGTGGTGATTACCACTGTATTTTCCCATTTTTACAACCGTGGTAGGACCTCTGGTCAACATTCACACATGCATTCATGTACTACGGGTCATTTGGGCAACTGGCCAAGCACTGGGAGAACATGCAAACAGACCAAAAGCAAGAATCGAACCCAGACCCTTGAGGTGCACGGACACAGTGCTTACCACTAAGCCACAGTGCCACCAAAAAGTACATTGAAAATCTAAATAAAAAGACGTAATAAATAGTTTTTTTTTGGTAATGTCGTTAAGTACGCCAAAAATCTTTTACTTAATATGTATTTAAGAAACTATAAATACTCCAAAACAATAATTACACATGAATGACACATGGTAATGAAATATAATTTCTCAAGTATTTCCATCTCTGATTAACTTATCAAGAACGGAACATCTTTTTAAACGTGCTATTCAAGACTAGGAAGACTGAATAAAGAGTGAATAAATAGGCAATTGGGAAATCTTTTGACACTGGGATTTCAAGGGCATGACATCAATAGCCTGCTCCTTGTTTACGTCAGACCTATTTGTGTTGCATGAGCTAATTGAACTATCAGTGCTTCAGCAAAGCACCACTTTAGAGGTGAATTCTCTGTGCATCTGTGAGTTAAACAAGTACCTCAAATACCAAATTAAGTTGATTGTCTATAAGTGAGTCTCATATTGCCATGCTAATGAGCCAAACATAACATTTTAATAGCTAATTAAATTATTTTTTCAGTTTAAGGTATGATCATGCACAGTTTAGAATTAAGGATTTAGGTAAAGAAAGTTGTAGTTCTATCCAATTGGTTTATGCTTTGTAGTTGCTTTATACACTTCATTAGGTACACCTGTTCAACTGCTTGCTAACACAAATATCTAATCAGACGATCACATGGCAACAACTCAGTGCATTTAGGCATGTAGACATCAGCATGGGGAAGAAAGGTGATTTAAGTGACTTTTGAACGTGACATGGTTGTTGCTGCCAGACGGGCTGGTGTGGACTGATCCTAAACCTGCTGATCTACTGGCATTTCCACATACAAGTTTGCGGAGAATGGACTGAAAAAGAAAAAATATCCAGTGAGTGGCAGTTCTCTGAGAGAACATGCCTTGTTGATGCCAGAGGTCGGAGGAGAATGGCGGGACTGGTTTGAACTGATAGAAAGGCAACTCAAATAACATCTTGTTATAACTGAAGTACGCTGAAGAGGATTTCTGAATGCACAACACTTCGAACCTCAAAGCAGAAGGGGAACTGCAGCAGAAGACCACACTGGGTGCCATTTCTGTCGGCTAAGAACAGGAAGTCGAGGCTACAGTTTGCGTGGGTTCTCCAAAATTAGACAATAGAAGATTGGACAAATGTTGCCTGGTCTGATGAGACTCCACTGTATCATTCGAAGGTAGGGACAGAATTTGGCATAAACAACATGAAAGCATGGATTCACCCTGCCTTGTATTAAGGTTAATGGTGGTGTGGTAATGGTGTGGGGGATGTTTCCTTGGAACACTTTGAGGTCACTTTGTTTAAAAGCCACAGCTAACCTGAGTATTGTTGCTGACCGTGTCCATCCCTTTATGACAACAGGAAAACTTGTCATGCCACAAACCTCAAACTGGTTTCTTGAAGACAAAGAGTTCACTGCCCTCCACAGTTACCAGATCTCAATACAATAGAGCAACTTTGAGATGTGGTGGAACGGGAGATCCTCATCATGAATGTCCAGCCAATGAATCTACAGCAAGTGTGTGATGCGATCATGTCAATCTGGACCGAAATCTCTAAGGAATGTTTCCAGTACCTTGCTGAATCCATGCCACGAAGAATTAAGGCAATTCTGAAAGGCATTAGTGGGTCCAACCCAGTACTAGCAAGGTGTAGATTATGAAGTGGCCGGTAAGTGTAGTTTTATGGTGAGTATAGAAAAACTTTCAATTAAGCTTAATGATATCTGGTAATCATCAGGACACTCTGAGCTCTCTAGTTTAAGACACTGTCCTGTTATTTGTCCTGTAGATAAATATCCTGCTGAGCGATTATATTAAAACCCTGACAACTTCGGTTGAGTTCTAGCACTCACTGGTTCTCGTGAATAATTCATTGTGCAATATTGAATGAGTTTCATTAGTGTGGCTTTGATGAAAAAAATTCACGTAGCTTCTCCATATGATACAATGCGAGTGTGGAGAACAGCTTAATTGAATCAAATCTATTGTTTTTGTCATGTCACCTCCTTCTGTAGGACTTCTCTACATTCCTCATTATGGAGGTTTATACAGTAGTTTCCTCTCTTAGGATTCTTTAATTAGCTTGAGATACTTCTCTAGTTTCCTAGACATGGTCTTTTGTAGCTTCCCCTTTAACTCCTTCTCTAGTTTGCCCTAATGGAAGTTGTAATGTTCTTGATTATTGGGTTCTGTGAGTTATTTTATCTGTTTGTTCTCTAGTTTCTTACTTTTGTAATACTATAGTTTCATCCAGTAGAGTTTCTGTAGTGTTCTTCTCTGGGGTTCTTCTCTAGTGTCCTCCTTTGGGGCTTCTTTAGTTTATTTTAGTGTAGCAGTGTAGGGTTCTCCTCTGGCTATTCTCTTGGTACCTCATCTCAGGTTTTTCTAGTTTCCTCTTCTGGCACTTTTATTTGTGGTTTCCTCTCTTGGAGCTCATGTTCTTTAGCTAATCCATCATAACACACTCTAGTTTCACACTCCTTGAAGAATGTCTTAATTTCTTTATATGGAGGTTCACTAGTGTCCTTTTTCCCCCTGGGCTCCCTTTGAGGTACTGCAGGGCATTATGGCATCCGTATCCACAACTGCATGATACCTGAGTTGGGACTCTCAGTGGTTTCACATCTTTGCGATCATGAGATTGAAATATTTAATGGATTGAATGTAGGAAATTTTTCCTATGTTTTTTTTTTTTTTAAGTTTGTATGACCTGGAACATTTATAATGGTGGTACAACCTTTCTTTAAAGTCCCAGTTTTATTCTCTATAAAATAATGACAGTGTAACTACACAGAGCATATCAATGTAATGGGCCATCTTTGGCAGTATTCAATAAAAAAAAAGCCAATAAATTCTAGCAATTCAGAGAAATGATTAACGCTCAATGTGAAACTAATAAAACAGGAGGCTAGAGCATGTGAAAGGAGCAATTTATCAATTCAACTATTAATTTATTATTTACTGTAATGAGCACAATAAACCTACAAATGAGTAATGTTGAAAGTAGTCAACGTAAGTAGAATTATGCCAAATATAATAAACGGTCCCATAATACATATTTTAAAGAATTTTGTACAGCTTTTATTGTCTATTATGTGGTTAAGGATCTATGCTACAAGCAAATGTGACAAATTTGCATACATACTGTACAGTATTAAAAGCTCTATGATTTATATAGTGACCTGGGAACTATAATTGATTTTATTTTGTTATTTGCATTCTTTTCATTAGTTTGATGAAAATCAATATCTTTAAACTTTGTGGCTTTAAACTTTGTTTAACTTAACCTTTAAATTGTTGTGATATATATTTTTTTAAATATATTTTTTACTCTGTGCAATCTTGGGATATTTTCTGTAACTGACTGATACATTTATACTCTTTTGTGCTGTCTGATTGCATCCTACATAAATCAATTATTGTCGACTACACGAATCAGCCATAAAGTTATGACTACTGACAGGTGAACTGAACAACATATACAACTTTTTACAACAAAATTACCAATTATACAACAGTAAACTGGTGAAAGGATCATGGGCGCCCAAGTCTCGCCCATTCCCACAGGGACCAAAGGCCATCCTGTCCGGTCTGTTTCCACTGAAAACAAAATCCAGCACAAATCATCAAAATAGTCGATGCTGGCCACGATTGAAAGGTATCAGAACACCCAGTGCACCACAGTCCCCCAGCGAACAGGTCCAGCAGGCAAAGAGCCTGAAACTGCTGGCCCAGACTTCAAACTCGCCAGATCCCAACCCAATCAAGCAACTATTGGATTTGCTGTTAATGTCTTGGTGCCAGACACCACAGCACCCCCCCCAAGGGTCTGGTGGAGTCATAAGCTGAGGGGTGAGAGCTACTACGGTGGCAGAAGGGAAACCCATAACCTAGGTTTTAATGTTAGTGTTTTTTTTTTATATCATGGCTGATTAGTGTGTTTACTGTGTAGTAAAATGACATAAAATGCCAAATTAGTCCATTCTATTTTCAAATTGTATACTACAAAATGTTGAAAAGGTGGAGGGGGATGGTGAATACCGATACAATAATTCTTTGAGAAATATTGTAATTTAATATTTTATTAATACTTGGGATATTTCCATGTCAAAATAAAAAAAATCTTACATTTTTTTTATTGTGAAAATGAAAGCTTTTTTTTGTATTCTCATCAAATTTTCACAGGGCTTCAAGGTGTTGGGCCAGACAAGGAGACATTAACTATGCATGCCTTGATTTGATCAGTCGTATTTGTCTTCTCAGAGCCATGAAAATCGCGGGCTCTCCATGGTACTTAATCTTCATTCGTGTCCATTCTCTGTGCATGCCCAATTCTGGTTTTGAACAAACCAAAGAAGGAGCAAACTAAAGCATTTGTCAAGGTTCACGGATTGTAAAAGATTGAATTGCATCCTGTACGCTGACTCTGATCTGAAAGGCGTTGCAGGTTTTCCTTTAAATTGCCGTGAATATTGAATCTAATGAAAAACCTGTTACACGTTCTGATTGCATCATTCTCTAGCATCATGGATGGTTCTTTTGTCTTTCTCTGAGTAACTTTTCAAAGATTGATTTGGAAGACTCTAAAAAGAGGGATTTCTTTATTAAAACTAGAACCCTTAAACATTAGATAAACAGTATTTATATGAGTTTGTTATCAACTAATATTGATTGGCATACATTGGTATATATTTAAACATATTTCATTATTTAAAGGGATTTGGGATGAACATCACTTGCACATTACAGGAACTGGGCTGTGAGTTATCGCCACATCTCCTGTACAGTCCTGAACACGCTCCAAGCCATTTCCACATGTTTGGTCCATTAAATAAGGTCCTTCAAGGCCAGTGTTCCAGACATGAAGCAGGCAGTCTCATCATGGCTCCGGTGTACTGAGAAAACGTTCTACCTTAATGTTATCCAAGCACCAGTGTAACACTGGCATTAGTGTAGAAATAAAGGTAGTTTTTATTCTCATTGTTATTCTGCACAACCAAAAGTCCTAGTTTGACTTGGAACGCTCCTCATAATTTACTCATTAAGCTTCTTATGATCTGATCCTTGTGAGCCAGATCTAAGACACAGGACATACATGTCAACACAGGATTTCTACAAAAAAAGACATGAAACACCTTCCACTGACAGATGGACAGGGAACAGTAAAAAATCAGGTCAAGTATGACACCTTTAATCAATCAGTCTGCACCTTCCACAGGCCAAGAGATATGTCTTATGCTCAGAAGAAAACTATTTTGTATATGAATTATGGATTGCAGAGTTAGGGCTCATATGTCATCCTCACTGTGCTTATTTGTATTTTTGGATACCCATGATTCATATGTTACTTGGACTTCATCCCTTATCCATAAAGATGTGTGACAGTACGGGGAAAACGCAATGATGAATACTGGCAGGGAGAAGTAATGAATTGACTTTAACACTCTCTGACTTCTCTACTTTTAAAAACTTAAAAATATACACTACATGGCTGAACTTTTGTAGATGTTTGTGACCATGGAATTCAAATCTACATTCTTTCCAAATCTGTTGAGACTACACAGTTGTCTATAATATTGGCATATGCTGTACTATTAAATTAAAAGCTAAACCTGTTACAATATCACTAGTTTCATTACTAGCTTTCTAGTAAAGATTTTACACAAACCATGGTGAAAAGGATGCAGTTTGTAAACAGTTAACGTTCCAGCTGTGGGATTACCCATCATGCACGCTGCCACAGTACCGTAGATAGGCAAAATTGTGAATAATAATCAAAAGCTCCAAACTGCATCAAATCAAAACTCAATGAATGAATCAATGATTGTTTGAGCATCAATGAAAAAGCTAATAAAGATCACGAAGCTGGTGCTCGGCACATGCCGCGACTGACATTTACCTCGGGATGAGATTACAGACTAGAGAGTAAATGATGCTTATGATCAAATAGATTCCTCATTTTCTGTTATAGATTAATAATCTTTGATAAATCATTATTTTACATTATTATTGTTTTTCGCGCTTGCCTGAGATTGCCTGTTGTCTCACAGTAATATTAAACCAGATGAAGAAAATTGTATTTCAGATCAGTAATTATAGACTCAAATCTGCTTTATAATGAAATCTATAAAGGCTTTTTTTTTTTTCAATTAATAAAAAGATTTTTTTTTTAAATGATACCAACAAATTTGCTATGGATATACATGCAAAATACATTGATTGCTCTTCGAGAATCACTGTTGGTGGAATTGAAATATTCAAATGTAATTTTCTGCCTTTTTCACTTAGTCAGGAGTGACCAGACTTGAAAAGTCGATAGGAGAGAAATGCAAACGGGGAACTTTTTTCATTTGAGGGAAATTTTCTGTATATTTTTATATAATGAAGTGTTTTTCCCAGGAAATCACACATTCACGAGAGAGAGAGAGAGAGAGAGAGAGAGAGAGAGAGAGAGAGAGAGAAAGAGAGCATGTGTGGGATTAATAGGACATTTATATGGTTGTCTCTGAGTTTGTTGGTCGTTGTGGCATGAAGCACGTTTGCAGTCAAACCCACATTTCTGTGACTTATGGATTTTGCCTCTCTACCTATGTACTGCCTGTCCGGTCCAAAATCTCATTTAGTTCCTCTAGACAGAAAGAGAAAGATTTCTCTGCAGCCTAGCCTAACAATTGATCTCAAAAAAAGGCAGAAAGTCAAAAGGATAGCGAAGCAGTAATGGTGTCTTTAAGTGGACACTGACAGTCATTTATCGAGGCTGGCACTGACAATGTTGTCCTCTTGGTCATGGATAATCTTAGTGCTCTGTAGGATGACAGGAGAACTCATGCAACACCCCCTCTCCTGTTCATAAACCATTGCTGAGATAAGAGTTTATTTTCACCCTGAAAAATATTGCAGTCATGGCTTCCCAGCTGTTTTAATGCAGTAAGGAATTTCATTTGCGCCCATCCAAACCCAGCAGGGCACCTAGGAGATTAGATTTCTCATCTGAGATTGCATCTGCGCTGCCAAGTCCGATCTGAAGCACGACTGCACCTGAACCGCATGGTAAAGTTGAAAAACGTGTGTAGAACACACAAAAAGCTCAGTGTTGTGCATCACATCACAGTTTTTCTGTACTATGGAATCTGTTGTGGCTTTCTTTTCCAGTCAAGGTGCAGCTTTGAAATCTTAAATCTGGTTTCTGATTTTCATTTGCCGATACAGTCCACAGTTTGGACACAAGTTTGGATTTATTTTTCTACATTCTTGAACGATAGCGGATTTCTGTTTACACATACAGAATTAAGAAATTAAGTAAAAACAACAAAAGTCGGGTTTTATTTTAAGACATCAAGGTCAGCTGTTTCTGGAATAGTTCTTGCAAGAACAGTATTGTGTCAAGTGCATTTGCAAAACCCATCAAGCACCATGATGAAAACTGTCTCTCATGAAGACCATCGCAGGAAAGGAAGACCAAAACTGACCTCTGCTGCAGAGGAGAAGTTCATTTAGAGTCACCAGCCTCAGAAATCACCAATTAACAACGAGCATCTCAGATTAGAGACGTTATGAAGGCTTTACAGAGCAGAAGTAGCAGATACATCTCTATATCAACTGTTCAAAGGATTATTGCATATTTTGTTTGAATTTAGTATTGTTATACAATGTAGAAATAATAAATAAAATCATGAAATACAATGGAATTAAAAGGTGTGTCCAAAACTTTGGACTGGTAGTGTACATGAACTTTGACAAGTTCTACCAGCAGCGATACAGACTTGGATATTGCTCACATTACAACAATACAGGCACAAAGAAGACAATTTACTGTATAGCTGCGTTAAACAGTAACACAGGGTACCAAGAACACCAAGATTAAGAACAAGGCTATAAAGCTCAGACTTCAGGCGTTCACTTCCCTACTCTGTTACTCTTGTCAGGGGCGTCACTCCATGTCTCTGCTCAGTCGCAGTTGTCACTATGTCAACTGTCTTCGTTTCAGACTTTGCTCCTCCTTCTTATTTTGAACAGGATGTTGTTTGTCACTTTGCTTAGCTGAGGACGTCGCTCAGCCTCTTTTGGACAACTTCGCTTACCGTCTTGCTTTGTGGTTGATGTCCCTCTCCTCTCTGGCTCCACCTTTGGACTTCGGTCATCTTTGGTCTTCGTAGGGGCTGCCAATCTATTCTGATGGATGTTGTGTCTCACGCTGGCGGACACTGTTTACAAGGCAGCGCTGATGGACCAAGGCCTCTTAGCAGTGAGCAGACTTCTACCACAGCTATCCAAGACCCCATCCTAACTCATTGAATATCATATGTCAATAAATATTCTCTTGTATTGTACAGTTTTGCTGATAACCTGTACGTTTTCATCAGAGCCGGATCTAACATTACTGATGCCCTCAGCCCTGAAGCCCTAAAATTCTGGTAAGGGGCCCATCTACCTGTTCCACCATTTTCTCCAGACACAAAGTAACACCTGACACTCCAGAGCTCCCACTCCTATAAAACAGTTCTCTCCATCTGTCAGTGAATAAATAGACCAATGCAGAGCAGAATGAGATATAAATAAACAAGCTTTATTGAGCTAACAATATAAACACACAACAGGTATCGAACAAGCAATATATTAACATATTAACAATGCTACTAATCAATCCTAATCAAGCAATTTTAAATTCAATGTTTAGTCAATCAGGTAGTGGGTAGCACTGTCGCCTTGCACCTCCAGGGTGCGGGTTCGATTCCCGTCTCTGTGTGCATGAAGCTTGCATGTTCTCCCTGTGCTTTTCCTTCCACAGTCCAAAAACCTGCAGATTAGGCTAATTGGCGTTCCCAAATTGCCGTAGTATGTGTGTGTGCCCTGCGATAGATTGGCACCCTGTCCAGGGTGTACCCCGCCTGGTGCCCTAAGCCTCCTGGGATAGGCTCCAGGCCCCCTGTGACCCTGAATACAGGATAAAGCGGTATAGAAGATGAGTGAGTGAGAGTGATTAGTCAATCAATTACTTTCCAGCTGGCATTAATCCAGAGCTGTAGGTTGGTGTGAAATGTTTTGGTAAATAACAGTTAAATACTGAAATTCATGTTAGGTTATGAAGAAGATTTCATAAATTTGTTTAGATAGATAATGTTACATCATGATAACAGTTATTTCCTTTTATGAAACGTTAACAGATTTTTAAAATATTTTTTTTGTGTCCACTCTTGTGAGCTTGAATGTTGTTGCCTAGCGACAATGCAACGCTAGAGACACTGTGTTTTATTGTAATAAAGCGCAGTACCATGCTGTGTTGCTGGTTCGTGCAGTAAACGTTCTAACTGAAGAAAGCTCTAATTGCCATTTTTTTAAAGCCTTCCTACACATTGAATGAAAATAGAATTATTGAAACATATATTCATGTGATGCCCAATGTGGTTATCTTGCTTGAGCTGCAATCTAAACATCGTTTCCCCTTTGGCGTTTATCAAACGTAATAAAACTTTGCTGACATTAAAGTGCAAAATACTGTTTGCCGGACTGCTATTTCATGTAGTTTTTCTTTTGTCGTGTCCTCAAGGAAAACTATGCTTCATCCGCTGACAGTCGCTCTGACACAAAGGAGAGAGGCTTGTTTATTATGCAACCTGCGTATAGGAAGGTCTGGCTAAGGTTTTCACCTTGTGTTCACAGTCAGGGTCAAGGATTACTGCTTTAACGTTGCTTACTGTTGTAAATAAATGACCCGCACTAGCACTATAAAGTTCCACAATTTGAGGGCAGGTTTCATTTCTGTCTATGCATAAGACATAGAATAAATCTGACATGGTGTGAATGAAACCGAACCTAAATATTCATGTTAAGAAACACATACCATCCTGACAATTTACATAAACTGAGCTTTGTGAACATTCTTACCTCTCAGGTTGTAATAGGCTGGATCGAATCTCTCTAAGGGTCTAATAAACACACAAGTTGAAGGCTGAATAGAAAAATGCTGACCTCTTCAGTTCATATATCGCCCTGATCCCAGAGGTCTGCCCGGTTGAGCTGGGGTGTTCCATTAGATGTGGAGTGTTGCTGACTTCTGCCGCAGGGATCTGTCTGTTTTCCTCTGGAACAAAAGAAAACGTCTATCTCGAACATCAATGGGTAAGAATCATGTGTGATGAATAATGATGGTGGTGACTAAAGCTCACTTCCCACTTTGACAATTTTTAATATGAGTGGCTTTGAATTTTTGAATCGTTTATGACTTTTAGGTCCGACATGGGTCTGCTTTGTTTCTACTGAATCACATGATGGCAAGCAAATGATTGATTGTGTCATTTTTGCATACAGCTGTCATACGCTGTGCATGTTAAAATCAGTGCTATCTGCAAGTTAATGAACAGCTGCATTAATCATTTAAGTCAGAGCATCTCACATGCTACAGTACTTTATATACTACCACACCGTAGAACTATTCATAAGCAATCCATAAGTAACCGTCATTATCAGTGAACTTGACACCAAATCATGGATTTTTTGGGCCTTTCTGGAGGACCACGATATTTTACCTCAGCTCTACCTTCATTACGTTGTAGATTATGATGTCAGAGCATGTTGATGTAATGGCAACCCATAAAACTGAAACCATGAACTGGAGTAAAGTAGCTGAGGTTGCGGAGCTGCCAAAGCCGGTATTTTTATTTTTCCCCAAGGATCACAACAACACAATGATAGGGTTCATTGTCACTCATTCACAGGGTTGCGGGGGACCTGGAGCCTCTGCCAGGAGACTTAGAGTATGAGGCGGGGTACACCCTGGGCAGCGTGCCAATCCATTGCAGGGCACATACACTCATTCACACACTACGGGCAATTTGCCATAGAGACATTGTACATGCTTTGGTAAGTTTACGGCGATTCTGAAATGAGTAATTTGAGGTGTTTTGAGTGGGACACGCTTCAGAACTGGAAGAACATTACTGGAAGACGACGAGCACTGTGTTGCTGCCAAGTCCGTCTCCAGGCTGCTGACCCAGGAGCTCTGTCAGCGTGCCGTGGATGACCCGTCCTTCATGTCAAAGATCATTACTGGTGACGAAACTTGGGTGTAGGGTACAACCCTGGGACAACGCAACAGTCTTCACAGTGGAAGAGCCCATCATCTACATTCGCGGTATTGTGCATCAAAAATTTATCCACAGGGGCCAGACCGTCAATAGCAAAGTCTACTGCCAGGTTTTAAGATGTCTGAGGGAGGACGTAGGGTGAAAGCATCTGGATCTGTGGCGCATGAAACTCAAAAGTGTTTGATGCATCCTCATATCTTCTTATATGCGGTCATAGTATCCAGAAAAACTAATTGCCTTTTTTTTTTTTTTTTTACTTTGTCCAATACAAAAATAGCAAAAGAATGAACCTTTTTCCTGACATTTTTTGTTTGTAAATGCACATTGAAGACATTTTAAGGTCTCAAAAGTGAATTTCGCCTAATAGGTCCCCTTTAAACGCTGATATTGGCTTCCCATTCTGAGTTTGGTTGTCAGTTTTGTAAATGTCATCTTTCGAACATTTTCTGTGTATATTCCACATAGTCACAGGGTGAAGGGCTTGGCTCACATTTGGGGTTGTGTTTGGTTGATCAGGGAGTAAAGACAGCACTTGTGATTAATTTTTTCTTCTTCACCTTTTTACCCCCTAAGTCAAACTAATTCCATTATCGCCCCCACCCCTAGACTGGAACATAACAGTGCGGCTGCAGATATTTGCAGCAGTAAACAGCTCCAGGTACAGATTGTGTTACACTGTTGTGAGACACAAAGGAATTCAGAGATGTTGTTGCAGCTCCCACAGAGAGGAGGAACAGAGAGGAAGAACTCATCCATCACCCTCTTCACCTTCCTAGCATTAGTAATTACACCCTAGATAATAGTATGGCAATGCTTTGGATTAGCAGTTACAAAGGAAACAAAGACCAGAAGTCTGTTTTAATGTAGTTTCAATTCAGTTCTTAGCACAGCTAGATACCTGATGTTTACACCCCTGGACTGGTACTAAAGGCATGGTGTAATTTGTTCTATTTAAACATCACTTGGTAACATTTAAAGGGTTAGTTTTTTTTATTTATTTACTTTTAAATATTGTTATTTAGAGATGTTATTAACTTGTCCCATGCCTTCCTTATGTAGATGAAAATAACTTCTGTTTCATTTTTAAAGAGTGTATGTATACATATTTGTCATAAAGGTGCCCCATGAGAATTTTGGCACTGCAGAGGTTACTATAGTATTCAATTCAATTCAATTTTATTTGTATAGCGCTTTTAACAATTGTCATTGTCGCAAAGCAGCTTTACACAATCAAAAGAATTATTGAAGCTTGTATGGAATGTGAATGTGCATGAATCAAAATGGTCAGATTGTCCCTGATAAGCAAGTCGAGGGCAACAGTGGCAAGGAAAAACTCCCTGAGATGGTAATAGGAAGAAACCTTGAGAGGATCCAGACTCAACAGAGAACCCATCCTCATCTGGGTGAAACAGAAAGCAGGAGTTGATCTGCATTCATATTGTGTGTTAGGTGACAGGCAGTTCAGCATAACAGTTGATGGTAATTGATGTTAATATGGAGTCCAGTTAGTTATTGGATGCTCAGGTAGACTCGTAGGAAATTCCAGTCCTGAACTATCGAGCAACTGCAGCCAAGTCAAGTCTTCAGATAAACAGCTGTCAACATCAGTCGAGGCCAAAACCGTCTTCGTGGTAGAGTGAAACCGTCCCCAGACACCGGACGCATCCCAAAGAGACACACGGGGCATCCATGTGACGAGGTCTCCAACCAGAAGCGGGGCACCAGGATGGGTCAGACAGGTCCAGAGGGCAGAGGGAGTCTGGATCACTGGCAGCTCAGGAACGTCATGTGTAGCTCGACTGAGAGAGGGAAAGAGAGAGAGGGTTCCTTACACTAGTAGGGCTGGTGAAAGGACCATGGTGATTGGAAACATACTTGTAAAGTTGTGGTGAGTAAAAAACAGTTACAGTGGCAAAATATTACCATTATGGTACACGAACAGTGTATTTTTGACTGTATCCTGGTATGGTAGGACCACATACTGTACCATACTACAGGACATGTATGGTTATACTAAAGCATGTAGAATAATGTACCATATTGTGGTAAATGCACATAATCAGCAAATGAATGCCATTTAACTGCCAAAAATATCATGTTATTCTTGCTGCTGAAAAAAAATAAAAATGCGTGGCATGCAAGCTTCCTGTAAAAGTTTAGGAGTAAAGCTGTTGTTAGCAAGCTGTAGCCAATACTTTCTGGTGTTCATTGTTAATGTATAACTTGAGGCTTGTAAGTGAGTGAGAAGTTAAGGCTGTACTTTAATTGTAAAAAAAAATCCAGTTAGATAAGTTGCTTTGCTCTTACTTCAGTAAAGACCTTGGGTGAGAACCACTTGCCCACCTCTACTGATAAACAACTCCTTGTTTGACCAGCACCTAATCCATCACATAAATAGAATCGGATAACTCAATCAATTCACAGCACTGAGTCAAGATGTCAAGATGTTCTGAGAAAGAGGTGCTAAGAGACATTATGAGAACGGATAAGACTGAATGAAGAACTTCGATCAGGTGGCGCGCGTGTCGCTTTGACAACGGGTGAAATATCAACGTGTCTGTGCTGGGGTTAATAGGTTGCCTGGGCAAAGTTCACAGGCAAATCAATTTTAGACAGCGAGTCAACACAATCCTTATACCGTCAACAGGGGGATTACCTTTCAGACCCCTCAGTGATTAACCGATTATTAGCGTAAAGGGATTAGCATAAAGTACTTGCACCTAAATTGCTTTTTATACTGTAGTAATATGTCAAAGCCGTACATAAAATATATGATCAAGATAAGCTAAGCTAAGGTAATCTAAACAAAGCAATGTTTTCATGTGCTAGTTTTAAAGTTTATAGTGAATGGGACTGATATTTCAGTTTCAGGTCCATCTCCACAAATTATTTTCATTGGCATTTATACAAAGTCAGATTCACCCCAATTTTTTTTTTCTCATCATAAACTTTTTCTTAACATGTGTTTTAGAGTAGGTGAGGCAAGGTGGCTTAGTGGTTAGCCCCGTCACCTTGCACCTCCAGGGTGTGGGTTCGATTCCCACATGGAGTTTGCATGTTCTCCCTGTGCTTGGTGGGTTTCATTCGGGTACCCTGGTTTCCTCCCTCAGTCCAAAGACATGCAGTTTAGGCTAAAAGTTGTTTCCATCGTGCCCTCCTGGGATAGGTTCCAGGTTCCCGTATACAGGATACAGTGGTATAGAAAATGAGTGAGTAAAAGTGTTTTAGAGCTGTATAATGATATATTAAACAGCCCTAATTAATGATGTGATTCAGGTTTTTGTTCATTGAAGCTAATGAACACAAACTTACTTACCAACATGAAGCCGAAATTCAGCAGCTTTGTATCAAATCAGTGTCCGGTTCTGTTGTAAACTCCTTATTCTTTACAGTTTTTCAGTTATGTTGCTCATCTCGATATACAGTACTGATATCATTGCTAGCAAAACAACACACAGGAATGAAGTATGAGCATAAAACATGGCAGATAAAGATATCTAAATTTAATTATAACATAATATTGCCTGTATAACCTTAGCATATCTTTTAGTTACTCCTTTTTAAAAGATAAAATGAGTGGAGGGATGTGCAACTTATTTGGAGTTTGATGAAAACCATGCAGACTTTTGCTTCACTTTCTTTGCAACATGGAAACTCCAATTTTGACCCAAATAAACACTTAAAGATGTCCAAATTGCAATTGTCCTCAAATTTTCTGAATGTCCAAATTAGCAGTTGTATATATAGGAAACTGTCTACATTAACAGCAATAATCAAATTCTTTATCTATTAAGATATCTGTATAAATAGATGAATTTGTAAATTTTTCCATGTCTGTATATGTTTACACGGCAGACTGGAGATGTTCACATTTTTGATGATGCATGTTAGTCCAGTGAGTCTTTTACTTTTAGTGAAAACTGAAAAAGTAGAAATCTGTATATTGGAGAAGGGAAAAAAACAAAACAACAACTGTAAAATTTCTACTAAATCCGGTCTTGGCCATTAGAGTGATCTGGACAAGCTTCTAGACACCGAATCAAATAGGTCTGAATGTGTCATTGGATCAGGGCAGTGTAAAATTACAGGATGTGAAAAGTTTAGAGCGAAAAGTAAGTGCTCTTAGTGCACTTAGTGTAGGAGTGGCTGTGTCAAAGTGTGACAAGCAGTAACTTAAAAAAAAAAAGGAGTAACCTGTTTATCTGCTTCTCAGAAATATATCACCTTTATCACCCATGTCATCTCCTTGTAGTGGACCTCTGCAAATGTATCAGCTCTATTAGCACTCCCTCTCACTGTGTGTTCAAACATCTACCATCTAACCAAGGTTGCAGCTGTGAAAGCTTTGGACCACAAACAGCCGATTGAATTGCATGGCTCGTGCCGTAGATGATGTACAGTATATGCTTTTGTTCCCTCTACAGGGTTTTAGAGAGTGAGCTTTGGTGAAGCTGAATTTTCATTCTTCATGCATATTTCAAATAAATCCTTTCAGTTTCAGGATTTTAGGATTTATAAATTCATTAGCTAGTTGACGAGGCAAGTAAAGCTCCAACATCTTGCACAGTCGGGCACTTTGGCTGCTCTGAAGTGCAATTAATTAGGCTAAAAAGTGGCAACCCACATACAGTAATTCAACTCGAAAATGTTATTGCATTAATATAGACTTTAGAAAATAAACGACTACCTGATTATCTGGTGAATCTTTTCCTCAGAACCTGATGCATCACATTTGTGCCCTTAAACAAAAAGCCAGAAAGGCTTTGGATGACATTTAAGCTGTAAGCTGATGTCTTTTTCTCATTGTACATAAAAGCATTATTAGAAACGTGACGCGTCAAACGAGAGGAGAGTTTTGTGTGTTTTAGTAGCAAAAGTTAAACATTTATAGATTTACTTCATAAGGTGACCCCTTTCCAGCATGGAACAATTTGTCCCTGTCATTCTTCGCTCTTGCCATACAGTATGTGTGGGTGGCTTTATGAAATTATACGAAAAAGTCTCCCAGCCCCATGCCACAGAAGATCAGCCTGCAGTCAGCCTGTGGAAGCCGAAGCCTAGTGCTACTGTACGTCCCACCGCTTTTATTTAACCAAGAGAGATACTGAAAACATGGATGAATCATCCTGGCTCAGTTTGATGCATTTTCTTTTGTCAGCATAGTCGGCTTAGGCATTTATCTCTATCAAGCCCTCAGCAGTGCCGTTTTCATGCAATGAAATACTGTATCTCCAGGATGATATTCAGAGACCCTCGGTTTATCTTACTTTTGCGCCTGCTGGCCAATTCTCAAAGGTGTCGTATCATATGGAAATGAATCCTTTACCCTAAAGGATATGATCATGATATATCTTTTTTTTAATTCCAGCAATTTGCTCCTCAATCCAGAGTGAGATACTGTAAAGTTGCAGGAAGAAGCAAGAAGAGTGAACGATTACAGGCTTTGAATAAAAACTAAATGAATGTGGCAGTAGATGGAAGGAAGGTGGAAATCTGTTTTAAATTTAGATTTTTTAGATTTAAAAAAAGCAATGTAAAAAATCCTTCAAGAACATCCAGCATCACCATTAAAAGCTTAAAAATTATGCCTTTGATTTACCTTTCTTTCGGGGGGAATTGAAGAAGTAAAAAGATTTTTTTATATAATTTTAATTATATTAATTATTAATATCACTTCATTATTATTATTATTATTATTATTATTATCATTATTATAATTATTAGATATAATTTAATTATAGCAATTACAGTATTGGAATGATCGGCACGGTGGCTTAGTGGTTATTACTGCCGCCTTGCACCTCCAGGGTTCGGGTTTGATTCTCTGTGTGCAAGGAGTTTGCATGTTCTTCGTGGGTTTCCTCCGTGTACTCCGGTTTCTTCCCACAGTCCAAAGACATACGAATTAGGTTAATTGGAGTTCCCAAATTGCCTGTAGTGTGTGTGTGTGCCCTGCGATGGATTAGTGAACCCCACCTCGTGCCCTACGTTCCCTGGGCTACACTCCAGGCCCCCTGTGATATTTTATTTTTATTTTAATTAAGACATGGTAAAGAATATTTTTTGGAACTATAAATATAATCATGAATCTTTGCCAGTTAATTGCAGATCATTTTTATGATGGAATTGGTTGAAAAGTTCAAAAGTTTTTTTTTAATGCAAAATAAGGTTTTACACCGATTTTTCTACCAATCATAAGCAATTTGATGAATTCCTGCATAATAAAGTTTTACATACGGTCATGTAAAATTTCATGATTTTATACTATAAGATTTAAATGTTTTAATGACACAGTGCAATTCCACGTGTTTTCACTCTGTTAGACTCTCTGGTTGGTAAGGTTTATAAAGAAAATTGATATTTGCATCATAATGATGTTTACTTAAAAGGACTAAAGCTTTTCTGCATTATAATAAATGGCATGATGTAACAAAGTGGATGAGCTAAACCTCCTTCAATGCTATCAACTATCAGATAATACTGAAATTAAGTCTTCTCTTGAGCTTTGACTTTTTTATTGCTATAGGTTAAGTAAGACATTATAGATATTATTAAAAATAAATATGAAAAATATTGATGAAACCAAAGTAATAATTATTACCTCTTTAAAAAAAAAAAAGCTTCCATACAATCTATATTTTGATTAGACAGAAATGGGGGGTGGGGCATAGTGGGAGGGGGCGGGGACAATCCATTAAACAATAAACTAAACAAGAAATCAAACCGAATGCGAACTGATTACATAAGGATGCAGCAGACTACAGGGAGGGTCTTGATATCAGGCTGGGCATACAGGCAGATGGAACTCTGGGGCTTATGGACATAACACATGCCTATGGTGGGATAGAGTGTGACCAAGCTGGATTTTTCCTTCAGTGCCAGTTTTACAGGGACAGCTTGGCAGATCCTAAGCCAGGGGAGCGGCATTGGCTTCAGTTCATGCTCTCCAGGCTTGCCAGTCATATCACAGCAGCATTCCACTCTAGGAAATATTGTATACTGTAGTGGAGATATACAACTGATGAAAAGTGTGGCAGTCGTAAAAAGGTGTGAGTTTCCCCAAGGAATTTTTTGAGAGGAGGCTATACCCAAAGCAAGAACCTGTAAGTGGGCAGGAGCGGCAGAGTGTAAAGGATCTCAGAATGGGGCTGACGGGGTGAATCCTAGCACTGCACTCAAAGGAGTTTATAGAGAATGGTCTGAAAAATTGAAAATATCTAGTGAGCGGCAGTTCTGTGGGCAAAAATGCCTTGTTGATGCCAGAGGTCAGAGAAGAATGGCCAAAAAGGGTCGAGCTGGCAGAAATACAACAGTAACTCAAATAACATTTCCTCACAACCAAGGTACAGTATACTGTATCACAAAGCATCACTGAATGCAAACATTTTGAACCTTCAGGCAGATAGGCAGAAGACCACACCGGGTGCCACTCCTCTAATCTAAGAACATGAAACTGAGGCTACAGCCTACCTAAGTATGTTATGTTCATCCCTTTAGGACAACAGGATAACGAGGCATGTCACAAAGCTAAAATCATATCAGACTGGTTTCTTGAACATGACAGTAAGGTCACCGAACTCAAATGGCCTGCACAGTCACCAGATCTCAATCCAATAGAGCACCTTTAGGACATGGTAGAACAGGAGATTCACATCATGGATGTGCAGCCGACAAATCTGCTGTGACTGTGATGTAATCATGTCAATATGGACCTAAATCTCTAAGGAATGTTTTCAGCACCTTGTTCGAATCTATGGACTGAAGAATTAGTATTCTGTTCAGAATACTAGAAAGGTGTGTCTAAAGAAGTGGCCGGTGAATATGTAACTGAATCCATATAAATGATATATGCTATCTCTAAACGTTCTTTTAGTTTTCACCATTGCCCAGGATATTTCATTATTTCATTAATCAGACAAAAGTTAAATAACCATCTGTAAAAGACAATTCTCTTCCTTGACTTGTGACTGCTCGATAGTTCAGGACTGGAGTTTCCTACAAGTCTACCTGAGCCTCCAACAACAAACCTGACTAAATTTTAACTTAAACACATTTCCTGTTATACTGAACTGGCTGCCACCTAACACACAGTATGAATGCAGATCAATCCCTGCTATCTGTTATCACCCAGATGAGGATGGGTTCCCTGTTGAGTCTGGTTGCTCTCAAGGTTTCTTCCTACTTCCATCTCAGGGAGTTTTTCCTTGCCACTATCGCCCTTGGCTTATCATCAGGGACAAACTTATCATTTTGATTCATGCACATTCACATTTCATACAAATTTCCATAATTACTTTTGATTGTGTAAAGCTGCTTTGCGACAATGACAATAGTTAAAAGTGCTTTACAAATAAAATTGAATTGAATTGAATTAAGCTTTACAATCCTGTCTTGGATTCACATCTGAATCAGATGACACCCTCCGGCCATCGGGACACTTTTTGACTGTTTTTTGCGATGAAGACTGAATTTGACCTATGGATTGTTTTGCAATTTTTTTTTTCTAAACAGAAGCAGACACTGCTTATGCAGCAGATCCTCTTTCTAGCTCAACAATTCAGGTGAATTTACAATAATTAGTTAGCAGAAGATAACTCATCAGACTTATGGAGCTAGAGATATCAGGCATAAAAAGTCACCCTAGATATACAATTTTTCTTTAAAGTTTTTGTTATTATTATTATTATTATTTTTTACAACTTTTGCTTTATAACACTCAGGTTAATTTGATATGACAAAAACAAATTGCATGATTCAGTTCAGAGACCTTATGGGACATCTGAAACAAAACATGCCCGCTTTGAGCACCTTTGTTCTGTCACCTGAATTCACATACAGTAGCTCTTTGATTGAGTTTTTTTATTAGTTTCCTTAATGCTTTCCTGTGTTTGTGACATTTCTAAAAAGCCTGCAAAGAAATGATGCCTGTTATTGTTGTTCACACATTTGTTCCAAAGTGCGTTTAAGTTTCCATGCCAAAGGCTAGCACTGTGGTTATCCTGCTTTAACTAAATAGAGACATATCGAAAGTGAATATCTGAGTGGGATCCTTTCTGGTACTGTATGTGAAGTGTAGTGGGTGTGGAGCACAATCCATTGTTCCTTCCCCATCTATTGTGGCCTTTCTTTATGTCGTGTAATTACACCATCCTTTATTTTTAATTGTGCTTCTGTGAAAGTTTCTATCTTCCCTATTTTCTGATTAGACAAAAATGAGCCAAAGTTTGTTTTAATAATGAGAGTGAAATAGATGCTTATTGGGTAGTACTGACAACAATGATGCTACATCCAGCTAAATAATTCGACAAGATGAGTAAAGATCACTGTGTTTGAGTTTTAAGGTTTCTTCTGGAGAAGTGTCTTCGTTTTAAATGATTCTGAATCGAACTCGACCAAGTGTCTGTGTGGAGAAAGCCAGGAGAAGAATAGCGACCAAGCTGCATTTAGGATGCTATTAAGCACTGAGATGTTTGCCCTACAGTGGTATTTCTGAGCAGAACTTAGTGAAGAAATTATTCAAGTGACAGAAGTGGATTTTTCAGTTGAATAATAATAATCCAAAACAAACCAGCTGCCTTTTTGAAAGAAAAAGATTTCCCAGAGCTCTGACCCAAAACCCATAGAGCATGTATGGGATGCAGTGGAGGAGAAATGAGCAGATTGGCAATTCTCGAGTGTGGATGAAGTGAACATTTTGTTGGTTAAAATTTGGAGAAAACTTTTTACTTTTTGAGCTCTTCCAGAAACCAATTCATTCTGAACCTAGCTGTTTGAACAAATGATGGGAAACTAAATGCTAAATCGTTGTAACTGTGATATTTTATGAAGCCAAAAGTGTTGTAATATGTGTAATAATACAGGCAATATTCCACTATATTGCACACTGTAGGTAATACTTGTACAGTATTACCTACAGTGTGCAATATGGTGGAATATTGCCTGTGCGATCAGGAAAGAAAAACTCCAACCCGTGGTCGATGTACAACGCGGAAGTCTAAGCTGGCAATACACACATGCAGTTAATCCAAAACGCTGGGCAGTCTTGTGGTCGATAAACAATGCGGAAGTCAAAGCCGGTAATACACACATGCAGTTTATCCAAAAGGCTAAGGCAAAACGAGGTCAGTAACAAAACGAGGTCGATAGCACGGTAAGCAAATGGCAAAAACAAATGCGGGAATATTGGCATGG
>JAQMYJ010000012.1:31907705-31919597 GCA_030014305.1 Clarias laeviceps | reverse complement strand
TGGTGGTCTTATTCCTGGTGCATGTGTCGCAAGATGCTACGAACCTTCTCACATCATCTTTGATGGTTGGCCACCAGAAGCATTGATGTATAAGGGGTAAGGTTCGAGTGGCCCCTGGGTGACACGCCAGTCTGGAGCTGTGACCCAATTCTAGCACAGAGGAGCGTATGGCGGCAGGGACGAAGAGTCTATCCTGTGGAACATTGCTGGGGCCAGGTTCTTGCTCAAGGGCTCGTAGTACCTGGTTCTCCACCTCAAGACAAGCTGTAGCCACAAGGCAGTGGTGTGGGAGAATAGTTTCCGGGATGAAGGGTTTGGGGAGGGAGAAAACTGGCAGGAGAGGGCGTCAGGCTTGGCATTCTTGGACCCTGGGCGGTAAGAGAGCCTGACGAGTCTGACGTGAATTGAGTCTTTTGGCTGACCTCAAGTACTCAAGGTTCCTATGTCTAGACCAGAAAGGGGTGTTCCGATCCCTCCATCCAATGCCACCATTCCTCCAGGGCAAGCTTAACAGCCAGCAATTCACGGTCTCCAACGCCGTAGTTGCGTTCAGTCGGAGAGAGGCGATGAGAGAAGGAGCAAGGATGGTGTTTATTGTCCTTGTGGGACCTTTGAGAGAGTACAACCCCTACTCCAGTTTCCGATGCATCCACCTCCACCACAAATTGGGGGGAGGGGTCAGGGAACGTGTGGATGGGGCAGAAGTGAAGCAGTGCTTGAGATCCGAAAAGGCTTTGTCAGCCCGGAGGCATCACTGAAAAGGGAGTTTTGTGGAGATGAGGGTATTGAGACGTGCTGCTACAATGCTATAATTTCTAATGAATCGCCGGTAAAAGTTGGCGAACCCCAGGAAACGTTGGAGTTCCTGTCTCGAGGAGGGTACTGGCCATTCTATGACTGCCTTGAGTTTGAATGGGTCCATTTGGATACCCGAAGGAGAGATTACAAACTCCAGGAAAGATGTGGAATCGCGGTGAAATTCACATTTTTCCACCTTGAAATAAGGTTTGTTCTCCAGCCTTTGCAGTACCTGACATACATGAAGCGTGTGCTCTCTATGGGAGCATGAGAAAATGAGAATGTCGTTGAGATAAACAAAGACATACAGAAAGTTTCTCAAGATATCATTAACTAGTGCTTGAAAGACGGTCAGCGCATTGGTTAATCAAAAACGCTGGGCAGTCTCGTGGTCGATATACAACGCGGAAGTCAAGCCGGTAATACACACATGCAGTTTATCAAAAATGCTAAGGCAAAACAAGGTCAATAACAAAACGAGGTCGATAGCACGGTAAGCAAATGGCAAAAACACACACGAAATATTGGCATGGATGGCACAATAATCTGGCGGGGAGCGGAACTTTCTGAGTGACTAAAATAGAAGAAATGATGAGAGCAAACAGACAACAAGTGTGCTCAGAGGGTTTCCTGGGGTTCGCCAACTTTTACCGGCGATTCATTAGAAATTATAGCATTGTAGCAGCACGTCTCACTACCCTCACCTCCACAAAACTCCTTTTTCAGTGGAGCCTCCGGGCTGACAAAGCCTTTTCGGATCTCAAGCACTGCTTCACTTCTGCCCCGTCCACAACTCCCCCTGACCCCTCCCCCCAATTTGTAGTGGAGGTGGATGCATCGGAAACTGGAGTAGGGGTTGTCCTCTCTCAAAGGTCCCACAAGGACAATAAACACTCAGAACAGCGAAAGGTAAGACGCGGACTGGAGCATGGACGGGAAGGAGCCAGGTTTATCTATGGTGTAGACGTTGTTTGACGGGTTGAGACATTGTTAAAAGCACTATACAAATAAAATTAAAAAATTTAATTGTATTGGGTCAGTCTGAACTCAGTGAACCACATGACCTTTGTTTCTTGCTCCAAAGTCCAATTTTCTTCTGCCAAAATTATTTTCTGATTAGTCTTTTTTTTCCTTATGACTGTTTAGTCCCAATCCTGTGAGAAATGCTTTTACATTCACTATTAAACCTCATAAGTAATTCCTACTGTCAATTTTTTTCTGATGCAACTTCACCAAGTTTTTAAGAGATCTCCATTAATTTGCCCATTAATTTCTTTTACACAGTTGATGGTTCAGCACTATGTTTTGGACAGTTCTTAGCCCAATTTCAGTCACTTAAAATCTCCTTAGGTGTTTTCTTTGCTTAATATATGCCAATAATTTGACCTGTCTGATATGTCAATAGTAATTTGTTTTTGGCCAGGCAGTGTAATTATGACCATAAACAATATTTTAAATATAATTTAAAACATCACAGTTTTTGTTATTTATAGGAAATACTTTTTAAATAAAAGTTTGTTTTTTAATGCATTAGTAAGTCATACATTTGTAAGTTCACATACAGTAAGTATCCAAACCAAACACTTTTCTCTAGCCATTCTCCTATGTGTACTACCTTTTTAACTATGCTCTAAGGATGAGTAGAAAAGCGGCTTGATGAGAGCCGCCCTCTCTGCGCTTGCAGTGTTGATGAAGGCGAGTGTGGAGGAGAAGCTGGCCTGTTCCCAGCGTGTGACAAAAGAGGGTTGAGAGTTGAAGTGGAGCCTGGGGTCTGTGCAGCTGTATGATGCCAGCCTGCGGAGGCGGCCAGTGCCAACTCCTTATCCATCACGCAGCTAAAGAGCAGAACGAGCTTGTCATTTTCTTCATGACTACTGGTCATGAAGCGTTTAAAGTGGATCTCATAGGGGGAAACTGCGCACAGTTGGAATGGTATTCAGCCTGAATCGGAGGGTATTTACTCTAAAAAATATTCAAAACAGGCACCAAAGCGTGACAATGATTTAAACCTGGTCTTACAGACAGCTGTAGTTCCGCAGGGGATTTTACCAAAAGAGCAAAAGCTAAATTTATGCACATAAGCAATTACATAAAATGAGTTTTATTGCAGGACTATGGACTCAGTTTTATGGAGTGAGTATTTCAACATAGAAAAAGTAAATAAAAATAAAATAAAAAGATCTCATGATTCATTTCCAATACCCACTGCTCGAACAGTAGTACCAGGTGCAATCACTCACTCACTCATCGTCTATACCACTTTAGTCTGTATACAGGGTGACTGGAGCCTATCCCAGGGGACTGAGGGCATGTACACCCTGTGACAGGGCACGATCCATCACATTGCACACACATACAGTACAGTAGGAGCCATGTCAAATGGCCGCCTGGACCATGACGGGTCCCATCGCGAACCGGGATGTGATCCCCCGCGATGACGCAGTTAATGATGCCCCGCCCCATAAACGCCCCAATGCGCTTTCCAATAAGATTTTTGCAATGATATGGTAAAAAAACACAAAAAAACCCCAGATTTTTTTAAATCACTCAATACACAACCCATGATTCTTATGCTATTTAAAATTAATTAATTAATAAATAAAACTAGTTATTGCAATATTTTTCAAGACATCCTTCATAATCCTTAAAGACACAGTAACATCTGTAATTTATCTATACTGATAGTTGTACTGTAGGTACGGAATACAAATGCGGGCTATGTACAGTATTTTACATTACGGTGTATTTTATCTAGTTCCATTTAATACACTGATAGGTAGTATTTTGCTGCAAAGTAAAGCTCAAAATGTAACTTCTGCTTGGGTTTGTTTTCGTTATATTTTTGATGATGTTTTCGTCCATACGGATCAGTATTTCTTTAGTCATTTAACCAGCATAATGTTTAAAGATCAAAGATCTGATGGGGCATTAATCACTTATCACAACTGTGAATAGATGCGGCAGCAGAGACAGATTAAATCCCCATAAACATTCACACTTGAAAACAATACTAACAGAACTAAACAGTTCCAGAGGGTTAGAGCCTGTTATCACAGGACAGGAATCACCTACAGGATACTACTGTATTTTTCACTGCTTATATTTTTTGCTTTAGTTTCATTTGTTTTTACGCGATTTCATGTATTTGTGTGTGTGTGTGTGTGTGTGTGACAGAGAGAGCGTGTGCGCGAGAGACAGGGCTTATGTATATTGTGATTTATCCAAGGTTACTAAAGCCTGGTCTACTACTACTAATAAAAATTATTTCAGTGTAACCCATGGGCCTCAATCACAAAATCAGCCAACGCTGTAAACAGATGACACAACAAATGATATATTCTGAAAATCACATTTTATTTGAACAATTAAAAACATACAAAAAACATAAATCACCAATTGTTGTTAAAGTCAGCCTGTGGCTGTTCAGGGTCAAGTTCACGGGGCTCCTCAGTCTTTCGTTAATTTGACTTCTGACTCGAAACCAATATGGCTAATTAAAGATGCACTGTTTTATTGGACATGGCTGTTTTGTAATGTTCAGCAAAATAAACACTGTCAACGGTTCAAATATACTGTGAACGTCTCAAAGTTATGATGTAATAGAGACAAGTCTCTTCAGATGTATTTCACTTTAGGACCAAATACAGTGTGTCTGTTTAGTATTTCTTTTGAACGGCTGTGTTCATAGGTTTAATCAACTATTTACAAGACAGCGTTGATGCACTAACGGTTAAAGTGCCACAGGTGTGTGTGTGTGTGTGTGTGCTCCTGCATTCGTCAGGTTTGTCTGAGCTGGCTTTAACACAAACACATTTGCACGCCGGCAGGTAGAAAGAACCCATCTTAGCACCATCTAACAGTCAGTAGTGGGGGGAATCAGTACTGTACGTACATTCTCCACTGAGATTTCTCACCTTACCTTTCTCACATTCCACTCCTCTTAAGTTTGTCTTTGTTCTTTTAATAAAGTTCAAAGCATTTTTTAAACTGAGAAAAAAATAAATATGGGTCACTTAAGCACAAAATACTATTTTACTCGGCTATTTGAGGTGACTCCTACTGTACACTCACACACTACCGGGAAATTTATGAATGTCAATTAGTCTAATCTGCATGTCTTTGAACTGTTGGAGGAAACCGAAGCACCCTGAGGAAACCCACCAAGCACGGGGAGAACATGCAAACTCCATATACACAGACCCAAGGCAGGAATCGAACCCGGACCCTGGAGGTGCAAGGCGGCAGTTCTAACCACTAAGCCATTGTTAGCCATACCAGATACCATAAACATTTTTGGAATGAGTCTTCAGTGTAACAGCTGGATTACAATAGTACAATCACACTTACTGTACATTTATGTCTTTCAGCAGATGCACTTATTTAGATAGAGTAACATTTAAATGATTAATTTATTAAAACAGATGTCATTGTTTTAATCCATTTTATTATCCACCCCATTAAATTAAACTGATGTGGGGTTGTAAGATTAATTAAAAATAACTCATCTGATGATTTAGGATTTAAAATCTGCCAGGCATAAAGAATTAGTCAATTTATTATCTGTTTTTGCAACAGAAACCATCATTTATTTCATTTCTACAACTGAGCAGTTGAGGGGCCCAGCAGTGGCAGCTACTGTAGGTTCTGCTGTGATTAAAATTTTATGACCTTCTGACCTGAAATCAGACATTGTTACCACTGAGATACCACTGTTAAGTTGTTACAGCCTATAGAACAGAAGTTTATTTGTTTAATTATTTATTTATTTATTTTATTTATTTATTCATTCATTTTTTTTTTGTAAGCTGCATTTTTCGTCATATTAATGTAAAATGGTGGGAAAAAATACAGGCTGGTGAAGGAACAATGGTTTACAGCCATACGGTATGATATAAGTGATAACAGAATGGAAGTGATAATTATAAACATACTGTAAGACTGCCTTCATTACTTAGTCGATGACTGCTTGAAGTCTGGAGCCCGTAGACTTGACCAAATGCTGTGTTTTCTCCCTCAAGACACTTTGCCAGGCCTTTAGTGCAGCTACCTTCAGCTACTGCTTGTTTGTGGGCCTTTAGTCTTTGCCAGGTCTTTAGTGAAGAATATCCCATTTATCTGCCTTGAGAAACTCTCGCGCTGTATGTTTTGGGTTTGCAAGTTTGCAACATTTGGCTGATTCTGAGCTGAGATTCTAAGCCTCTCCACTTCCAAATTCATCCTGCTACATCCTGTGACATTGGCAGCTATACGGTACATGCTTACGATATGAAAAATAGACACGATTCCTTCTTTTTAAGAATGTTCCAAATAGTGGTATCTCTCTGATGGGTCTGTTTTTTTTTTGTTTTTTTTTACCAAATGCTGGCTCCCTTTACTTGTATAGACGCCTCTTTGGACCTCATGTTGAGAGTTTGAGTGAAAATATACTGTAACACTCAGAACCACCTCCAGGCCTTTTATCTGCTAGTCATGGAGTAATGACAAAACAGGTCACAACTGGCCATTAGACAGTTTGTCACACATTTCTTTAATTATTTATGTGTGTGTGTGTGTGTGTTTGTGTGTGTGTGTGTGTGTGTGAAATTGGCTGTAATTGCTGAATGGTTAATGCCACACTTTTGTCAAACCACTAAAAGTTAAAGGTGCCTTGACTTCTCTTATATGCATTTCATGTTTAATGTGGTCTTTCTGGATCTGACTGTATAATTCTATTACGCATCATATAATGAAGTTTGCATTATAGCAAATATAAACATCCATTTCCATACTAGCCTTTGTTTTTCCTTTTATGCAAAATCTTCCATTCAAAAGACTTTGGAAAATTCGAATCAGTCACAAATTCTTTGCTCCTTTGCTATAAATAATTTAGTATCTACACAAAATTTTACACAATTTATGCAGTTATTGATTCATATTTATAGGTTATTTTTTTATTTATATTGACATTAAATCAAAACAGACCAATAGCTCATCCATTGCTAAGAAATGCCCAGGACATGAGATGTAATCTTTTGATCTGGGATGAATAGTGATGAATAGAGTTCTATAACACAAACTGTCATATTATTGCTGTCAACTTTCAGCTCAGTGTCCTTGGATCTGTGTACCCAGTGAGAGCCTTGAGGAGAGGCTTGAATGGATTGTAAATTAACATCCGGAGAATCCAGTTTCATGTCTGAGCCCTCGATCAGAACCGTTTAAATGTTTGTAATGAATTATTTAACAACCCCTATGCAACTCAATGCTCTTCTAGACTTTTGAACTCTTTATGGACTTCGTGCACTTTTCAGGGACGTAAACAGAACTGGAGCAATAACCCGCAGCTCTATGCATTAAATCATCACTTGACACAAAATTTTTTCATATGTATGCTAAATCTTTCACAAGAGTACATGGGAAATAAATGCTTGACAGTATAGTATAAACCTACTGATATTTCACTTTTAACAGACTTTATAACTGCCAATGTGCTTCAGATAGATATTAGAGTTATTAATTATTAGTTATTAGTTTTCTTGTTGTGTGGATTTAAAGGACTTTAGAACATTGAGCATTTAAGAATGCAGTTTCTGTACAGTAGAGTTTTTGTGTTACTTTCCAATTCATTTATCCAGGTGAGGGTACAAGCAGAACTAATGGCCATGTCTGTTTTAGAAAGTGAGACATGTTTCTAATGTCTAATAAGATGAGATTTTTTTTTTTTTTTTTTGAGAAATCAAATAACTGCTCGGGTGTGATGAGAATAGATTTACAACCTTCTCTGAGTTAATCGTCCTGACTCATCTAAATTCCACTGAGAAATTGTATTGAACCAGGAGTCATGGTAAAACTTGGCGCCAACCGTATATCTGTCAGACGTTGTTGCTCGCTGTAGCTAATCTGCTGTTCTACAAGTAATTCAAGCAGGCAGTAAGGACTAATACAATGGCTGGCGTGTGTGGAGTTGCTCATAGTCACAATGTCACAATTTATCCAATCTAGTATTGAGTGTTCAGGCTTATTATTGGTTTTAAGATTGGTACACTGCCTGGGCAAAAAAAATTAATAAATAAATAAATTCACACAATCTAATATTTCATTGAACCTCCTTTTGCTTTTATTATGGCTGTAGCATTGTTTGGATAAATGTATTCAAAATCACAACCTTGCATCCAGAGTCGCATTAATTTGTCTCCAAGATCTTGTATTTTTTGTAAGTCGCTCTGGATAAAAGCGTCTGCCAAATGCCTAAATGTAAATGTAAATGTATTGATGGTGGGAGAGACGGACCGCTGCGTAGAACCTTCTCCAGCACATTCCAAAGATTCTCAATGGGGATAACGTCTGGACTCTGTGGCGGCTGATCCAAGTGTGAAAATTATGCCTTTATTTTCACTATTAAACATAGCCAGAGGTGTTGAATGTAATGAGTTACATTTACTCCGTTACATATAATTGAGTAACACCATACTTTTTATGTTTACTTGAGTAGATTTGTGAAAAAGAAACGCTACTCTTACTCCGCTACATTCGCTACACTCGACTCGTTACTTTTCTAACCATTTATTCTACACATGCCGCCGGTAGAACTACCGTATGACTGTTTGTTACGGTTTCCTATGCAGTTGTTACGTTCGCTCTTGATGTCTAAGGGAGATAGGAATTCGACATAAGAAAAAATTTAAAAAGGAAGGTTAATATATTAAAGACACTGATTATGACTAGAAGAGTCACTTTGTGTACAAGAAAAAGACAAACTCGAGAGTAGAACTGAGTTTCAGAAAACTTTAGTAATTAAAGCACCAAAACACACACCCAATTGCTCTATGGTTACAGTGGAAACTAGTACAAACAAAACACCATCTGGTTTCACCAATCAGACACAACAACAATAATCACATGACTCCGTTTGACCAATCAGCCACAGGAACAATATCCACATGTAGTCACATGACCACACCCCAAACGGCCTGTAGAGCGGGAAAAAAATCTTCAACCGGCATCCCTGGCATCATATACAAAGCTTGTTTCGCTTGCAGCTTCATACTGCTCAATTATTATAATTATATTTCTAAAAAAAAATTAATCGGACATTACGATTGTAACAGTTACTCAGCACTTGAGTAGTCGTTTCACTGAATACTTTTTTACTCCTACTTGAGTAATATTTTGGGTGACTACTTTTACCTGAGTAATGTTATTTTGAAGTACAGCTACTCTTACTTGAGTACTTTTTTTTGGCTACTCTACCTACCTCTGAGCATAAAGTTCTACTGTTGTTTTTTTTTTTTTATGATTTTATTTTAAAAGTGTTTAAGTAATCTCCCAAAGGGCTCATTTAGGATGTTTTCCCAAACACACTTGTTCCTTGAAGATGATGATTCAGCACTATCCTTCCAGATTTTAATAAAGCATTTTACATTATTTTTTCTTGATGCAGAACATTTATTAGACCCATCTGAAATAGAGTAACATCTTTTAACGTCTTCTGACATGGATATTTAAAAAATGAGAAGGTACTCACTGCATCATTTAGGCTTAAATAACTTGTTGCTGAATCATATGAATCACTGCAGTAATTAACCAATGGAAGACTCTTAACTATTTTCTTAGTTAAATCAAAGTGGTGCCCTTTTTAAAAAAAAAAATATTTCAGTATATTTTATATTTCAGTCTGTATTTTTTAACGGCCCAAACATGTGGACATGGCTTGAAGTGAGGTCAGGACTGCACAGGGGATGTAGCAGTAGCTCCCAGCCAAATTCCTGTAATGTGCTAGTGGTGCGGTGGGCAGTATACTGTAAGGTCATGCATTGTCCTGCAAAGACAGACCGCCTTTGGTGATTGAGTCACGCCATTGTTTTCATTAAAGGAAAGGGCCATTAAGAATTCCTGTGAGTCCAGAATTTTAAAGGTGAAGCAGGCAGTCTGATCATGTCTCCAGCGTGCTGTGAATTCTTTCTATCTTGATGGTATCCAAGCACTAGTGAAACGCTGAGATACAGTAAGTGCGTTAGTGTAGCAGGGGATTATAGACGAATAAAGGGAGGTTTTACTTTTATAACTGTGTTCTGTTATTCTGCGCAATCAAAAGTCTCGCTTTGACTTGAACACCTCTTTTAAAATACAATTTGATGGAGGAACAGCTTACTGCTGGTATTTAATGGTTGGCTTTTATTATAAAATGGCAGCCTTGGACAGATTTGTTCTGTTTTATATTAAAACCTAGCGTTAATACTCGTCACTGACAGGTAAAGAGTTTGTAGAAATAGTCGAAAGGTTAAAGTTAAGGTACATATCTGCTCATAACTTTCCTTCTACTTTTGAACATTTTGATTTAATTTATGGCACAAGGTTCAGTTTTTATAGTGTATGATGGTCCAGGATGAGTCGTGCCTGTATATTGAGGATTCCGGCGGCTTGTAGGTGCATCACATAAGGTAGACTAATGGGTTGATTGGCTCTGTTGAGTGATGTGTTTAGCCACGACCAACTAAAGGGAAAAAGTGCTATATTCATCCAAAAATTGCAAGATGCTGTGACATAATCTGGCACATAACTGCTCATAACGTCTCTTCTACTCAACAATTAGATTTCATTTATGGAGCAGGTTTAACTTCAGCCATTAAGGTTCAGCCATTTTTGTGTGATGCTGTGACAAAATCTGGATGGACAGACATACAGACATACAGACATATGGACAGAAGTTTTTTTGAGACTTATTTTGCGTCCTCCAATCCTCCAAAGCTAACAATATCATTGAAACAGTGAGTTTTGACCAATGTACAGACAAACCCTTTCTTTTATTTACTGTATATACTGTAAATGACTACAGTTCCGTCCAATGGATTTTGCTTACATGTAATATGAGATGTAACTACACTGTTATCATCATTATACAGTATAGTGCTTTAGAAAACGTACATACAGTGACAAGGTTTGTGACCAGCAAAAACTATTGTCTTTATGTGAAAAATGATTGCGCAACTGACAACTTCAACGACAACAATTTTAGTTTAAAAAAAATAAATTAATTCTGAGACACAGCTATTCATCAGTGCTTCTGCTAAAGTCCCACTAAACCACAATGCCATATGCTGACACAAGAACAAAAGAACACACTGAGCTGAGGTACAAAAACAGTCTGTCTGTCTGAGTGTGACAAATATTTCAGAAATGACAATCCAACCCAGAAAGCCTGCTAGTTCCATTTAAGATTGAAGCATCAGGATATGACATATCAGACAGCATGCGGCTGAAAAAGAAAAAGAAAAAAAAAGCCAACTGAATCAAACCCAGCTGCTCTAAATGTAAAGTGAGGTTAGAGGATTTCCAGGGCAACTCACAGCAGTTCAGGAATATTACATTTTATAGGGCATTTTAAACTTCTCTGACTTATTTACACACCATAACGTTTAAATTGGTTCTTATAAAGGTAGAAATAAAGCAATCCACAAGCTCTAGGAAAGCATTTAATATACATATAAAACACAGAAATGGATATTATACAGTTTTTTTTTTTACTTGTTCTGTATCAGGTTTCAAGAGTGAGAATGATTTATGCCTTATTTCCTGAGTGGACCATGATGCTGCTATACAGTAACTGTTGAAGATGTTAGGATATTAGTTCAAGACAATATACTGTATTTTCCACCATTCTGGAGCAAATCCCAGGGAAGATTCCTGGGAGATTCCTGTGAGACTCTTTCCATAATTGTTAAATAAATGTCAAACCTTCACCATATCAGTGATTAAATGTCTTATATTTTTGGCCACAAAAAAAATCTAACACGCTAAGATTTCATTTGATGAACTTTAGGTTTGATTACAGCACACAATGTGGTGTCCAGTTCATGTGTTCCTCATGTTCCCAGGTCCACTCTTTCACTGTATGAGTCCTAGATCATGCCTGGGCCATCACAAAAGAAAACCTCCAGTGATGTGGTTCATTCAGTACATTCAGGTCGTCAGCTGATTAAATTTTTCCCAGATCATAACACTTATAATTCTCGTCACATGGATGCCCCGTGTGTCTCTTTGGGATGCGTCCGGTGTCTGGGGATGGTTTCACTCTACCATGAAGACGGTTCTGGCCTCGACTGATGTTGACAGCTG
>JAQMYJ010000012.1:31857474-31884832 GCA_030014305.1 Clarias laeviceps | reverse complement strand
CATCGTCTAAAGAGCGGATCAGGGACGTTTTAATTCATTTACGTCTTAAATACGTAGGCTAAGCGTCGTTCTAACATGTGCCATCTGGGTAATTTCTAACCCTAACCCCTAACCTAAACCCCTAACTCATACCCCTAACCTATAACGCTAACCCATAACCTTAACTCTACTCTAACTGGTTACCTTATCCCCTATCCCTAACCCCTAACTAACCCCTTAAACTAACTCTAACCATAGAGAGAAATAACGCTGTTCTCAGCAGGGGTAAGCGCATGTTGTGTAGAGTTAATTGAGTTGCCTGGTGTTGCATAACTTCATTAAGCTTTTTAATTAATAAATTTTTTTAATTTGGTAGTCTTGTCTAATTAAATAGATACGCACAACCTTTTTAACCTAAATATTACATTAGCATGCAAACTATCAACCCACATATTCCATGTCTGCAGGCATTTAAAATTCACAGGCTCAGATGCATTAATCAGTTTCCCCAGCCTGACAGAGTACGAATGATGTTTAATAGGTGTTTTTTGTTGTGGTTATATTTGCATTTTAAGGATAAACCTAAAGTACACAATCTATCATGTTGTAATATTGCCCTGTGTATGTATCCTGACAAAGGTGGTGTAAATATATTAAGGCTATTAATAAGCTTATTCCCTATTTCTTAGGGAAAAGTGTAGACATCTGGTTTCACATGAATGTATATTTAGGTTAATTTATTTTTCATATGTGATTTGTTTACATGAAGGACAAAGTGGTTTTCTTATTTTCAGAATCATGGACAAATCACTAGCACTAAATATCAGTTATACTGATTTGTCCCCATTCTGTGGCTAGGATGAAATTTACAAAAGCACAAGTTTGGATTGCTAATCAAGATCTGCAACTCATCCATCATTTCCTCAGGCTAATCAGGTGTTATCATCATGCCAACAACAGTTATACTTCCTCAGGCTAATCAGATGTCGTCATCATCATGCCAATGACAGTTAAACCTATAATCAGTATAACAGCATTTTATACAGCTTATTTTGTAAACAATGATTGAATATCAAGAAAGGCAAATTTGTGACAATCAAGGTACAAAGTTTTCCCAGTATGCCAGAGATATGAGCAGACTGCCTGATTTACGCATGAAACCCTAGCCTTCCAGGAACTCCTTCAATGGCACAGACATGTGCAAATGGATTGTTAATTGTAGTGAAGTCAGGATTGTATGGGGATTTACTGTAAGAATAAAGTTTAAGATGGCGAAAGTTATTGACTTTCAAGCATCAAACGTTCCACTTGCTGCATGAAGGCATTTATGATTTGTCCCCATTCTGTAGCTAGGATGAAATTTACATAAGCATAAGTTTGGATCGCTAATCAACATCAGCAACTCATCCATCATTTCCTCAGGCTAATAAGATTAAATTTTACATTCGTCCAACCCTGAACTTTGCATACTTAAAGTTTTTTCAATAAGCACTTTATTGAATTAAATAATCATATTTAGTATCCAGTCCTTTTTACACTCTTGTATATTGTCTTAAATGAATCTCGAGGTACTGTTCAGTCCCTTTACAGCTTTTTCTGCAAGTTGGCGCTGTTGATTTACAGCTCACATGTTCCTCGCTTCCAAGTCGTGACTTTGCGATCGCTGGTGTGTGAAAACAAGTGTAATTGTCAATTCTTTTTGTGAGCGGTTCTTGATTTCCAAACGTGACATGCAAATTAGACTCCTAGACACTGACTGTAGACAGAGGAAGAACTATGTACTCATTATAACCTCAATGCAACACTGGAATAATCTCATTTTAGTGTTTAATGAAAGCAGCTCGGCAAAAGCCAGTTGGAAAGAAGAACCCATTTGTTGGCCTGATGAAAGGTGCTTTTTCGGAAGCAGGATGCAGTGTGCTGATTATTCGTCACAGCAGATCTTATCTCACTGCTGACGGTGCGGTGTGAATTCGTATTGCAGCTGTGAAAAAAAAAAAAAAAAGAAAAAAAAGAAAGCATGAATGATGCCATGCAAAGCAAAGCTGCTATAATTTAAGGGTGTTTAATTAGTGTTTAGCACACTCCAGTGATTTGAGCTCATGTGGTAGCTTAACAAGTTGTACAATTAAGTATTAAAAATATGAAATGATTTCAACAGTAATGTAATAGAATGAAGAGAATAGAATTAAAAGCATGTTACCGAAAAAAAAAAACAGATAAATTGAAGTGATGTACTGTAAGCCTATGTCATGAAGTCACACTTTAGAGAAAACAAGCACTGTGCCCTGCACACACACATCCTTTATTGTATTTTGTCCTCCTATCTGAAGCCCACACTGTATGAGTCATGAAAATTCACAACTGTATTCAACTAATTAAATTTTGCAGGGATTATAACAAGTGGACTATGATACATTATGTCATAGCTGTAACTCTGTAGCCTCCAGCTCTCATCTATATCAGGATTAAGTTGGATATACAGTACTGTATAGAAACTGCACATCTAGGAACCTCTGTGGAGGGCAATAGTGATTACTATTGTAGTTATTCCCATTTTAATATATTCAATATTCACATGCTCATTCACGCTCATTTGCTAATGGCAATTAGCCTAATCTGCATGTCTTTGGACTGTGGGAGGAAACCAGAGTACTTGAAGGAAACCCACCAAGCACAGGGAGAAATGCAAACTCATGCACACAGACGCTGAGACAGAAACCGAACCCGGACCCTGGAGGTGCAAGACGACAGTGCTAACCACTAAGCCACCATGCCAAATTCATCTGCATTGCTGAGCCTTATTCACAATTTCATTATAATTCATTTTGCATAACCTTTGATAGAATGAGTGAGTGTGTGTATGTGCCCTGCGATGGATTGGCTGTACCCCACTTCGTGCCCTAAGTCTCCTGGCATAGGCTCCAAGCCCCCCCCCCCATGACCCTGAATACAGGATTAAGCGGTATAGCCGATGAGTGAGAGTGAGTGAGTGAACCTTTGATAGGATTTCAAGCTGTAATTTAAGTCTTAACTTCACATTAATGAGTTAGACAGAAGAGTGTGATGTTTTCTGTAACTTCTGTAACAAGGTAAGGAGAGAGAGAGAGAGAGAGAGAGAGAGAGAGAGCAAGAACGAGCTGATGAGGAACTAAATATTTCATAGAAACTGTAATAGAAGTGGTCACAGCAACTAAAATGCTTTTGAAGCATCTAAAAAAAGGGCGGGGAAAAATGCAATTTCTAGTAAATCGCGGCGATTTAAGTGACTTCAGATCCTGCTTTAGGAAAATAAACATCACTTCAGGGTGTAAGATTAACTCGACTTCACACCAGACCACATCGCACAACCCTGTCCTTAATTAATTTCCCACTACAACACATGCCACAGTGATTTATTTCTTACTCATGGCTACTTTTTAGACATTGTGTTTGCCCATGGTGGCACGGTGGTGTAGTGGTTAGCACTGTCGCCTTGCACCTCCAGGGTCCAGGCTTGATTCCCGTCTCTGTGTGCATGGAGTTTGCATGCTCTCCGCATTCTTGGTGGGTTTCCTCTGGGTACACTGGGTTCCTCCCACAGTCCAAAGATATGCAGGTTAGGCTAATTGGCGTTCCCAAATTGGCCATAGTGTGTGAGTGCCCTGCGATGGATTGGCACCCTGCCTTGTGCCCTAAGCCTTCTGGGATCGGCTCCAGTTTCCCTGTGACCCTGAATACAGGATAAAGCGGTATAGAAGGTGAGTGTTTGAACCTTTTTTCCTCCAGTAATGGATTTTGACATGTATTTTAGACTTATTTTAGTTTTTGTTTTTATTGGTGATGTCATTTCTGTAATACAACCCTGACTTTGATTTCTATCTTCATGTATTTTCTGACACATTCATGCCCACAAATGATTACCACAGGCTAATAAACAAGTCACTCGCCTCGGCAGGAGCATTTGTTTTATTCGGCCACTGAAAGCAATGAGAGATTTTAATGGAAGACCCGGGACAGACTGACATTTTGGCTCATTTTTTACAGTGAGTAGTGTTTGTGGGTTAGTAGGTACTGAGAATTCATTACTGTTGTTAATATGCACTTGTCAACATAGCCATGGCTTTGGCCTTTGAGAGAATCCTTATCTCCATCTTCATATGGTGAGTGATTACTTTCAAGTGAACAAGTGGAATTCAGACATTAATTTTAGAATATAGAAAGTTACTATAATTTTACCTAGGGTTAGCACATGTCAACTCTTTCTCTTCGTCCGTTATTATTTTGTCTGTTTATTAGTTTATAAGGGATTTTATTTCCTCCAACTACAGTTTTAAATAATAAGAAAACATGCAGTAACTGTATCGCTCATTTATTGTCTTATTTCTGCATGCCCCAGTCTGTAGACGATCGGGAGAAATCATAGGCGTTTCAAACAAGATCAACATTTTTAAATGTATTCCCAAAAGACAAAGCATATTAGCAGTCATATTATTTAAAACTGTTTTGTCTCAGTTGTAAACTTGTACCACTTCATATACAGTAGGATCATAGAATCCAAAAACATACCAAATTCCATGATTAGTGTTGATGCTTTTAACCATCACTACTTTTTTAACCAAAGCACTCATATAGGTGGTGCAGTGATTCTGCTAAAATGGCTAGAGTTAACTACTCTATGTAGATACTAAATTTATAATCAAATCTGACTCTGCATTGAATCTCTATATAGTATGCTCTAATAGATACTAAGTCTACAGCAAAATCCAACCCTGCGCTAAACTACTAAATAGTATTCGCTAATACAGTATATATAAATAAAAGAAAGGTTTTGTCCAAATTACTAACTAGAACGCTCTAGTAGATACAAAATGTAAGACAACATCTGACCCTGCATTAAACCTCTATATAATTTACTCTAATAGGAACTAAATCCACAGCTTAAGCCAATCCTGCACTAACTTCCAAATAGTACAGTACGTTCCAGATAGTTAAGATAGTTAGTTAGATAGATAGTTAATCCACAGTTAAATCCAACTTTGCACTAAACTACTAATACTACACTCTAATAGATACTAAATCCACATACTAGATACTAGACCCTGCACTTAACTACTACATAGTGCGCTCTAATCTGTATAAATAAAAGAAAAGTTTTGTCTGTAAATTGGCCAGAACCCAATGATATCTTTACATTTCGTACACTGAAGGAACCGAAACAGTCTCAGAACATTTTCTTTATGTCTGCATGTCTGTCCAGCCAGATTTTGTCACAGCATCACTCAAAACTGGCTGGTTAGAATTTAATGAAACGTGTGCAGTACTTCTACGTCAGTTTCTGCCTGAAGTTTAACCTTTATCATACAGTAAGTGAAATTAAAAATGTTGAGTGAAAGCGATGTTATGAATAGCTATGTGCAGGATTAAATAATCTACTTTAACATAAGCTACTAATAAGCTACTTGCTCAATGTAAACAAACACCTGCATTAATAGATTTTAATTAGAAAAACTAAACTGGATATTTTTACTGGGGTTAGTTCATATTTGTACAGCGCTGAAGTGGTATAAATGAATTCTAATGCACTGGAGACGTTTTAAGGCAGAGAACAGAAAGACAGGTGGACAGGTGGGCTATAACTTAAAATAATAATAATATCACTGATTACATTAAAGCTGATCAGATTATTTCAAGTTTTAACCTTTTAACCATTTTTATGAACACTTTTCCCCCCATCAACAACAGGCTAAAGCGGATCCTCACACTAGACTATTGGATAGTACACTCTAATAGATACTAAATCCACAGCTAAATCCAACCACTTCACAAGTAATTATAGGCGATTGATGGTGAATGTGTAATGATGAGCAAAGATATGACAAACTGAACACAATTTGAGAAACGCAGATTTCCACCACGTGCACACGAAGACATCCCTCACTACCAGATCTTAAATGCACTACCCGCAGTGTAATTGCTATTATTTCCTACCTATTGTAGCGTCCTTTTGTAAGAGCTAGAGTATTCAGGATTCGGCCCTTAACATAACTGGTTCATTAGAATACTGTGGTTTGCCGTCCTTGTCCTTCGAGGCAAAAGTAATGATGGCAGTGTGTGGTAAACAAGGCAGAAGAAATAGATAACTCAAGCTCCCGCTCCAAAAAGACAGCTAGCTTGCCGAGTCACTCATGAATCACCCCTAGGGAGAGATATTTATTCCTGCCAATTACACAGGAAATGAGTACATCTATCTATCTAGCCATCTCTCTCTTTCTCTCTCACTGACCCCCCCGACTCCCCCCACCCTTCTTGCAAACACATACGAACTCAGTCACATGCACACACAGTTAGACAGACATCTTTTTGATGAACACTAACGTGCAACACTCAAACCAAGAATGTGTCAAAGCAAACTCATGAATATATGAAACATTTACTGACATGACCCACTACCAGGTGCTGTCAATGGCATTCAGCTGAGACAAGAAGCTTATTTGTATTGTATGTTTTTGGTAATATTTAGCTTGGACAATTTTCCTCTTGTTTGGTGTTGTAAGTGATATACGCCGACCGGCTTCTTTACATGGAATGACACTTAGTATTAAATGCTTTGCCCAAGAGCACTGTAAGCTATTTAACTGAAGTCTTTTAAGCCACAGCAAAGCACTACCATCTTCTTGATTTAGCTCAAATTCTTAGACACAGTATTTGGCACAGTGTGTAAGCATCCATTGGTTCATCTCAAAATGGAATATTTTCTAAGATCAATTAAAAAAAAGGATTTACTATACAGAAATGTCCGTGTATTTTCATTTATGCACTTCATACTTGGATGGGGCTCCATTAGCATGGCATGGTGGCTTTCAGCCTGACGCACTGCTGATTCGTTATTGAAGACAAGGTTGCTTTGCTAGCAGCCTTTAGCTCATCTGTGCCATTGGTTTGGGTAATTCTCATCTTCCTCTTGACAATTCCCCATATATTATCTATGGGAGCCAGGTCAGGTGAGATGGCTGGCCAATCAAGCACAGTAATATCATGGTCAGCAAACCAGTTAGTGTGTAGTTTTGGCACTGTAGGCAGTGCCAAAACTTCCTGCTGGAATCCAAAACTCTAAAATCCCCGGTAGATGGCTGACTTTGGACTTCAAACATAGTGGACCAACACCAGTAGATGTCGTGGCACCGCAAATCATCACCACTGATTGGAACTATGGAAATTTCACACTGGACTTCAAGTTACTTGGATTCTGTACCTCGCGACTCTTCCTCCAGACTCTGGGACCTTGATTTACAGATAAAATCAAACATTTACATTAATCTGGAAAGAGGAATTTGGACCACTGAGAAACCATCCAGTTCTTTTTCTCCTTCCCAGGTAAGACGTTACTGATATTGTCTCTGGTTCAGGAGTGACAGGACACTAGGAATGCATACATTTCATGGGCTTAAATTAAGATGTCATTGCATGGTGGCTCTTGATGCACTGATTCAAGCCTCACTCCAGTCCTTATGAATCTCTCCCAGTTTCTTGAATCATCTTTGTTTAACAATCTTTTTAAGGCTGCAGTCATCCCTGTTGCTTATGCTCCTTATCCCACCAGCTTTTTACCTTACAGTCCACTTTAAATAAGTAACCTTCGGTATAGCAATCTGGAACAGCCAGCCCATTCAGCGATGACCTTTTGTGGCTTGCTGTCCTTGCAGATGGTGTCGATGATCGTCTTCTGGACAACTGCCAGGCCATCAGTCTTTCCAATGTGTGTAAAGACTGAGAGACACACTGTATTTGTTATGGATGAATATTAAATTAAATGAAATATTCAATTTTGAGATTCTGGAGCTTTGATTTTCACATGCTTTTAGCCATAATTATTAGCATTAAAACAAAAAAGGCTTAAAATATTTCACTTTACATGTAAAGAATCATACATTTTCCCAGGCTATCTCAATAACCATTTAGGAAAATAAATGAGCTCTGATGACTTTGCACACACCAATTCCAAATCACACATCAATAATATATGCAAATTATTATGAACATTTCGTACATTCATAAGCAATACTTTAGAACTTCAACAAGTGATGCCTTACATGAATAATAAAAAATAAAAAAAATCTGGCTGCATTTGAAAACTCAGTTGGCCAAAGGGACTCTGTGTCAATACAAATATTCAAAATCTATTAAGCTGAACATTTTCAAAGGAATCCATTACTGTGTATGTGTAATGCTATGTGTCAGGAGGAAGTTGAGAATCCATTCAACACCCTGACAAAAAAAGAATTCAAACTAAAAAACAGGACATACAAAATTCTCATTTCTCAGATTCAAAGTAAAATAAAGCGACATTTCATCGATATGCCGGTAAATTCAAATGATCAAACGTACATCTCTTCCATAATAATGCAAACAGCTGAGGAACTCAACACGTTAAAGCTACTTTTAGAATGGACAGCTTAGCCTTTAAAGCTCTGCAGTGATTTTTAGGAAATGCTTAGCCTTAAGACTTTGCAGTGATGTTTTTAGGGATAGCTTAGCCTTCAAGGCTCTCTAGTGATTTTATATATTGTACTACATCCATCAGGTAGCTACTGCTGGCCCTGAAATGTCCACCTCTATTCTGGACATGTATTTTGCCTCAGGCATGCAACCATTGAGTTATCTCCATATACACTGGGGAAACTTTTGAGCACTTGCTCATAGGTTGCTCTAAACTGGTCTTAGATGAGCCAAATTGGGTTTTTCACATTAAACCAGGGCAATCATGAAACAAATCTAACAGTAGTTTTAGCAGCAATTGAGCCAAGGCATAGTATAATTCAATATGGTTTGTCTATTACACCAAAACGGCATGGTGGCTTAGTGGTTAGCACTGTCGCCTTGCACCTCCAGATCCTGGGTTTGATTCCTTCATCGGGTTTGTGTGCATGGAGTTTGCATGTTCTCCCTGTGCTTGGTGGGTTTTCTCCGGCAACTCTGGTTTCCTCCCACAATCCGAAGACATGCAGATTAGGCTAACTGGCGTTTCCAAATTTGACGTAGCATGTGAATGTTGACTGGAGTTTCTACCATGGTTGTACAAAATGGGAATAAATACAGTGGCCACCATTGGCCTCCACGGTCCCTGGTTGGACTACAGAGGTTCCTAGATGGATTACACCAACCACAGTTCTCTTTTCATCAGGTCTTGCCACCATTTGCTAATATACATTTAGTTAATATGATAAATCTATAATAAAAAAAAGGGGGGGGGGGTCCAGGCATGGAACAAAAGAAGCACAACTCAAGCAAAAAGACCTATCACAGCTTGGGTTTCATCCTTCAATGAATGTCGTGCATGCTTCTTCTCATTTCAAAAGGTAGATCTGCAGGGTGGATTATGAAGGTCAGCTGGTTGTCGAGCGGGTCCCTATTTTTCCCATTTCAGTATGAATCTGGCTCATAATATGGTACCTGACAGCTATATGGGATGGTAAAGTTCTGATCTTTAAGTGGTTAACCTGAACATTTTGAGAAAATGCCAGAGAATCAATCATTCCCCAAAAGGCCACATTAGCAACTTTCTTTAAATATAGTACTGTGCAAAAGTCTTTTATGTTAAATTCTCTCACTCACCATCTATACCGCTTTATCCTGTATGCAGGGTTGCGGGGGGCCTGGAGCCTATCCCAGGAGACTTAGGGCATGAGGCAGGGTACTTCCTGGACAGAGTGCCAATCTATCACATGGGACACACACACTACGGGCAATTTGAGAACGCCAATTAGCCCAAGCTGCAGGTTTTTGGACTGTGGGAGGAAACCAGAGAACCCGGAGGAAAACCACCAAGCACTGGGAGAACATGCAACATAGAAATGGAAATCGAGCCTGGTCGGAAATTGAACTGGGACCCTGGAGGTGTAAGGCGACAGTGCTAACCACTACACCCACCGTGCCGCTATATTACATTTAAATATATTAAATAATGTTGATTAAATAAAAGAAATAGGAACAAATGTTTTAGTGCGACAGGCTGCAAAAGTGCTTCAAGATACAATTTAAAAAATCGGTTCTTTATCTAACAACCTCAGCAGCAACCTCATTTCGTTTGTTCCAACCTATTCCAGGTTTGAAATATCACTCTGTCAGCTCGGCTGGTTATACATAAATATAAAATATTTACAGCACAAAGCTCTACATGCCCCTATTTTTCAAAATTGTCACATCATGAGTTTGTCATACAGTAGATTGTCTCCCAATAAACAACCAGTCTCCATTGATACTCTTGCATTAGTACCGGATCACACTGGCTTTGTAACTCTGCATTAACATCTCATTATGGTTACAAATTTGTGCTTTGGTGCAGGCAGCCTGTGCATGTAGAGTGAATGATTCCGTTCAGGCAAAACCATGCTAGCGGTTCTCTTTGTGGTGAGGAACCATGCTGTGTCTCTTTCTCCCTCTTCATTAGCAACCTATTGTTCCAGTACAGTAAAGGCTACAAAAATAGACAGTGCTTGATGCAGAACTAGAGTGGAGAGGCAGAGGAGTTACTGTGCGTTGTAGGACACAAAGGCCTGCTGGCACAAAATGCTTCAGCAGCAATGGAAACAAAACAGATGTGGGCACAGCTGGCATTATTTTATAAATATTGATTCTATAAAACAATAACATATTAATATTTATACCACAGTCCTGTTGAGTTTGCAGGTTTCACATGTATTTGTTTACATTTTTTTTATTTCTTTTTCATTGTCTCATGGTTGTTGTTGGCAAAAAAAATATCATGTGAGTGGCTTTTGTGTTGGAAAAAATGGCAGTTTGATATGAACTCAGAGAAAAAAGGCAGGCCACAGTAACTCAAATAACTACTCTTACCAACCATGGTGTGCAGAAAAGCATGTCTTAATGCACAATACGTCAAAACTTAAGGTAGGCATGAAACATCATTGAGACCCAAATCTGTAAACCAAGAACAGGAATCTGAGGCCACAGTGTGCAAAATTCCAAAAACTGCAAAAAAAGACTCAGATTGCTGTTCTCAGCTGGCAAGATTGGAGATGTTCTGCTGCTCCTGCAAATAAATGCAAATAAAAGCCTAAAACATTCTATAGAATTTCTTCAAGGGGCGTTCAAGTCAAACTGGACTTGTTGAAGATGAAGGTGGAAAATCGATTGACCTTTACAGAAGACTTCAAGCACAGTACAGTGATGAGACTGTTTGAATGGTGCCATCGTAGTTCCTAGTGAACATTCAGCGAGTGTAACTGCTGATCCTTTAAAATCATTAGATAACCTACTTGCTGAAGCGACGCATCTGTCTGTAGGAACTGTACATGCAATCATTCACCAACACCACTTGCACGTCACAGGAACTCTGCTGGAAGTTAGCGCCACATCACCCACACAGTCCTGACCTCAGTCCAAGCTATTTCCACCAGCTTACATTAAAGGAGTTCCTATAAGGCCAGCGTTTCAGACATGAATCATGGCTCTGGCGTACTGAGAAGACTTGATGGTGTCCAAGCACTAGTGAAACACTGGGATACGTGCATTAGTGTAGCAGGAGATTATATAGAGACATAAAGGTACTTTTTACTCTAAAAAATGGTTCTATAGAATCATAGAGAGTGTTAGTACCCAAATTTTGTAGGAAAAAAAACGTATGGATTTGTGGAAAAAAATCCCACTGAACCTTAACTGATATCAGAAGAGCTCAATACTAAATTTTAATTAAGTGAACATTTCAGCCATAGAATGGGAAACGTGGTCTGATTTTTTTTATAGCTAACCCATTCAGTGCTGACAAAGAAGAAGTGAAAACTGAGTAAAAGAGAGAAAGACTCTGAGACAATGTCATGAACTCACACTGGCTTCATTTGCATGCATAAAAATCTCATTAACGCATAATTAGGCCATTTCTTTGCTGCCGTAAGTACGGTCGAACGGATGTTGGTATTGATGCTGACAGAAACTCACATCTTGTCCGAGAATAAAATAGAATAGAGGACCCTGGAGCTGCATCGGCGAGCTAGTGAGCTGGGGAGCTGTTCGTGACGCTGAGAAATGATTTCGAAGATCATTGATCCGCCCCGTTCCACAACATACAGCTCTCTGCTGAGAAACGCTCAGTCAAAATGCCAGGCAGCAGAATGATGTGCATAAAGCACGGCCATGACTCACATCATAATCTCGCCCCAAAGGTTGCACTACACTTTGAATTAACACCCCTAAGTTTTTAAAAAGACAGCCTTCCCTGATGAATTAGAAATGTTTGAAGGGACACGGTGCCAAAATGACAGCTCATTAGTTATCAAACTTTTCACAGCTTTAAGCTTTGCTCTCTTTCGTTTTTTGAAGAGGGATGAATTAAAAGATGGTTAGATGAATACTGATTAAGGGTTATAGCTAAATTTGCATTAAGAAATGCAGTTTCTGATATCGCTCTCATCATAACAGTATTAAGCAATTGTTCTCTTACTTTATCGTTAAGCTAAAGAATCTAAAGAAAAAATAAACCCACAGAGATATTCATGTTAGGAAGACCTTGAAGACTTTCTTTTGGAGGACAGACTATACCTTTGACTGTATGGTGGATGAACCACATAATGCAAACCTTTGCAACAAAAGCTTGTCATTGCATGACAGATTACTTCGCCATCTTCATGGACGCACCACAGAAGAAGTCGGCAACTTGAGAACAGTCCTAGAGAACCAAAGTCGGTATACAGGAGCTTGAACAAATCGTGCAGCGATTCAAGCTTCTGCAACGCCATCACCTGTACCAGCAGCTCCCCCTTGCCCCCTGGCTCACTCATTGACGTTTTCCAGAGACGTCTACATGCATTGGTCCTCACTATACATCGCAAGCCAAAGGAGGGTCAGTAAGCAGACCAAGAGCACAAAAATACATTGAATTCTTCATGAGGGCTCTCAGGGCTATAGAGGTCTTGAACCTTACCTCCCACAATCACTTCCTGGAAAAATTCCGGCATACATTAAACCACTACCTTGAAGGGAAAGAAGTGGGCGAACACTTACTCATCGTGAAACTGTGAAACCGAAGTGCTGCAGAAAACATGTTGTGTTTCCACAACTTGGCATCCAGGTGGAGACGAAATGAGCCAGCGCTCAAGGTGACATTTCGTCAGGGGATCAACGCGGACCGACTGACAGCTGGTCTGCAGGGACGACAAGGTATCACCGGATGACATGATTGACATGTCCATCTGGCATGTTCTATGTCTGACCAGAAAGTAAAGTCTAGTAAAGTCTGGTCAACCTGCATCTGTGTTCATTCATCATTGTGTGATAGGTTTCTTATACAGTATATTAAACTACGGTGTTGTTGAAGGTCAAATGACAAATAAGGTGTATCCGGGTGCAAAGTTATACCTTGTAAATACAAATGTGCATTCCAGACCGCGCCGCAACAGGCCTTTCTCAGCCATGTCACACTTACCTCCTGAGGTCAAGGCTTAAATCATTGCTTTCTACATATTTTCTATTATTAGTAAAAAAAAATACTATTGACTGTTGCACCTTTAAGCTCTCTTTGCTCTCGTAGCATATTATTTACCTTAATTGTTTCAGGAATGTAATATCTTTTCACACCTTCTTACAAAATATCGCCTTGACCGTGATGCTTCACGACTTATTATGCTGTCCGCGTCCTGGCATTAAAAATAATTTGCATGGTTTAAAACAGCAGAGGCAGATGAAAAACTCACTTAATATCAGGTCACATGTGAGATGCACGGTTAGAAGTTCCTCACTAACCCAAATAGAAAGGAGAGTCAGCCATCAAGCTGGCACTTATTTTTATTTTTTTCTTTCTTTAACGGACGCAGCCATGGTAACAGTCGCATCATGTGGGAGTGTGGAAATTTCTCGCATGTGTCTGAGGCATATCTGCATCATAGAGGCAGGATATTAATTTCTGTTTCGCGCATACGAGGCTTCTTCTCGTGTTTTATGAATTTGGACTAAAATGACTATGTAAGCTCTTATGACTGTGTGTTTATTTTTAGTCTGTTCTAACACAGCGAATACATCTCGGTCTACATCTTACATTGTGTTGGAAATGACCCCAGTGTGTACTGTGCACAATAAATCACTCTATATAAGCACATTGCTCGAGGTTAAACATTTTGGACATTATTTAGTCATTTCAGAAAAATTTATATATTATATATAGAGTTATGTCTAAAGGTTAGACTCGCACAATAAACATAAAAAAAAAAAATCACCTGGTTATAGCATTCCATCTAGGAACCTCTGTTTTCCAACTAGGGACCATGTAGGCCAATAGTGACCATTTTTGCAATCGTGGTAGGATCTCCAGTCAACATTTACACATTACGGGCAATTCCTAAAGCGGGAATCAAACCCGGACCCTGGAAGTACAGTACAAGGCCACAGTGCTAACCACTATACCACCGTGCTGCCATGGTCTTAGTGTTGGGCAAATACAACCTCAGACGAACAAGAACATATTACTTCATTTTTCAAAAATAAAGCCAAAAAGAAACATCTGGACAAAACTACTCCTCACAGCAAACACAAGTGAAATAAATCAGTAATGCAATTTCCAACAAGTACATACAGTATAGCTATGATGGTTAAGGGTGCACAAACTTTTGCTCATAAAGCCTATTTGTTCCTTTAAATCTTTGCAGCACAATGAGTATAACCTAATCTATGTAAGGCCATGTTTCAGGAGTGTTTCAATCAAGTCAGGTCCCCTCAAGTACAACTCAAAGCCTCGATTCAGCAAGTCAAGGTCAAGTCAATTCACCTTCAAGTTCAGGTCAAGCTTCTACACAAGCAAAGTGCATGAGCGCTCAGGGTGATGTTGTCATCCATTATGTGTTCTGTAGTCCTAAAGGATTTCTTACTAGCAACCAAATTTGATAAGAAAACCAGTTGTACAGTCAATATCTAAAATTCTCAAGGGTTCCTCCAGAGTAACGGTTCTAGATTGAATTTAAGTTCAAGTGTGGTTCACAAGCAATGAAAAATTTAAGTCAATTTGCAATTCCTTGGTACATGCACACACTATAAATATTTATTTCAAAAACCTACCAATTTTGAATTCATGCATTTTTTTTAGTTTTTGATACAATTTTGAATTCATGCATTTTTTTTTAGTTTTTGATACAATTTTGAATTCATGCATTTTTTTTTGTTTTTGATACAATTTTGAATTCATGCATTTTTTTTTAGTTTTTGATACAATTTTGAATTCATGCATTTTTAAGGTTTTGATACAAATCCAGCCACATTTCCTTTAAAGAGAACTTCCATTCTGTGAAATTCACTTGAGGATCAAGGGCCTTGATGAAGGGCCCGACAGTAGCAGCTACAGTATGTGGTGCAGGTTGTGGACCTGTGATCAGTACAGTCCAATGCCTTGCCCACTGAGCTATACCCCCCCCCCCCCCAATTTACTTACACACTATAGACAATGAGTTTGAGGTATAAAAGAAAATGCATTGTCTAAGGGATATTTCAGTTGGACCCAGACATTGGGGGAGCTCTCAGATCTGTCCTAGCTTCATAAAGAAGTAGTAAAATATGGAATCTTAAAGAAACAAGTGTGTACAGAGCAGCACAGCGCCACTTTTGTTAATGGATTAATATAATGAATTTAGGATGCAAGGATTTTATATTTGTCAGTGTTAATAATCTGGCACTATTTATAGTCAGTATACTATATTTACTATATACACTTTATATTATATATCCAGCTCTGGAAAAAAAAAAACAAGAGACCACTGCAATTTACTCCAGAAAACATCTGGAATGTCATCAAGAGGAGGATGGATGGTCACAAACCATCAAGCAAAGCTGAACTGTTTGCTTTTTTTTTTCTTTTTACAAAGATGTGTAAAGTTACCCAAAAGCAATGTGGAAAAACTGGTGGAGAACCAAAACTCAAGAAAGCTGTAATTGCAAATTCATCAAATACTAATTTCTTAATGTTATTTCGCCAAAGCATTAACACAAATTTATCATTAGCATTTTGTTTTATTTGAGTTATTAAAGCTTTGCAAATACTTTATGATATTGGGTTATTTTAATGTGTTGTGATGTTGTCATTAACTTTAAATATATGCTCTAAATCACAATAATTATATTTTAAATTTAGGTGAAATATCATTAGCAGTTCACAAAAAAATTTAACAAAACTTATTATCATCTTACCAATACATGCACCTGTAAGAAACATAAGAAACTGATTATTTTGCAGTGGTCTCTTATTTTATATATATATATATGTGTGTATACATATATATACTGTATATGGTCTTGAGTAGGATCCCCCCATCTGTGACTGTTGTCTAGGAAGCTACAAAAAAACCCGTCATAGCTGAAATTAAATTATGCTGATGAGCTGTGTTAGATTTATGAATTTAATATAATTAGCTAGGGTGCCATTGGCTAACAGTTAGCTCCACCAGCACAAACAGGGAGCACATGTTTCTCTCTTCACCCAGCTTTAACACTGTAATCGCTATAAAATTATTCAGCGTGTGCTTGCAGTGTTGCTGTATTTTAATATTTCTTTTCTAAAACATGATCGATTCTCCACTGTGCTTTGGATTAGTGAGACTGAATACTCATGGATCAGTGTGGATCATCATGACAATGTTTGATCATTTTACACTTAATGAGCTTTAAAAAAAACCTGCAGCTTATTATCTCTGTCATGTCCGTTCATTAACAGATCTCTTTGTAAGACAGGAAAATTAACACCCTGTGCTGACGAGCTTTTGGTAGATCTGCTTTCACATCAGACTGAACAGTGAAAAAGAAAAAAAAGAAAATCTTCTAAAGTAGTGAAGTATTTTTTGGATGATGTCAGATGTTTATCACAGTGAAAGTATGGTGCAGGTGTACTATACACCCCTCATTTCTTTATATTTTGCTTCCAAATAGCCAGACTTTCTTTCATCTTTAATTTAGTCTTGAGTAATACTGTAGTTCTCTAGGATTGCTGAGTGCTGAATGCTGATTGGTTAAAACCGACGAGAGGGGAAATGAGGTTGCTGCTGAGTTTGTTATATACTGTACATTTATCCTGTATCCAGGGTTATTGGTGGCCTGAAGCCTATACCAGGAGACCTAGGATACAAGGCGGGGTTACACCCTGGACGAGGTGCTAATCCATTGCAGGGCACACACACTTACTCACTCACACACTACGGTACGGGGCAGTGGTGGCTCAGAGGGCTAAGGCACTGAGTTACTGATCGGAAGATCGGCGGTTTGATCCCCAGCTCCACCAGGTTGCCACTGTTGGGCCCTTGAGTGAGGCCCTTAACCCCGTCTGCTCCAGGGGTGCTGTATCATGGCTGACCCTGAGCTCTGTTACGCTGGGATATGCAAAGAAGGAATTTCACTGTGCTGTGGCAAATAAAATCTTAACTTAAAACTACAGGCAATCTGGGAACACCATTTAGCCTAATGTCTTTGTACTGTGCGAGGAAGTCACAGTACCTGAAAGAAAGCCACCAAGCACAGGACGAGCTAATACATGTACACAGACTCAAGATGGGAATCGAACCCTCAACCGTGGATGTGCAAGGCGATATGTTAACCACTAAGCCATCTGAGTTTGTTATACAGACAACCAATTTTTACATTATGTCTTTAGGCATTTTGCAGCCTGTTGCTCAAAATGTGTATAAACTGTATATCATGAGATTAATTACTTCTAGAGACATGGGGTAGGAGGAAAGTGGTGGAATAAAAAAAAAACCCACACACATAAGAATATTCAGTAGGTAGAAGATACTGTACACTGACTGTAACCTGAGCTCAGTGTCCACCTGGAAACCTGTGTTCATGCCACCAATGTAGTCGACAAAGCAACAAGTAACATTTTCACTTCTTCCTTTTTATTTCCAATCCTATGCAAAATTAGTTCCGACATGGTAAACACAGCATTAAAAACCTATGTAGGAAAAATATCCAGAATTCGAGCACACCCCCAACAGCCTCGCTCTGTTAAACATGATCCTCTGCTTTCCCCAGGTGTTTAACTCGATGTTAGTGTTTATCTGGTGGCTGTCAAGGGCAAATCTTATTGTTTACTCTGTCCCGGTCTAAATCACTCCTGTTCATCCCTCATGCACCCCGACGCCGCTCTTTAATAAGCCAATTCACAAGGAGCTCTGTGTGCTTGACGATATACACGCTTAAAGCACACGACACATGGCACCTCTGGCATCTGCAAACAGATAGGACCGTCCCCAGAGAACTCCACTCACAATCCTCTTCATTAAACATCCGTTCTTGTGTAAAAAAATGAGTGCGGAGCTTAAATCCCAGGCGCACATTAAGTCATTATGTGGAATCACCGGCGTGTCAGTTCGGATGTTAATGTGTGATCGTTGTGCTAGGTTTTGGTGTGTCTGTTTGCGTGTGTGTGTGTGTGTGTGTGTATGTTCTCTGGATCCCCTCTGATTTTTTTTTAAAGCTGTGTCCTTTAACAGTGAAACTGTTAGGGATGAGCAATGTTTTATACCCTGTTTATAAAATGTCATTCATTGATGATGTAATACTGTAAAAACGATGTAAAGCAAATTATTACACACCTTGAAAAACAGATCGACAGTATATATTTATAAGTATATATTTAGAACAGTGTATAGTGGGGTTTAAAAAGTCTTGAGATTTTTTTTATTATTATTTAAAAATGGAAAATATACAAAGCATTCGAATTTAGAAATATTTCAAAGAAAGTAAATGCTCAATCCGTTAAATATTTAATATGCACGGCTCCCTGCATAAGTAAATGTCTGACTTTTACAGTTTTGTACAAAAAAAACCCACATGATCACGTTACACTCTGATGCATTTGATCTAAAATGAATCGTAAGATTTTTTTGCACAAACTTGTGCCATCCATACCATAAAGTCCAAATCTGTTCTTAAAGGTTCCATATTTTACTATTCCTTAAGAAGTTAACACAGGTCTCAGAGATCTCCTGTGTTTGTTAATGCTCCAGATAAATACCCTTAAGATGACGCATTTTTTCATGTCTTAAACTCAGAGCCGAGCGAGAAGCCGGAGAATGGCATCTCCTTATATGAGGTCATATACAGTAAGCTTGCTTGTTTAAAGGCAAAAATGGAAAAAGCAATCAATTCAATCAAATTTTCAGAAATGTAATTTAACATTTAATGAAAATTTTGGTATTAAATAAGGAAAGAACATTTTCCTTTAGAGAAGTCTCAGGCTTTTGAATCCCACAGGACAGAATATACACTTAAACCACATTTACTTAAACCTGCTTCTTCAAAGCCATACAGTAAGTCCAGTTTTGCCTACTTTTCATCACCACATTCAGTTGAACGGAGTTAATAAACACAGAATAAACGCAAGATGGTGTGTGAATAGGGATTTTCTTTATTTCCACAGCTTATGCAAATGCTGAATGATGAAGATGAGGTAGGAGAACGGCTCTCTGGATTGGAGGAACGCTGTCAAAAACGATTATTTAGTGCGCTGGTACAATTCGGTTCTTTTTAAAGATCTCTATTCCTATTGAAAAAATAGGATGACCTTTAATCGCAATCGTATTTTTAAAATGCATTATTATTATTATTATTATATATATTTTTTATCATTTAGCAGCAGCTCTTTAACTCCATTGACCTGCACCTCTGCACCCTTGGCATCAAAGGTGGTACAGAACATTGCTTATACAGTATATTTGCAGAAGCTTATAGTACAGCAGCAGCTTTGCTTTGTTGACGGATGCTTATTATTTCACCACCGCAGCCTCGCTGGAAACGGGTCCGGTTGATTTTTGTGCTCCATGGCAAGGTGATCACAGTTCATTTGCATTTATGTCATTTGTGCTCATTTTGGTGATAGACAACGTGACACGTACTGTTAAGCTTCACGACTGCAGACAGTCATTTGAGGAATTAAAATTGTCGTTAAATAACAAATACACCTCTGGCGTCCTTAGCGGTGCCGGGGAGCTGATGTTTCCATTTTCAGCAGTAGGCGTGCTGATATGTCAGACCAGCTGTCAAAACGGGAGTCTCGCACGAATAACGACCCACAATGCAATGATAGAAAGAAGGAGCAGAAGAAAAAAAAAGACAAGAATGCAAAAAGATGAACAGATTATACAAAATAAATTGCAAATAAATAAATAAATAAATAAATAAAAAGTAGCATGTGCACAGGCATGTGCATCCATCAACACACATTTCTCATGGATTTAAAGCATAATGGCTTTTCTATTACACCAGTATGAACTGAATTGTGCCTTTCATTCTGTGTATTTCTACTCTATCCAGTGCATTTCAGACTTCTTTGTTAAGAGCAGCGATCCTGCTTCTCAGCTCTACTGAAAAACTCTACCTTTCTTGTCACGACCATGTGCCTGGTTGTGCATATTACTTTATAGTGGCGTGAGAAATAATTGAATTTGAATGACTTGTGAACTAAATTGCAAACAAACATCATCGTTAACATCTTACTTTTTTTTTTTTAATCACCGGTTTAATATAAAAACAAGGCTTCATGCATAGAAATCATCCTAGATTGAGCACTAAATAACACACACTAACTCAGAACATAGACTACTGATTTGAGCTAATTGTCCAGGTGACCTTTAAAAAATGTCAAACACAAGAACAAACATTCTGCGAGCTGTCTAAAATGATCCTGCTTCAACCCGGGTTGCTGATCAGTGAGTCGGGGGTTCGAACACCATCACTGCCTGGTTGGGTCCTTGAGCAAGACTCCTTAACACTATGCCTCATACTGTACACTCCAGTCACTGCATGCAGTTCTGATCCCAAACCCAGTTTAAAAGTGGGAGGGATGCTACCGGAAGGACATCCAGAGTAAAATCTCATCTCTTGGATCTAATGAGCTAATATAGAAACCACAAGGTTCTTATAATGAACAATGCCAAGTTACAAAGCTCTGACACTGGAGACTCCTTCCATAAATATATTGCCTTCCCCCTGTCATTTTTTATACATCTTTCTTTCTAATGCGATTCTTTTTTTATTATAATTATTATTATTATTATTATTATTATTAAATCATTGGTTTATGTAAGGCATCTGCCATGTGGTAGTTATTATAGGGATGATACTGTATTAAACATACAACCAGATCTACACTGCCAACGCTGCAGTTATAGAAAACCGACCCACACCTTCTGACCAATCAGAATCGAGGCAAACTCAGCAGCGCTGCAGTGTAATTACTCCGTAAATTATCATAGCCATTGAATAGAAAGAAAAGAGCTGAATAACAGGTTGAGACTTTAAAAGGGGGTAGAAACGTGGCATCAGAAAGAACGAAAGAACCTTCAGCAAGCAGTGAGTACAAAACGCAGCGTAATATTTTTCACACAACTGTGTGCTGAAGAAAATGTAAAAAAATAATACAAAAACAAACTCCATGTGATGCGTTTTCCCAAAAGCAAGAACATTCATAATGAAAAAGTGCAAACCGTATGGGAGTTCTTACATACTAGATTGGAATGATATAAACATGATGCTGTAATGTCACAGAGACACTTAAAAGTTAACCTATCTCACGGCTGCGTTTAAGATAAATGCTCAGTGATTTGTTTGCACCCTATGTTGTGACTGGAGTTGTAGTCTAATCTAATGATTTTTATTCTCATCACGTTGACCTCGATGACCGGACCGTCTCGTCCTCAGGATCGGCAGCAGTTAAAGCGCATAAGTTTATGGAAAGCCTGTTTGAAGTCCTCATTGGACATGGTGTAAATGATAGGGTTGATGAGCGAGTTCAGGTAGCCGAGCCACGTGAACACATCGAACAGCTCCGGGTAAAACGGGCACGAGGTGCAGATAGGCACGACTAACGTGTAAATGAAGAACGGCAGCCAGCACACGATGTAAGCCCCGAGTATAATCCCTAAAGTTTTTGTCGCCTTCCTTTCCCGTGCCGCAGAGATCCGCTTCCTCTCCAGAAGCGCGTCGGACATGGTGACTTTGACCTGACTGTTGGTCGGGACGGAGGTCGTACCGTCGTACGACGTCAGCTCGGCCGTGCCATACGTGAGCGATGTGGTGGACGCCACCGACCCAGGCGAGTGCGTGATCAAATGGGCGGATGTCAGTCTCTTGCCCGGCTTGTGCGGAGACTGTTTCAAGATACGTTTCCGGGCCTCGACATAAATCCGACCATAGAGCGCCACGAGCAGGAGCGTGGGGATGTAGAAGGCGCCGAAAGTAGAGTAGATGGTGTAGAAGATGTGGTCTTGGTTGACGTGGCAGCTGGTGACCTCTTCGTCCGCCTTGATCTGGCGCCAGAAAAAAGGTGGCACGGAGATGGATATGGCGATGACCCAGGCGCCCGCGATCATGGCGGCCGCTCGGCCACGTGTCCGCCTCGCGGAGTACCCTACGGCGTCCGTGATGGCCCAATAGCGGTCGAGCGCGATCACGCACAAGTGAAGGATGGACGCCGTGCAACACGTGATGTCTGATGATAGCCACAGGTCACACGCCACCTGACCCAGCGTCCACGTCTGGCTGATCGTATAGGCGACACTCACAGGCATCACCAAGACGGACACCAGGAGGTCAGTGACAGCCAGCGAGCCGATCAGGAGGTTGGCTGGTGTGTGCAGTTTTTGGGATTGATAGATGGTGGCGATGACGAAGGCGTTGGAGAGAGCCGTGGCGCACGTGAGGAGAGACAGGAACACCGCCGCGCTCGCCTGCGCCACCACGCTCGCGCCCTTCTCCGACGGCTCGCCCGTGTAATTCGCGTCCGTGGAGTTGGACGAGAGGTTCAGGAGCTCTCCGTACGCCACGGGGGTCGGCTTGAAGGCGGCAGAGCGCTCCATCGCGGCTCTCAAACCGTGCGCGCGCTCATCCTCTGCGCTTCCTGCGCGCCATCGTGAACAGAACACAAACTATCATCAAAACTTTCAATATCTCCTTTACTTTCTTGACGCGGCCGTTCGACTCCTCGCATTTTCGCATGCCGTGCTTTCTCCTTTTTATAAAGTTCCGTGCGCAAAAGAGTCGGCTTGGGAATCTCTGCGCTGCATCTCTGCGCTTCCTTCATGCTGTCCGTCTGCGATTCCGTGCAGCATAGCGCGCGCTCTCTGTGTATGTGACTCTGTGTGTCTGTGTGTGTGCGCGCGTGTCCTGGTCCACTTCAGAAGTTCTAATGATGCTCCCGGACCCGCGCGCTCCGCTTTATGCGCTCCTTCGCGCACGCGCGCGCTCGCACTCGCGCCCGCCCGCACGCCCGCACGCACGCTCGTTCGCTCTAGCCGCGCGCATGCACGCTGTGGGCGCTCGCTCTCTAATCCGTCACTCACCACCTCCTGTATATGTCTCATTAGAACCTGAGAGCACACAATAATATACACACAACACACCTGTATGCGATGAAAGAGAGTCGTTGCATGGATAAAAGTTTTGTAATTTATGCTCAATTAATTATCCCTAAAAATAAGTATTCTATATGATAGCAAATAATTATAAGACTATTAGTAGTGAAATACACTATGGTTGATACAGTGGCAATAATATTGTGGTTAGCACTGTCATCTTGCACCTCCAGGGTCCGGGTTCGATTCCTGCCTCGGGGTCTGTGTGCATGGCGTTTGCATGTTCTCATGTTTGTGCTTGGTGGGTTTCCTGCCACATGCAGATTAGGCTAATTAGCGTTCACAAATTGCCTGTAGTGTGAGAGTGCGCGTGTTAATGCTGACCAGAGGTCCTACCACGGTTATAAATAGGGCAATCACCATTCTCATCAATCTCCACGGCCCCTAGTTGGAATATAGAGGTTCCTAGATGGATGGATGTATGGATAGAGATACACTATATGACCAAATGTACTAGAGGATACCTAGCCATTATGCACATTTGTGGCTCTGCAAACAAAATCAGATGCACACACTTGTATAGAATGTCTGTTTATGCTCTTGCGTTATCATCACTATAACTAAAAGGTCTAAATCTGGTCCAAAAATTGAGCTCCATGCAGGCGGTTTACCAAGGTTAAAAAGGCAGAGATTAAAATGCTGAACTGGCATGCTGCCTGCACCCCAGGCCTTCCTGTCCAGACAGCTTGTTTTGCTCTTGTGGATGAATGAACACGAATCCCAATAGCCATGTCCAAAACTCTACTGGAATGACTTTGCAGGAGGGCGATGCTTATTATAACAGCAAATGAATGGCATTTTCCCTAATGACTTATGGAAACCAAAGGATTGTCTACTCCAGGTAGGGAAAGAGTCATTACCCCAAGGAGTTCAAGTATCTTGGGGTCTTGTTCACAAGTTAGGGGACATCAGATGAGTGTCAGGTTGGGGGCACCGGAGTGTGAGAAAGTGAAGGTGAAATGGTATTTGCTGGACTACACTCTTGTGATAAACTCTTGTGAGAGTTGATCCAAAAGTTCGATCTATTTATGTTTGATCAATTGTGATGAAAAGAAAGTTGATCCAACTCCCAAAGTAAAATAGCTGCTGGGATCCCCAGTCAGCGTTGGTTGAGGTGGCCGAGGAAAGAGAAGTTTGGAAATCCCTGCTGGAACCCCTGCGACCTGACTTCAGATAAGATGGATGGATGGATGAATGGATGGTGTCTGCAAACGTATGGCCATACTGTATTGTGTATCACGAACAAAGAGAACCCATTGATATTATTAAACACCATTGACACAAATTGACGACTGATGTTCATAGATGATTTTAATTGAATATGTATGTAATAATAATTAAAACACTTAGCTTAATGGTAGCATACAGTAGACAAAATGGGTGTCAGACAGATATCTGAATATTTAAATATGAATGAATTAAAGATTTGTAGTAACCACTTTAATCATCTTAAATTTCATAGTGGTGGACACAATGGCAATATTTCTGGCAATATTCAGACCACACTTCTCTTACTTGCTCTAGATCAGTGTGCTTTGGAGTAATGTCGTTCCTTAAGCCCTCTTTGGGTTTTTTTTTTTAGGTTTTTTTTTAGTGATTTCTACTTTCTGGCATTTAAGAGTAATAGATTGAAACTTTCATTGAATCATTTCATATCATGTTCCTACTCTGGGAGCTCATGTTCCACTGCCGAGGCCTGAGCAGAAAGAAAAGGGGTTTCTTTTCTTGATTCCTACTTGCTTTTAAGGTTCCATTTTAAAGATCTTAGAGAGGTTTGCTTTACTTGTCGGCTTTCTCATTATTGATTCAGGCATGGAGCTTCTGTGACACAAAAGGCACTATACAAATCAAAATGGGGAAAAAAAGTGTGAAAAGTTAGGATGGAACAAAGTTAAAGTTTATAAGGAGTTAGCAGAGATAAAAATAAATCCACTCATTTGTTGGAGTATTTGTTAGTGGAGCTGTTTTGTTGTTTTTCTTGCTTTAAAATTTACCCAGATTCTGTGCAAAATGTCATTGGGAGGGAGGTTGAGTTGGTTGGTAATAATTTGAATAGTGAAAAAAAAAGTCAAACATAAAGGATAGCAGTAAGGTTTCATGGTTTAAACATACAGTAGGTTTCCCTGTAGCATTATATGGAGATTACATCTCTCTCTCTCTCTTTCTCTCTCTCTCTTAGTTAAGATCATTTTTTCCACGTTTGATCAGAGTTTACAGATGAGGAGGACACAAGCAGGCCTTGTTCAGACTGCAGGCAAATCCAATTTTCCATTACACTCTTTTATTTGAATCAGATCAGATTTGACTCGGTTCAGAATGGCAACCCAAATCCGACAGATTGCCTGCTGTTGTAACGACACCGGATGTGTAGCATGTGTTGTGTGACGTCAAATGCTGTCAACTAATAACAACTGACAATAACGAGACAAATAAAAATGGAGATACCACATTACAAAAATACAGCACGACGTCATCAGCCACATCCACCTACTGTATGGTTTACTATACTGCTCAATCTAAAACAACCAAGATTGTTTATCACACACAGTCAAAAATTATGATTTTAAAATGTTTTTTAAGAGAACCTACTAAGCAAGCAGAATTAAAATGGCAATGCCAAGAAGGTAACTGCTTGTTTTTGCTGTCATGTTTTTCGCATTTTCTTTTTGTTTTGTGCTTTAGTGCCACTGTAGTAAATAATTACTATAATAATAAACTTTATATTACTCTTTCATAGAAATAACACAAATAAGCAATGACTAAAACATTACAGCACACTGTCATGCCATTTGAAATAGACCAACGTGATTATTTATAGCATCGGTTATAGCAGTCCCTATAGGAAAATGTTACATTTATTAAATAATCAGTGCAGTCATGCAGTTTCCTGGTTACACGAAAGAAATTTCAATAATCACAGTGTATTTAGAGGAAAAAGGTTTTCTGCTTTTGGACCACTGTAAAGTGACAACAGCAAATGAGTAAAACACACATTGCAGACTTAACTCGGACATCATGGTAGACTAATGACCCAATTACATTCTGCTTAGCTGTGAAACTTGATCTTTGTTACTTTAAATGGACCAATCACAGCAGCCTCTCAGCACTACCCTTTACCATAACGTACCATTTTTTGCATATTTATTTGCAAATTAAATGATTGAGATTATCAAACAATTTTAAATATCACACAAAGATCACTGAAGTAAATGATGATTTCATTTATTAATGGGAAAAAGCTGTCCAAATCTGTTTGGCCCTATGTGAAAAGTAATTGCACCCTAAACCTAATAACCGTTCGTGCCATCCCTTGCAACAACTGCAATCAAACGTTTGCGATAACTGCCAATGAGTTTTTCACATCGCTGTGGAGGAAATTTGGCTCACTCTTCTTTGAAGAATTGTTTTAATTCAGCCACATTGGAGGGTTTTTGAGCATAAACCGCCTGTTTAAGGTCATGACACAGGATTTGTGGACTATTTGCCTAAAAGTCTTGGGGATAATCAAGATGTTTTTTGGCAAACATGAGACGAACCTTTGTGTTCTTTTTGGTCCGTGTTGGCTTTCGCCATGGATGCCATTTTTGCCCAGTCTCCTTCTTATTGTTGAATCATGAACACTAAGACAGATGAGGCCTGCAGATTTTTAGATGTTGTTCTGGATTCTTTTATGAACTCCAGGATGAGTTGTAATTTTGGTAGGCTAGCCACTCCTGGGAAGGTTCACCACTATTTCAAGTTTTCTCCAATTGTGGATAATGACTCTCACTGTGTTTTATAGGAGTCCCAAAGCCTTAGAAATGGCTTTGTAACCCTGTCCAGACTGATACATGTCAATTACTTTGTTTCTCATTTGTTCTTTATGGCACAATATATATTTTCTGCTTCCGTGATCACCAATTCGCTTAAAATTATTTCATCTTCAGTGACATTTCTCATTGACTTAGGTGAATAGGTTTTGTTCCTTTATATATATACTGTGTATACTGTATTATATATAT